>OY720441.1:42425179-43025179 GCA_963082915.1 Dolichopus griseipennis
AAAAAAAAAAACACAACAATTTTAAAATTCTTCCCCAAACTTTAAAACCAGTTGTGTTTTTTATTTGTTTTAAATTTTTTAAAATATATAAATTTTACATTTTGGTAAAAAGTTTAAGTTTTTTTTTTTTTATTTTAAAATAATCAAAAGAGAAATTACATTTTTATTTTTTTTTAAATTTTTTTTTCATTTTTTTTTTTTTAAATCGATGCACATTTTTTATTATTAATATAATATTAATTAACTAATTTTTAGCGAAATGTTATTTTATATTTAGAGTTTAAATGAATTTTTACTTAAAGATTTATATAATATATATATATATATATATATATATTCACTTAATTAATTAATTTATGTTTTAACTTTATATATATATATATATATATATATATTATATGCATAAATATTAATCATTGCTCTATATAAATATATACATATATATATATATTAGTTTATATATGTTTTTGCACTATCTTAATATTAATATTAATAGCTATATATATATGTATCAAGAGAGATATTATATTAATTTTTTGATTATTTTTAATAAATTTTTCTTATTTCAATATTGTGCTTCTCTTTTCTTTGGTATAATTGTTTTTTTTTTACATTTTAATTTTATTATTTTATTTTAAATTATTTATTTTTGAAAGAATATTTTTTTGTTTTTTAAAAATTGTTTAATTTTTTTTGTTTTTAATTTATTTATTTATTTATTTATTTTGTATTTGTTTGTTTTATATTTTCATTTAATATCTCACAGTTAAGCTTTATTTATTGAGCACAAAAAAGCATATAATATTTTACTATGAAAAATTTATTTAAATATATAATATATTAATTTTCTTAATATTAATTTTAAAATATATATTTATATTTTCTAATTAAAGTTGCATTTTTTAAAGTAGATACAATATATTTTATTTTATTAAAAATTGTTTAAAATTTAAAAAAAAAAATTTAATTGTTTTAAAATGGAGGAATACGAAATTTTTTTGTTTATTTTAAAACATGGTGTTTTTATTTTTTATATATATTAAATTTGGTGATTCGAAATATTGCTTTGACTTTATAAAATTTTATATTAGTTTTTTAAAAATAAATTGAATGTGATTGTTTTATTTTTTTTTTATAAATTAATTAAAATATTAAAGTTTTGTTTGGAATGATTAAAGAAGATTTTGTTTAAAAAAGTGTATTTTAAAATATTTTTTATAATTAATTATATTTAATTTTTTTTTATATATTTGGAATGTTTTGAGGTGTTTAAAATAGAATATGGTTTTTAAAATTATTATTTAAAAAAAAAAAACAATTTATTTTTTTGAAAGAAATTTTAAATATTTTCCCAAAAAAATCTTCCCCTATTTTTTTGGAAAAATATTTAAAAAAACAATTAATATAAATTAAAATTTGTAGTCATGTTGAAATCGACTAGGGCATTAATAAAATATTAAATTATATATTTAAATTAAAGTGGAAAAATGAAGATGTTTGTAGTCGATTTATTTAAGATTCAGTATTTAAATAAAAATTGTATTCTATATGTTAATAAGAAAATTAGTTTTGATTATTAAGATTTATAACACCATATATGAAATAATTTTTTTTAAAATCTATTCTTGTAAATTAATTGAAAAGGGACTTATTTTAATGAATTAATAAAATGAATTAATATAAATGTAAAAAGTACATACATTTAATATAATTACACAATACACCATTTAATTTTAAGGTAATGAAAAAAAAACAAAACATGTTTTAATATATTTTATATTTTAATTAATAAAAAATTTAATAAAAATTTTATAAATTTATATTTGAATTTAAAAACAATTGTGTAAAATTGAGTATATAACAATTAATTAATAAAAATTCACACATAAACGATTTAATAATAATAATTAAAAATTCTTTAAAATTATATTGTAATAATATTGTAAATATATTTAATAAATATTTAAATTATTATTAATATTAATAGTTTTTTTTTTTTTTCATTTAAAAATTTGTTATGCATTTATTTATTTTTTTCTTTTTATTCATTTATAGTTAAATTAAATTAAATTTTTTTTTGTTTTGTTTTACTTAGTGCATAATAATTAATAATCAATTAATAATTAATAAGAATTAGTAATTAAAATATATTTATATATTATTAATTTATTTTATATGAATGATAAAATATTAATTAATTAATTTATTTATTAATAATAAAAGCTTATATTATATAATATTTAAGCGTCTTTGTATTTGAAATATAATTTTTTTATTTATTTTTTTTTTAAAAAACATTTAAAACATTAATTTATTATTAAGTTTAATTCTATATTCCATTAAATAAAGAGTTTTTATAATTAAAAATAAAAGCAATAATAATTTTTTTTTTTAGTTTTGTGGTGCTTTAATAATTGGGTATACAATTAATAAAAATTAATATAGAAAATAAAATATTTGGTTTTAAAAATCGGGAATTTTTTTTACCCACTGTTCCTTTTATATTGAATGTTATCGAGCGTTTGTTTTAATTAATTCATGTCAATTAAATTCTTTTCCTTTTTCAATTATTTTTTTTTCATAAAATTCTTTTTATTTTACAACCATTTTGAATTTTATATGTGTTTTTTTCCTTCTTAAGTTCTAAAAAATTGTTTTTTACTAATTATATGTATGTTTTTCGTTCAGATTCTCAATTTTCTTTTTTTTTAAATACTTTTTTGTATTAATTTATATTAATAGTATGTTATTATAATAACATCTATTATTATATAAATTTTACTTTTAATTTAACGTCTATGTTGTTATTTTAGACATTATTTTAAAAAGATGTTTATTAAAAATTTATTTTTTTTTATTTATATAAAAAACATTTATGCGTCATTAATTGTTTTTATATATTTATTATGAATATTTTAATTTTGATTATGTATTATGAAAAATTAATTAATTAATGATTTAATAGAAAACGTATAATAATATAATTAAAAATTTTATTTTTAAACATTTATATATTCAAAATGAAAGCAATAATGGAAAATAAGAAATTTTTCTGTATAAAAAATTAATTTTAAAAAAATGAATTTATAAATAAATAGAAAGCTGAGTTTATTTAAAAATTTAATATTTTTTTTTTAACATCAACAATAAGCATTATAAATTAATTTTATTTTTAAAAGATCATGATCATATGGTAAACTTATAAAATTCAATTTAATTTTGAATTATTTTGGTAAAAATTTTTCATTTTTTTTCACAAAATATTTAAATTAAATATTTTTATTTTTATTATTTAATTATTTTAAAAATATAAATAAAATTAAAATTAAATTAATGTAAAATATGTTATTAATAATAAAATGAATACTAGAAAATTAAAAATAATAATATTAAAAATCTTAATTGAATTAAATGATTTTATAAAGCATTAAATAAAAACAATTAACATTATTAATGTATATATGTGTTAATATTATTAATATATTATGTGTTATTCTATATATTTTGTCAATTTATTTTTAAGAATTTATAATACGTTTTTTTTTTTCTAATATTGGAATTAAACGAGCACCAATATATCAAGTGTTTCGTCTAAAATTATAAATTATTAATTTTTATTATAAATAATAATTAATACCCTATACAAACTTTTTTTTATAATTCGTATTTGTTCTGGAAACTTTTCATCAAAGTATTAATATAGTTTACTAAAAAAGGTGTACTTTATTCATTAGGATTTTAAATACTAAATTAAGAATTATTTTATTTGAAGGAATTAAATGAGAATTAAGTTAGGTTTAAAATTGTATAGCTAGATTTAAAATAATAAAAATAATAAAATTGTAATAAAATTTAAATTGATTATTTTTTAAATGTTATTAATATGTATTAATATTATTAAAACAATTTTATTAATAACTTTAATATAATACTATTTATATTATTAATATATTGATTTAAATATTATTAATAAAATTTATTAATTTTATTAAAATAATGTCATTAATATTATTAATATAATATTAATGATATATTATTATATGTATATTATTATTAGGTATAATGTATATATTATTATTAATATTAATAATATATATATAATTTTATTGATATAGATATTAAAACGATATTTTAAATATAATTAATATAATTTTATCAATACTATTAATGCAACGTTATAAATTTTATTTATAACAGTATTAATATTTTTAATATTATAGTATTAATATTATTAATTAAATAGTATTAATATTATTAATTAAATAGTATTAATATTATTAATTAAATAGTATTAATATTATTAATGCTATGATATTAATATTATTAATACCACAAAGTTATTAATACAACACTACTAATATTATTAAGAAAATTTTTTAATTAATTTAATTCGTTCGTAAAATAAAATAATTAGGTAATCGTCGTCTATTTTCAACAACAATATTCTTTTATGGATTTGTTATGGATCGATTATAATGGGTCCAGAACTATATAATGTATGTTATATTTTGATAGCTTATTTTTGCTTTAATTTAATATTATATAAAGTTTACGCAATTTTTTTTTTATTTATTTAATTTGATATATAAGAATTGACGAATATGTAATTTTGAAACGCATGTTTTTCTTTTAATTAATTAATATATGTTTTTAATTTTTTTTTTTTGATTTTTTTTTTTAAATTTTTTTTATTTTCATTTTCACTAGTACATACATTTTACGAAAAGAAATTATATATACATATATAAATTATTTTAATGGTCCCAGATAGAGTTTAGTTCACAAAGAACTTTGAAAAACAAAAAAAAAAATTGAAGAATTTAAAAATTATATTGAAAATAGGAAAACAAAAAAATAATTTAAAAATATTTTCGTTTCTTTTATTTATTGTTAAATATTATAAAATTATATAATATATTTTAAAATATATTATATAATTTTTATGAATGTATATAAATATGTATAATATTATATATTGTTTGTTTTTTTTTTTTAAATTTGGATTGATAATTAATAGAATAAAGACGCTTTTATTTATATGTATATAATTTAATTATATTAAATTTTTTACTTTCACATATTATATTATATTATTTAGAGTAAAATTTAAGGCAGGTCCATGATATTATTAAAAAAAATTTTTCATTTTTTTTTTTAAATTATAATTTAAAATAAAATAAAAAAAAATACTATTTTGAATTGCGCATTTTTTTTTTTGTATTAAGATAATTTAAAATTTATAATGAATATTAAAATAAATTATATTAATATTAATTAATATATTAATTTGCGTCGCTTTTTAAATTGCATCGTTCAATATTGATATCTCGTTATTTTGAATTTTTGTTCTATAGTGTTTTATTACATTTACGATCATTTCATTTCAGCTAATTAAAAAAATAAATAAGTATATAAAGGTATAAAAAAATTAATTTAATTAATAGAGTGGTTGTTGCAGGATATAATGCTCCTTTAATCGTTCTTGATTAAACAATTCAATTAATATTGATCCTGCATACAAAAAGAAAATCAGATAGAATTATATTAAAGTTGAGATCAGTAATATTCTAGAATGTAATATTTAATGGATCTGATGCATTATTGGAACAATTTAAAGAAACTTGTATGCAAGTTTAAATTCATTTATATTTTAATTAATATGTATTATATATAATTATATACAATTATATAATAGAATAATAAAGTAAATCGAATGATGTATATAATTAAAATAATTATGATAAATATTTTTTGAAAATAAATATATAATATATAAATGGAATGAAAATGAATTTAAGCCCTAGTTAAAAAAAAAATTTAGAAATTAGAATATAAATTTCTGCCTCTTTTCATAATTCCATATTAGTAAATAGTATAATAGTATTAAAGTACGAAGTAAATATTTATTTGATCCATTTTATTATTTTTTTTTTTTTTTTTATATATTTTGCATAATATAAATTATGTATTAAGGCAATAAATATTTATGTTGCGATAAAAAAATTGTTCGTTATTATTTAATAATTATTTATATTAATTTATTATAAATAATTATGTTCTTTTATTATTATTTTTTTCTTTTAAATTACTAAATAGAATGGGCACTTGACAGCTAGCACGAGTTTTATTATATTTAATTATTTAGTTTTTTTTTTTCGCTTTAAATATATAAATTAAAAATGAAATATATAATTAATATAAATATAATAACATATAAATTAATATATTAATATAATTAATATAAATAATTAAATTACAAGAATATTATAGTATTTTTTATAGTTTTAATATAAAATAATAACATGAAAATGAATTTTATTAAAGAAATGTTTATAATTTTGAATAAAATTAACAACTTAATTAATTATTAATTAAAAATAACAACTTAATTAATAATTATGCAATGGTAAATTAAAAATTTTTTATTTAATTTTCATGTGTTTTTTTTTTTGTAATAATTTCGATTGAATAAATTTTCGCTTTAAATGTTGATCTGTTTTTGTTTTATTAATTTGATTAATTAATTAAAGTATATCCATATTTATTTTTAATTCAATTTTATTTAATTTTTGATTTTGTTTAAACTAGAATAATATTATATTGAAATATTGAAATATTTTGCTTTATTTTTTGCTAAATATCACTAGAATTTTATTTTGTTATTTTATTATATTAATTTATTTTATTAATTTGTTTTGTATATAGAGTTGTTGTTTTACACAGTTTTTTTTTTAATAATATTAAATATTGAAGACACATTAATTTAATTATTTTTACATGAAATTTTCGAAAGTTTTGAAATTAATCGATATTAAAAATTTAATCAAAATTTAGTATTAATTTATTTAATTAAGTTTTTTAAAATTGAAAAATTATTAAAAATTAATAAATGTTTTAATTGTTATTCTCAGATAATAATGCGCTTTTATATTTAATTAAAAATTAAATATTTTAATAAAAAACTAATAAAATTAAAAAATTTTAATTTATTAATTATTAAATTATGCAAATAATACATATTATAATTAATTATATAAAAATAAAAATTAATATAAATAATATAAAAGAGATTTAATTATAATTAATAATGAAATTAATTATGTATAATATATATTAAATTGAAATCTCTTTTTTTTTTTGTTTTTTTTTAAATTTATTTAATTTAAATATCTGTGTGATTATTATTTGTTGTTTTTTCTGTTGGTTCAATAATTTCAATGGTGACATTTTCAGGTGTTGGATTTGGTATCACGTGTGTTATTAATGGTGTTTGTTGATTTGATTGTAGTGAATTTTTACGATTACCATGATGATGTTGATGATGTGGAGCATGATGACCTTTTATAGATACAGCAGCTACAGAATCACAACGTGAACGAAGCGATGCAACAGAACCGTTGCTGTTGCTATTACGTGATGCTTTTTATTGTAGTGATTTGTTGTTTTTATTGTTTATAATCAAATTGTTTGTTTGTTATTTTGGTTTGTTTTATAAAAGTAGAAAAAAGTCATTTTGGAATAAAAAAGAAAAAAAGAAATTAATTTTTGTTGTTCATTTAAAAAAAAAAAAAAAATTTATATATTGTAATTTTTTTTAAAAAAAAATTAAAATTTGTTTTTTTTTAATTTCAAAGCTAATTAATTAATAATCTAATAAAAACTTTTGTAACTTTTTTGAATTAACAACACTTTGTTCTAAAAGAAAGCATTACATATATATATAGCATTTTTTTTGTTTGTATATATAAATAAACTCAATTTGTACATTAATGATTTATATTTGATTTAGAACTAATATATATATATGTATATTAATAGTGTATATTTATTATTATATATACATATACATTTAGAATATATATATATATACACATCAAATTGAAGTAAGTAGAATTTTGTACATTTATAAAAAAAACTCTGCAACTGTACTATACAGTTGCAACAGTTGTAATATTGACTAATATATACATATATAAATTAGGGCCCTTATCTTAAACGTCAACAATATGAAGATCCTATTGATGACTTTTGCATTTGATTAGGAATAAATAATTGTTAATGATTTTTGCACTATCAATTTCATAATTGTCCTTCCTTTGATTTGCGCAACTTTTTGACAATCAACCAGTTTTCGAATTTGTGATTGACATGTCAAAAAAGTTTATGAATTTGTAACTTTGATAATCGTCGTGTTTTTGACGTTTTAGAAAAGAACCTGAACTAATAAAACTGCAATAGTTCTGTTTTTTAGTGAGACCGTTAAATAGATTAAAGACAATGAAAGTTTAACAAAAATCCCGAAAATCCGCGTAAAAAAAATTAATGCTTTTCCTTGATAAAATTATTTTTAAACTTTCAATTCGTTTTAAATCGAATTTAATTCTGTTATTTTTCTGTTATTTTTAATTCACGTTATTCCAAATTCGATCGCGTAAAAAGTCAATTGAATTATTGTTTCAAATCGCGTTATTTCAAAATACAGTAAAAAAATCGCGTAAAAAGGGAATTGGTTGGAATTCAAATGACGTAATACGGCGTCACTAAGCGTTAGAATCTTTTCGTAAAATATTTTGGCATTTATATTTGACATCTTCATTCTTTGATAACATAAACCGGTATTTTGGAGTGTTTCCTATAAATATATTAACTAAAACGATAAAAGGCCCTGTTGGTGACGGAAACTTTTACTGGGTTATTGGTTAATTTTGATGAAATTATACCCAGTTTTAAAATTATTTAATTTTTTTATGTAACATTTAACTGCAATCTAGCAAATCTAACACAAAATAATGTACAAATTGAATTTAACGTTCTTTATTCAATACAATTCAAGTAAATTGAATTGTATATTATTTTTGTTTTGAAATTAAGGCATTTTTTTTGTTTTTTTGAAAAATCAATATAATTATTTAATTTTTTTTTTTTTTTTGTTATATAGTTATTTACACTAAAGTTAATGATATTTGTGCACAAAAATCATAGTAAAACAAATTGTAATAAACTATAACAAAAGCAAATGAATTGTTTTTAGTAAACTTAACTAAAAAAAAAAAAATCTTTAAAACAACACATTATGAAACAAACTTTTTGTTTTAATATAAATTACAATAAAACTACATAAAACCCCTTGGAACAAATGAAAAATGTAAAATCATAAAACAGAACAGAAATAAAGAACATATAAAATTTAGTTTTAGAACGAACTATAACGCACACGTTTTTAAAACTCAGAATCTATTGTTGTAAAAATTGATAGTGAAATTAATTACATATTACAATGCTAATTAATAGATTGTTTTTTATTAATAAATGTTAGTATGAATGTTTTAATAAAGAACATTTGTATACTCTTTTCATGTGAATTTAACTTTATTTCAAAAAAAAATTAATCTTTTTTCAAATTAATTTGATCTCTTTTTAAATCAATTTGGTCTTTTTTCAAATCAATTTGGTCTTTTTTCAAATTAATTTGAGGTTTTTTCTAATTCAAATAGTATCGAATTTTCAATTAAAATTAGTCCTTTTTTTAATCAATTTGGATTTATTATTATAAACGCTGACATATTTTGGAACCCAGAAAGCGAACGGACTTGACTTCGAAAACGAAGTTCCCAGTTCGTAATTAAAAGTAATAAAATTCAGATAGTCCTAAACAGTGTAACGTAAATTTTTAAGGCGGCCTTTCGTCCCTCTTTCTTGTATCAATTACCTTTTTCAGATCATCTTGAACAAACTGCTAACCCACAAAAAAACGAATTGAATTTAATTAGAAAATGTAAAAAATGGGATTATTTAAATTTGAAAAAAGATCAAATTCATTTGAAAAAGGACCAAATTTATTTGAAGAAAAGACGCAAATCACCTGTAAAGAGTATATTTGAAAAATAATGATTTATTGTGAATTTATATATAGATACTAATGTAAGTGTTAAATAAAAACCAATATTTCTAAAAAATTTTGGAACGAACCATTGTTTGAATATTAACCACTACATTAAAAATATGTATATGTATGTATTAAAAACTTTATTTTTGTCTTGATTTTCTAAAAAGTTTTTTAAAGTGCTACTATAAAAACAATAAACTAAAATGGATATTCATCTTATGGATGATCCAATATATTTGTATTATTGAGGTACATATTTCTCAGTTTCAATCTGTCATTTTTTACATTTGGCAAATTTCAATCGCCCAAAAAAACTTGTATTAAAAATATTATTAAATAATTACTTTATAAAATACAAATAATTAATGAATATAACAAATAAATTATGAGTAATATGTATCTACATATATCTTTGCACTACTTCTGAATGTCTAAATACTCAGAGTAAATTAATAAGATTTAGTATAGTAATAGTAAAGATTTTTAAATGTTGTAAAATTAAAAGAAAATTTAAATAAAAATTTTGTTAAAGATAATCCAATTTTATATTTTGTTTTAGAATAAAATTAGGAGGTCCACGTGGTCTTGGATGGATTTTTAAAAAGTTTAATTTAATTTTTTAAATATTTGACTTTGAAAAACGTTACTGAAGACCGGAGCTCCATATGTAAAAAATTTGTAATTGATAAGTCAAATCATTGTTTGTGCTGCAACGGGTTAATAAATTCAAACAAATTGACCTGCTTAAATTGTCGATCTCATCTGGGCCTAAATAAACAAGTAAGCTGTTAATGGGATAAAAGCAGTCATAGTCTTTTACGCAAAAAAAATTTTCCATTTTTATATAATATGGTAAAGTAAAGATAATAGGAAGAAGGATAAATTCATATAAACTTTTTTAGTATGAAATATTTTTGAGAAAAATAAAAGATTTTCCAGGTTTTGACTGTTTTAGTGAACACTTATTCTATTTAGAAAAGATTTTGTTTACTTAATAAATAAAAGTATTTATTTACTCTTCTTGTAATAATATTATATACACTCTCGATCATTTTATATTCTACTTACGTCATTTATATAATTTTGACATTTGATACTTTTGACATTTTAACATTATTGAATATATTTTTATGGTATTGCCATAACACGTTATAATAAAGCCTCTTATTAAATTAAATTACAAAATTAATTAATGCATTAAATATTTGGATTAACTTATTATTTGATAGAAAAATAGAAGAAATTAACAGAAAAATAATAATTAAAAAAAAAATGTGAAGAAAAAGTTTGAAAGAAAATAAATTAAAGTTTGATTAAATTGTAAATCAAGAATTTGCAATCAAATTTAATTCAAATTGCTTATAACTAGAAAAATAGAGAGGGATATAAATACAAAATTTCTGTAAGATACTTTAAGTTTGTCTTGGATAGTTAAGTGTTAAAGAGTCAAATTGCAATTCAAAATAAAATCAACTACATTTTGTTTTAGTATATAGTAAAAATATATATTAATATGTATATATTCATTTAATTAATACAATACATATTTAAAGGGTAGAACTATAGTAAAAGAAAGGTTTTCTACTTAGTAACCATTTAAGAGAGTATGTAATTTTCTTTTTTTTTTTTTAACAAAATCCAACTTGAGAAGAAATACATTATAAACATAATTAAGAACAATATTACTAATATAGGATAAAACATTTTTTCATCAAATTCAAAACACATTTCAAAATATAACAATATGTTTCATCTTCAATTTATAACAGATAGTTTTAGTAGAAAATAGAAGAGTTTGGTGTGTCAGAGAATAATGTCTCATATATACAGTATAATTAATTTAAAATATAAAATTAGAAAACATTCTAGAAATAGTAGAATATATATATTAACTTAGTAATAATATATAAATTTAATATTATTTGGTACCTTTTCTCTTTCATAATACATTATAAATGAACATTTTAAATTTTTGATTATTCGATTTTCATTATTCGAATGTCGATACATTTTTCAATTTTATTTCAATACATTTTTCTTTTTTTTAAAATTTAGTTTTAGATGTCGCTGTCGCTGTTGCTGATGGTGATATACTATTACCAGCATTTGTACTAGTTGATGGTTGATTATTAGTACTATTATTATTATTATAATTTTGACTATTTGATGATGAACTTGATGCCGATTTTGGTGGCGGTTGATGAGATTGCGTTGGTTGTTGTGGATGAATTTGAGGATAATCAATTGAATTAAAATTACCAGATTTGTCACTTGTACGCGAATCATTTGATTTAGTATTACTTTTAGAACGTGTCATTCGGCCTATAATAAGATTGTGTTTGTTTTCTTTTTTAATTTTTAATTTTAATTTTTTTTTTTTTTGGAAAAATAAATGAAAACGAAACAAAATAAAATTATATATATAGGTTGTTTCAGGTTTTCGAAACCAACGTAAAGATTTAGAGAAAAAGTTACTAAGAAAATTAGAGACTATATTTGAGAAAGAAAGAAATAGTCGACAAAGTATAGAAATACAAAAGTAAAGTAATTGTTTAAATAATCAATTCACCTTTACGATCCTCTAGATTCAGTTAAAAAAAAATAAACAAACATTATGGTAAAGGTTTTTTTTTTTTAAATTATATTATAATATATAAAATATGAAATAGGATTAAAAATGTTGACGATCATATTTAACCTGGGTTTGTTTGGGGAATTAAAGGAAAAAAGAATTTGTGTAATGTTCTGCATATTATAACTCTAACTTTAGTAATAAAATGTTAGTGTACATACAGATGTGTGTAGGTGTATTCGAAGCTTATTAATTTACCTAGATTGAAAACTTATTTAAAATTATATTTTTTGAACATATAGTTTTACACGTTACAAATCTTCTCCATTGGGTTCAAATTAATAGCAAACAGATACTAAGAAGGATTAAGTTCCCTTGTTTATAATATATCCTTTGTAAAAATTGAAATTTTATCTATTAAATAAAAATTTATATTTTTAACGGATGCCCAGTATTTTAAAATATCCATCAAGCGCAGAAACTTTTTGTTTGAAAGCCTGTGCAAAGTCCGTCATATAGAAATTATCGACGGAATTAAATTTTTCAAGTTAAATAAAGTTGTAGATTTGATCTTATTACATAAGCAATATTAAAAGAATTTCCTTAAAAAACTGTATAGATATTAAATAAAATATTGAATGATTGCATAAAACTGGAATATGTCACTAGCGCTAGGAAGATAGTACAAACCGATATCTTTGCTACCAATAATGTCACAACTGTTTAAAAAATTATTTTTAAAAAGACTGAAGCCTAATAATAAAGAAGAAAATCTAATTTCAAATCATCAATTTGGATTTAGGGAAAACCATTCTACAATATAACCAATATCCAAATGTACAAATGCTGTAGAAAAAACGTTAGAAGACCAAAGACCAAAAATATACACATCAATCTTTTAAGACGAAGTTGAAGTGATAAAGTCTAGCATACAGTTCTAATGATTATGTTGAGAAAGTAACTACCGCTACTTTAGAATACTGGGTTCATTACTTTTGGAAAATTTATTTCGAATAAAACAAGAAGATGAATATTTAACCTTAAAAGAAATAAAAGCAGGGGTGTCTGAAGGCAGTATTCTAAGACCTGTGCTTTTTTTTTATTATACACTAGTGATGTATTAGAAGTAAGAATTATAACTGTGGAAACTTTCGCTGATGATACTACTATACAGACTTGGAACTAATTAATTACACTTTGTAATCAATTACACCTCATATTACATTTAGAAGTAATTGTAATTGAAATTTTAACAGTTACAATTATATGTAATTTGTAATTGTAGTTTTTCAATAAAATGTAAATTTGTAATAGAAGATGTCCAATTACAATTACAAGTAATGGATAAAAATTAATTTAATTAAAGTAATTTTAGAAAAGTAAAATGTGATTAATTTATATTAATATTCAATTACTTATAAACTTTATTTATTTGTCCAAATGGTAATAATATAAAAAAATATTTTTTCTTAACCAATTGTAAATTAATACACAGTAACCCTAATTCCACATCTTTAAAAAAATTAACATATTTTTTCATTTAAATATTAATGAACTTTAAAAAAAATTGTGACTACATGAACTTTTTAATTTTCAAAATACGTGTTTAATAAAATGATTCCTTCTATAGGATTTATTATTATTCTTTCTATACATAATGCATTTATAAATGTATAGGTGATTATTTTTTTTGAATTTTATACATATGTAGGTATCTCTAAGTATAATTATGTATTTATTTATATACATGTATACGTATATATATGAAATTTCTTTTTGGTGCAATAAAATTCATTTGCATACATGTAATAAATTCTTTTTAAATTTATTTCGAATTTATATAAAAGAACATATGTGTATATATATATATATATATACAACATTTTTATATAAAACTTTGTTTATACATACTAGGTATTCTTTTAATGTGAAATTTGCCACATTTTTTTTTTTTTTATTTTATTTTCCTAAATTAGTGATTATATATATTTGTTAAAGTGAAAGCTATTTAAACATCTCAATGTATATATTTATATTTGTATATATATATATATGCAAATGATATACATACTTAATACATTACTAACGTATATTAAGACACAGATTTGATGATTTTTATTTTGATTAAAATAAAAATAACAAAAACATCAACAACAATCAGTAAAGTAAGAATATCAATGATGACGTCAATGATGATAGTTTGGCTGTTATTCTATATATAGTTGATATTGTTAAAATTATACACAAATAAATTTGTTTTATTTTCATTCATAAATCTTAGATTCTTCTTTATATAGAATATGATTTTCAACAGTCATTTTCTTTTGATTATTATGAATAACTTTGATTGCTGATATTGCATACATGTATGTATATGTATATTTCACACCACAAAAAAAATCACATAATAAATACATATATACGTACAGAGTATTGAAACATACATATGTATTAATCAAATATAAAATGGTAAAAAGGATGTAAAATATACATGAAAAGAAAAAAAAAAAGAAAAATACTGTCATTAGTTTTGACATTAGCGAATTTTGATTTTCTTTTGTTTTGTTATTATTATTATTATTCTAATAAATTATTATTAATGTTTGTTTTAAGTGATAAAAGAAAATTAAAAAAAAAAATAATATAGTATAATATTCTATAAGATATATATATAATAATATCAAAATTTGCAATACATCAAAATAATGTTATGACGCCAATTTCTGAATTTTTTTAAGTTATAAATGCATTGCATACTTTTAGGTTATTTTAAAAATATACTAGGCGGCGATAGGGTTTGAATGTTTAATAACTTTTTAAATTTACTTATATTTTTATTTTTATTTCGGAATTTTGTGGAAAAAGCTCGGGGAATTGGAAATGGAACAGTACACAATAGAAGAGCGATCAACAATTGTTGAATTTTATTTTTAAAATCTACGGTAATTGTTTTGACGCAGCGTGATTATCGTGGTTTTTTTAATATGTGTGCTGGATCTTTTCGACAACATGATACAGTAAGACACCTTCCATGTAACGGAAGACCACGTACGGTCCACACGAAAGAAAATATCCAACGTGTTGTGGATAGTGTGCAGGACAGCGATGAAGCCCATTTCCAATTGAATGGTTTCGTAAACAAACCAAATTGCAGGATATGGGCTACGGAGAATCCAAGAACAGTTCATCAGCGACAATTACATCCACTTAAGTGTATTGTTTGGTGCGGTGTATTGTCTGAAAGGATCATTGGTCCATATTTATTTGAAAATGCACATGACGCCTCAGTTACGATTACTGAGGCGCCATGCTAAAGCAAAACATTTGAAATGAAATTCAAACCATAACACCGGAAATTTTACGAAAAGTTATGGAAAATGTACTGGAAAGAGCACGAAAATGGTCACCACTTGCGGGATATAATTTTTCATACTTAAACTAAAAATATTCCCCATTAATATACTGTATAACAAAAAAATTATAAATAATAATTAACCATTAAATAAAAAAGTTATTAAACATTCAAACCATATTTCGGTCGTTTTGCGCCACCCTGTACGTATATTTGTTTAGAGTTGTTTTAAATTTGGAAATAAAATCAATAAAATGTTACTTTTTTATCATTTACTAGCAGATTTACCCGGCGTTGCCCGGAAGCTTGCAAATTGTAAAAAAGCAAGTTTCAGCCAATTTTTTGCGATACTACTTTGCCTATAAATGCCACAAAAAAATATTTGTGGAGTTCCGTTAACCCATCGTGGCCCAACAGCTTTTTATAGGTTTTTTCGTTGCTTTGCTATATATTAGAAATGATTTAACAGATTAACTTCAAATTTCGTATATGTGTTCTTCTTTGAAAATGAAGTTCAATTTACTAACAGACTTGAAAGTTGTTAACCCCTCCCGACCCGACGTTTGTTCAAAAAAAAATTTGTAAGTAAATTACGTCCAATTTTTGAAAGTAGGTACAACATCTTTGAATTAGGGGAATACTTAAAAAAAAGGTTTGTCGAGTTCTTTTAATCGATTGCGAAACAAAAACTTTAAAAAAACAGTTTGCAAAACAATTTGAACGATTATCTCTAATTTTTCTATACATGGTGCTTCTTGACAATTTGGTGCTCCTTGACGATATAGTTGAGGATGGTAGGTTTCCGGTGAACAATGTTAACTGAATTAAAATGACTATAGGTGAAAAGGGGATTTTCTTGAATTGCCAACGCTTGAATAAAATATAGTCGATGGTTTAGAAAAGGTTTAAAAATTCGCTTTTCAACTTATATTTTGTTTAGTCCTGAAAGTTGTTCCTCGTTTTTTTATGATTTTATGAGAGAAATGTAGGCTTATTTTTTGGAATAACTGTTTTAAAATACTATGTATTTAAGCATTATATATAACAAATTGAATTTTTTGATTTTTAGATTTCATTTGAAGAAAACTGAAAATTTCATTGAATCTTTGTTCAAAACGCACAAACAGGTCAAAACCAAATTAACCCTGTGGGTTTTAATTAAAATGCTGGTACAAAATTTTCAATAAAATACTTTTAATCGTATAAGAAAATAAAATATATAGAAAACTTCATAGCGTCGTCGTGGAAAATGGGTTAATCGAACTTAACTTAAACTTTTTGCAGCCTCTCTTTTAGACTACAAAATCAACCTGTAAAATTGGACACTAATCGAAAACACAAAATTTTTTGAAAGTCCGCCAGGCCGAAATGGGTTAATTTATTCCAACCAAATTTATACAACTAAATGCGGTTGCTAAGTGGAACATTTGTGCAAAATTTCAAGTCAATCGGTCAAACAGTTTTGACTCGACATCAAAAACATTGAAAAAGCTTCTTTGCACCCTCGTGCCCAAACGGGTTAACCGAACTCAACAAAAATTTGTGCCAGACTTTATTTTCGACTGCGAAACCACCTTGTAAAATTGGACACAAATCGGAAACACAAAATTTTTTGGAAGCCCACCAGGCCGAAATGGGTTAAATTATTCCAACTAAATTTATGCAACTAATTGCGGTTGCTAAGAGGAACATTTGTGCAAAATTTCAAGTCAATCGGTCAAACTGTTTCGGCTCGACATCAAAAACATTGAAAAAGCTTCATTGCGCTCTCGTGCCCAAACGGGTTAACCGAACCCAACAAAAATTTGTGCCAGCCTCTCTTTTTGACAGCAAAACCACCCTGTAAAATTGGACACAAATCGGAAACACAAAATTTTTTGGAAGCACGCCGGGCCGAAAGGGGTTAATTTATTCCAACCAGTTTTATACCATTAATTCCGTGTAATAAGAAGAACATTCGTGCAAAATTTCAAGTGAATCGGTCAAACCGTTTCGACTCGACATCAAAAAAACGAAAAAGCTTAAAACGGCTCTGGAGCCGCAACCTACTGACTTATAAAAATGCGACATAGCCTATGTCACCCCCCGGACTCCCAAAATTATTCCTCTAAAATTTGGTGTCAATCGGACCAGTGGTTTTCACGTGAATCCTGGACAAACAAACAAACAAACAAACAAACAAACAAATAAACAAACAAACAAATTTTCTTCTTTATATATTAGATAAGGTATTTAAATGATTGTTTTTTTTTTAAAACATTTGTGATATTTTAAGTTCTATTATAAAATATGATATTTGGTAATTTTTATTAATTAAATTATAAATATTAAGTTGCCTATTTAAATTGCTTTTAAAAATGATACTAAGGTAGAAGAAGGAAGAAAGTGTCCTTATTTGTAGATTTCTTTTTTAAAATATATATGTATTTGTTTAAAATATACTGTAATCTAAATTTACATTATTCTATATTTAAATTTATAGACAAGATTTTTTTACAGGGAAAAGAATCGCTTATGTAAAGAATTATTAAAGTGTAAAAGATTAAAAGGATTTAAAAAGGTCTTTCATCAATTATCATTGATATGGTATTTTTATAATATTCCAAAGGACTTTAAGTATCAACAATCTTGCTTATCAAGTCCTTCAACTTAGCTGTAAAATTTTTTCAACATATTTTAAATTACAATAAAATAATCACAATATAAATATAGAAGCCACATAGTGTAACAGCTGTTATATTACAATTGAAATAAGATGAAAAGATGGCCTGCAATTATTTAATTTGAAATTTAAATAGCTGGGCGATAATTTTGTACTTGGGCGATAATTTATAATAATTATAATACATAAAAGCAAGATTTTTTGTTTGTACAATTTAAAGCAAAGTTTATTTTTTTTTTTGAAAAATTTTTCAAAAACAATTTTGCTAAATGTACATGCTAATTCATTTTTTTTTAATTTTTTAATTAATTGTTCATAACTCAACACTCTTTTAAAGCACAGCAAAATTTCGAAACTCAAAGAAGAACAATTTTTTAAAAAAAAAAATTTTAATTCATGAGTTTAAAAAAAGAACTTTTCAGAACTTTTTTCAAAAAAAAAACAAAACTAAAAACAATTTTTAAAGGTAATGAAATAATGAAGCAAATTCTAAAATATGAAATATAATAGAATAAAAAAAAAACTAAATTTTAAAATGAATACCTTCTAGCATTATATTTTAAACCTAAAGCAAATGTAATTTTGTATTTAAATAATTATATAACTTTCCTATATTTTTCTTAAGTGTATGTTTTATTTAATTTCTATTATTTTTTTTTCTACAATTTTTGTATATATATATATACTATATATTCATTAATTAAACTTCCTGTTTATTATTATATTTGTGTGTGTGTGTGTGTGTTTGGTTATAAAGGTTTCTGAACCAAAGAAATTCACTCAGCGTCATTTTATATATTATTAAAATAATACTTTTTTTTTTGAATAAAATCCCATTTTTGATTTTTTATTTGGACATTTTTTTGTTTTTTTTTTTTTGTTTTAAACTCCAAAAAAAAATTAAAAAAAAAAATTTAAAATCTAAAATTACCGGATAAAAAAAGAACTTAGAATTTTTAATAATAAAGCAAAAATTTAATATAAAATTGAAATTAAATAAAAAAAAAAAACTAAAATAAAACAAAAAACTAAAATTATAAACTAAAAAAAAAACGATTTTCTTTATTTCCTTTTTTTTTTTTCTCAATTTTTTTTTTTTTTTTTTTTTTTTTTTTTTACGGAAAAAATAAAAAACCAAAAGTTTATACAAACCCAGGATAACTGAAACGACATTAAATTAATGTGCAATGCGATGAGTACTGTACCTCTCTTACCTAATGATGGATTAGGTGAATGTGGTCTTAATGATGCCATACTAGGTTGACGTGATGGTCCTCTAACCGACATTCTGGAACCACGTCGTTCCTGTCCATGTTTACTTTCACGCAATAACGATACATTCATTAAACGTGGATTTGGTGTATTAAATATTGTACGATTTTCATGCCATCTTGCTCTGTTTTATAAAATATTTTTTTTTAAATTTATATATATAAAAAAAAAAGTACATAAAGAATGAAAGAGAAAAAAAATACAAAGAAAAAAAAAAATTAATATTTTATATTTATTTATAGTATATAATATTTAGTTATACATGGGGTGGAGGGTTAATTTATTACATGAATCTGAATATTATTTTTTTTTTTTAAATGTTGGTTGATTTTAATTGTATATCATTAAAATGATTAAAAATTTTTATGCATTTTAATTATCAAAGAAGTAGAAAAGGGGTTAATAAAAGGTTCAGTGAAAAAAATTCCCGAATACCGATTCCAATTTCGAATTGAATTCAAAATTATGGTAAATTTTATAATTTTTAAAATATTTATGTGCGGTGGATTAGTGGCTAGGACGTTGGCCTTTCAATCGAATCATAGGACAATATCTAATAAAACAATATAATTTATAATTTATGTCAATAATAGTTTATAGCATAATATAAAATATAAACCTGCCACAACTGAAAAGGAAAAGCTGAATCACTCACTTATCACATTGGATGAGGTAGGGAACAGTTCATAAATAAATAAATAAATCCCTTATTAATCGCTTAACTGACCCGATATATTTAGCTACATAGACTATTGTAAGGACGTAATTATTTAGAATGGGGGCTAAGCTCGGTCTCTTTAGGTTTCCAAGATAGCAAAATATATCCTGTTAAGTGATCATGTTAAAAGATTTTTTTACATGAAAGGGACTCAGAAACAGAAAATTTCAAAAAAAACAGCCACGAGAGTTAGACCACTTTGGCACTAAAAAACATAAGAAAAATGTTTTAGGCCAAATAAAATACAATAGATGCAACCGGAAATTGATCTCTTCACTTTGATTCTGAACTTCTCTTAACATTTAAAATTTTGATATTCCGAATTAAATTGAATTTAGGTGACAATTAATTAAAAGGCCGTATACCTCGGAAACCCAAAAATTTTAGTTTAACCCCCCTGCAAAAAAAAGGATGAGGATCTATGAGGATCTATGCATAGACATGATTTTTTATTTTGGAACATACAGAGCAAATGTAAGCGAGATTGTTAATCAGGGCGGAATTTTAAATTTGGTTTCAAAATCAAAGTTTTTCTTTTTTCAGAATATTTTAATTACAGTTATTGTAGTATAAATGGCTTTGAAACTAGAAGATAACTTTACAATTACACCTAAGCTTGTTTTAAGGAAATTCAGAGTTTTTGAATGACCATCCGAGTTCAAGTTTAGCATTTCTTAGGAAAATACGTTACATTTTTAAGAACTTTTTCTTGGAGATTTTTATCATTGAGACTTTCAAAAGGGGTGGTATTATAATATTGATATCATAAGCTTTGTATATTAATTGCATATTACATATTCATTATATTTTAAAAGCTATTAGTATGCAGAATTTCCAAGTTTTAATTTCTATATTTCGTTCCTTAATGGACTCTAATTATTGGTTATACTAAAATGAATATTGGATAAAATAGTAGTAATGACTTCATAAGGATTTTATCATATTTGATTAATATTTGATAATAGAAATTAATATATAATAAATTAATTTAAAGCAATTTGTAGGAATTTCACTTTTAACTTAACTCCCGATACTAGAATATTTTGTCAATTTACCGTTTTTGTATATATGGAAAAACAATAATGCAACTAATTAGAACTTTTGTATACTTTTGCATGGATCAGCCATAAGAGAGTCAAGGTTTACAATAAGAAACAAGTTACTATATAAGTGTTTTATAATTCCACAAAAACTTTTCATAACATATAACTAATTTTGGAAAATATGAATGCTACTTTTATATTTAATTGTTAACCTTTTCGTCTGCTAGGCAAATAAGACGGTCTGTACCATATAGGTACATGTATAACCTAGGATCATAGAAATAGAAGGGAAGGTCCTTGACATATTATAATCTTATTAATAGGATTGATCTTGATGAATTCAATAACTGAGGCTGTACTAGGTTCTGGTATAATACATGAGATTGAACTAGGTTATAAAAACTTTGACATTAAAAATATTATAAAGTTTACTTTATTTTTAATTTATAATATTATTTTTTTTTTAAAGTTATATTTACTTGACATTTTTTTACAAATTTTTTGAACAAGTAAAATAAAATTATATAAAAAAATTGTGTATTTATCATTTATCTTTTATGAAAAAGTCTTTTGAGATTTAAAACCCTTTGTCAGGAAAAACGAAAAATTTTTATATTTTTTTCTCATTTGTTTTTCCATTTTTCATTTGGTCAGCTTGGATTTTTTTAATTTATTTAAAATTAATGGTTAAAATTTAATAATTTTATCTTTAGCGTAAAATTTGTTTTGAAAATTGTCAAATGAAATTCGAAAAAAATTGAAAACCAGATATTTAAACAAGATTTAATCAAAGTGTACCAACAATCTTGATCTTAAGATATCTTTCGACAATGTTAGATTACGTCCCATACATTCGAAAAGATCCCGTTGAAAACTACAATTGTCTTAATAAATTTTGTGTTATCGTTTTGAATCTTCGCCAAATTTTACGATGTACGCTTGCGTCATAGAAACTTTACTTCATGCCCAAATGTCAATCATTAAGATTTGTAAAAACCTTTAGGAATAAGATTGATTCGATGAGTTGTGAATGAAACCTAATGAACCTCGATCATGTTTGCTAGCTCCTCCTAAGATATCTGAGTACCACTTATAAGTACCACTTAAGTTTAAGTAATAAAACTGTCAAGATTATTAGTTCTGTCAAAATTCTCAGCTGTCAATATTTATTCGAAAGTGGATAGTATGGGACATGAAGTTAAAAATATTTCGACATAATATATTTATATTTAAATTATTAAGTATTGTATTTATTTAATAAAACTCTAACAACTGTGGTATTAATTGGAATGTCATAAACAAACTTGAAGACTTAGAATATGTTGACGATATATGCCTCGTAACTCTTACATATGAGGACATGAAAGAACTATATAAAAAAAGAGTTGGTTTCCAAATAAATATTGAGAAACTGGAAATTATGAGATGCAATACAAGAAATCCTTTTTTAATAGAAGCCGTTTTTATTAATTGAAGATAACGAAGAAAGGCATAAACAGTAGATTAAGTAAGATAGTCTACTGAATTCTTTGGTTGACAAAGAAACATTTGGAAACCCTCCAAGATTTTAAATAACTAAAAGAGGATTTACAACATGCGTGCCAAATTAGTTATGTTATATGGAATTGAATCCAGGCTAAAGAAACAATCAAAACTAACAATGGAAGTACAGTTCTGTAGGTTGAGATCTACAAGTAGTAGTCAGAACAGAAGTCAACTCTGCAGTGTGTGCAAGGACGATCCTATCGAAATTTAAATAAGAAAAAAAAACCATAGATGGAAGGGATGGAAACATATTTGGTGGTTGGCTTGAACTACTTTTCCTGAATTAAATGAATTATTCCTGATTTTTTTTTGAAAAGTACATTTCTTGTAATAACTATGGTAATTTTTAACTTTTGTAAAAAGGTTTATTATATTTAAACTAAAATAAATTCCTTTTTAACTGCAATTTAAATTTTTAATAAAGAAACCATTTGCATCAGTTTGGTTGGTTTGTTTCATTTTCTTTTAAATAATATATTATTTATAGGTTAAATATTAGCTTCTATGGTAAAGTTAGCTTCCATGTGGTAAAGGACTATGGATAAATTCAAAAAAAATGAAAATGGTGCACTTTCTTAATAAAATGCATTAAAATTTTTTACTATTGTATTCTTTCGTTAAGTTTTTGCGGTAAATAAATAAAATAAACATTTTTTTTAATTTTGTTTTTTCCCTAGTTAACATTGAAAGTCCTGTCAATTGTACACAACTAAAAAAAGAATAGCTCTGAATTATGGAATGAATGGTCAGTAAAAGAAAAATAAAATAAATAGTGGTCTATTTGGCTTTTTAAATTATACTTTTACAGGACACTTAACATAAGTTTTCTTTGGGTAGTTTTTTTTTTGTGGAGCTCTAAAAAAAAGTTCTAAATATAACTAACATTTGAAAAGTCTTTTCTTTTAAAGTGGAATTTTCTTTTGCTGTTATTTGTTCAATACACAATGTGGCAAAAGGGTTTTCTGGTTCACTTTTTGTTTTTCATTTTTTTTTTCTAAACATTGTCACTATTTATCACTGTGCAGTTTTAAATAATAGAATTTTAGATGAGGCAGGGTTTTATTATTATAAAAAAAAATTCTTTGAGCATTATGAAAGTCAGCTGTTTTTTAAAGTTTATTTTTATACATAGAGAATCAGGATTAGGTATTTTTATAGGACTGTCTTTATATAGTCAGGAATTTGTATTGTATGTATTTCAACCTTAGCCTTAGCTTAGCTATTTTAGTCTTATAAATGTAAAAAAAAAACGGGAATTTGATTCCAATTTCAAAATTTATAATTTTGAATAGTAACATGAAAAAAATTTTATCCTAAAGTTATGCAATAATTGTAAATTCAAAACAAAATGCTAAAAAAAATTCATCCTAAAGTTATGCAAACATTGAAATTTAAAAATACATTTAAAAAAACAAAAAGAGTTATCGGTAAAGTAGTTTGCGCATCAACCAAAGAAATATTAGTTCAATAAACCCACAGATCATAAGTTTATTTTCAAGGAAAATTATTCAAAGGAGTAATATTTATTACAATTCCGCCTTACAATTAAATTGGATATTATTATTACATTATTTAATGCACACGCCCAGACTACCAACTTACCGAGATGCCTCATTTGTTTTATTTCAATGAATGTTTGTTAAATCATTCAAATATTAATTAAAACAAACATAAACAAGTGAGGGAAAAAAACCAAGGGTTTTTAAAAAGCACATTTTCAAAATTATATACGGTTTCTTACTGAGTATTTTATAATTTATTTTTATAAAAATATATATTATGATAATATTATAATTTTTTTATTTCATTAATAATTAATTATATGACTAATAGTGAAATACTTAGAATACAACCCCAATGCATTCAAGAAAACCTGTTAATAAGTGCAAAATATAATGTTGGAGCTTCAATGTTAACGTTTAATTTTGGAAAAACTTACACTGGTGAATAAGTTACTGTTTTGTAAGAACATAAAAGTTTTAATTTTGAAGACCTAGTAGCCCTTCAATGGGGAAGGTTCCCAAATTTTTGCTTAGTAAACTTATGATGGATCTGCTCACCCCCCTCCTGTGTTCACCCTTCCATTTTTTTCCGGTTCTAGGAAATCAATTTGGAACTCCAACAAAATTTGGAATTTTACCTAGAATAATATTATCTAACCAAAAATGGTTAATACTAAGAAAAAAAAAAAAAAAAGGGTCTCTTTAAATTGAAGAAAAACCTTTAACGTATGTTGAAATATAATGCTGCAGCTGTATATATATATATAATTATATGTATATGTAAATATGTATATAATTATATGTATATAATTTTGCATATTTGTAAAAAAAATTTTGAACAGGTGTTAAAGTTACAGGTGGTTGAAAATAGCAAAATTTCAATTTTCGAGCCCTTATAGCTCCTAAACAGGGGGCGTGACAAAAAAATTTTGTTAACCGACTCCTATTAATTTTGGAGGACCTAACTTCTTCCAAAATATCAAGAGCCTAGGTTGAACCGTTTAGAAGATATATGGGGCCAAAAATTTTGCAAAAGTTGAGCTTAGCTTAATGGTAAATTTTAGTACCGTATGGTAACCTTATACATTTTAGCTTTATATTTTTGTAAAGCTTATAAAACCAGCTATCTTTTGCCGTTTTCAGATTGAAAATACACTTAACAAAACTCTTGTTATAATAATTTAAAAATAGGGCTTTTTCCAACTTTGAGGGGCTGTAGCTCCGTAACGGGTGGGGCTACAGAAAAAAATTCTTCTACGAAATTAATTTTTTTGTAATATCTACCCGTGGTTAAAATTTCTTTACTCTATTTCAAACGATGTAAAAGTTTTTGTAAACATACGGACGGACGGACGGACGGACGGACGGACGGACGGACGGACAAAGTCAAAATTAAGAAAAACCTTTGACACTAATTGAAACTTTCGTTTTTGAGCTTTCAATTTTGTATACAAATAAAAAAAAATGTTGACAGGTATTCAAGTTATAGGTGTTTAAAAGCTAAATTTTTAGCAAAATTTCAATTTTCGACCGCTTACAGCTCCTAAAGAGGGGGCGTAACAAAAAAATTTTGTTAACTGACTCTTACTTATTTCTAAGGATCTAACTTCTCCCAAAATTTCAAGTTTCTAGATTTAGCCGTTCCGAAGTTATGAGGGACCAAAAATTTTGTAAAACTTAGTTTTGAATAACGGTAAATTTTAGTACCGTATGGTAACCCTATACAATTGGCTTTTAAAAACTTGTAAAGCTTATAAAAGCAGCTGTCTGCTACCGTTTTCAGGTTGGAGATATACCTTATAGAACTCTAATTATAACTGTTTAAATATGGGGCTTTTTTCAACTTTGTGGGGCTGTAGCTCCGTAACGGGGGGGGCTACAAAAAAAAGTTTTAACATTAAATTATTTTTATTGCAATACCTATCCATTCCTGATATTTTTTTGTCAATCGTAGGTAAAAAGGGACGGACGGACGGACAGAGTGAAGCTATATAGGCACATTTTTACAAAATTTTTTGAAAATGTGCTAAAAACAAGTAACTAGAATTGATACTTGATTAATGTTAATGTCAAACTACATTCAGAATTAATTAGAGTTTACATTTTTTACCATCGTTTATAAAGAAACAATAATAGGTTGCATAGTTTTAGGCGCAATATGTATTAATTCAACAATGTTTTTCAGAATTTTGAATTAAAATAATATTCAATTTAAAAATAAATTTCATGGGTAGATCGTGTCACAAATATTGAAGTTCTTCGAAGAATAAATAAAGGCCGAGAATTTCTTACTGATATCAAAAGAAGAAAAATATCATATTTTGGACATGTGATGAGAGGTCAAAAGTACGAACTCCTATAGCTTTTCGTGCAAGGAAAAATTGAAGGTAAAAGAGGTGTTGGTCGAAAAGAAATATCGTGGTTACGCAACATCAGGAACAGGACAGGTGTATCAAATATTGGTGATTTGGTACACATAGCGATGAATCGAAATTAATACAGAAGCATTTTATCCAGATTTTAATTCAACTTTCAGGACATATGACCGCTAACACCCAGTAGTAGATAGGCATTATGTATCGATTAAACTGCAAAAGCAAGAAGAAAAATGATTAATATATTTCAATAGATAATCTATTTGGTTATATTATTACCTGTGATATAATATTAATACTAAATATTTTTATTATTTTATTAAAAACCTTAAACCATAGACAAACATCTAAAACTATATTATTCTTTATATTCTCTGGAAAAAAAGAGGCCCAAAATTTTCTATAATTTATTCAATTTTATTAATGATGTTGATCAAAATTTTTATACCTAAACAAACCATACTTTTAAAGAGAAATCCTATATCACTTTTAGTATATCCCTAAAATATTGAATAATAATAAAAATCAAAATTGTTATATCATCTCATTCTAGATAATGTATACATTAAAATGAAATCACAATCATTCCAGCTCATCAGATAACCACAAATCATTACTTGATTTATAAGTTAAAATAAAGTCAACAAAACAGATACTTTAGATACAATGTATAAAATATGAAATTACTATTTCACCTTTTCTTTAAAATATCCATTATGTAAATGAACCCCCATACATTAAAGGTATATCCAATATTTTTTTTCATTTTTTTTTTGCTTTATCTAGATGGTGTGTTCTATGGAATAATCTGAACACATACTTTATAACCATTTTAGTAGAAAATAGTTTTCATTTTAGATTTTTTAGAACTTCATCATTTTAACATCAGCTTACATCAGATGGTAAAAATAAACAAAATAAAATATTAAAAAAATCTTCCAATGCTTTGTTTTGTAAGTTGCAATTACCTAACATTAACCGATTGACGTAATACTATAGATAAATACCATAGACGTAATAGATTCTGTTTTATATGATTTAATATAAATTGAACTTGAAGGAGAAGGAGAATAGAGAACCCTAGCACATGTCTACTTATTCGGTTCAAGGAATTCAAATTATTATTTTTTCGAACTTCGCAATATTTTTTGTAAAGATAAAGACTTGTATATCCGTTATTTGAATTAACGCATATATGTTCATTCGCATTTGATTCCTTGGTTCGGAAGTTTCCAGAATCGGAGCTCATTACCCTATTTTGCTAATTAACAATTGTCGTGCCAATAGGATTCGAATCTGGGCCTCACAAGTGAAGGGTGGACACTCAAACCTGTGCGCGATTCAGTCAATAATATATGAATTTTAATGCTATAGAGAGGGTTTAGGTATAAAGCTAGCTCAATTATGTAATAAAGCAATTAAAGGAACCGGTCTTAAATCAAAAAATAAAAAGTCCAAAGGCGTCATAGTTCTAAAAATTGTTATAAATGGTTTATTATTAATTGAGTTTGAAGGGGAAAGAGAATAGAGTACGTGTCAACTCATTCGGTTGAAGGTATTAAAAGTTTTTACTATTTATTCAAATTTCACAATATTTGTGGAAAAGATGAAGACTTGTATATCAGCTATTTGAATCTGCCTCGAATATTGAGCACTTTTTTATCAAATTTTCAGTTACTCTTTTATCAAGTTTCAGGTTTCTATCTTTATCAATTTTAAAGATATACTTTTTATGTCTTGGGAGATGTGTGATAGATCTCTAACCCCCCACCTTAATTTATATTAAATCTTATACAACCATAATATAAATCGAACAGACGATACCCATGTACCAAATATTAAGTTTATATCTTTATTAATTTAAAAGATATGCTTTTATGTCTCAATCTAACTAATTCATAATGGACTAGAAAATGGACAACGGACACAAGGGAAAAAGAAAAGCAACAATTTTGCATAAAATTTAAATGTTCCATCTTTATTACACATGTGTTCCTTTCCACGTGGTTCCTTGGAACGGAAGATACTAGAATCGGAACCCATATCCCGATTTTGCTCATTTACTATCCTCGTTGTACATTTGTCATTATTAGCCTACAGTTTAAATTTCATTATGATACCATTTTTTTTTTGAATATTTACATACGGATTCACGTACGGACATCGTTAAATCGACTCAGGAGTTTACGC
The DNA here is from genome assembly GCA_963082915.1 of Dolichopus griseipennis. Classification (NCBI taxonomy): domain Eukaryota; kingdom Metazoa; phylum Arthropoda; class Insecta; order Diptera; family Dolichopodidae; genus Dolichopus; species Dolichopus griseipennis. The sequence goes on from OY720441.1 coordinate 42,454,297, forward strand.
TGAGCAAAATTTATATATACTTTTCTATATCAAGCTTGCTTCCATTTGGTGGACGCAAACAGCGTACCAAAATTAATCTATCATTATTAAGGTCCAGCAAGTAAGGTACTATTTTAGGCGTTGGGTATTATAAAGAAAAGGGAGCTGGGTAACAGCTCCTCGAACCCGCTACACAAACTTCTTCTATATCAAGAACAAAAATGGTCTTTATGATCAAACGAAATTGTTTCTAACATTACAGAATCCTAATCTCGGATAAAAGGGAGAAAATATAATACTGCGACTAATTCGGTTTTCGATTCTGATCCCATACACAATTCCATAATTTTTTTTTGAAATATTGTGTATATAGATGCTTGCTTCAATTAATAAAGCGTTAACTGAATAAATCAAATTATAAGTTTACTCTATCTGCACTATCATTGTAACAAAATACTAAATTGGAATATCTATTAAAAAATTTTATTTTATTTTATTTTTGTCCTTCGTCATAACTGTACATACTTAGTACATAATATATACATAACGGTACATACTAACCGATATTAATACTTTGTACCTATTTAGCTACATAACCATTTTTGATTTTATCAGTTTTGCCATATTTTGTATACCATATATATACCATATGAAAGAAAATACATAAAAAAAATGAAATTACTTCCTCCATCTGTTGGTTAAACAAAGAAATCGACACACAACATTGTTCTGTAATATTATGTGGTATGTTAACAGATTGTTTCGGAATAAGTTTCAGCACATAACCAAGCAAAAACAAAATAGAAAATAAATAAATGGTGGGAGATAAAATTAGGTGCCACTTTATTCACCACAGTTTAATATACCTAGTATTAAAAATGTTTGAAACCAAATCATAAGGACTAAAATATAATAGGACATATTGGTTTAATTGGCTTTTGTTAATTTGCTTTATTTTGTTTCATAGTTTTATGAGAAGATTATGTTTTTTAATTATGACTCATTGATACAAAGAAAAAGTTGGAAACATGTTGGATTAGAAGGGAAGGTACTTTACATGTTTATTCAATTTAAATTTTAACGAATTCCATTGTTGAATTCCAATACAAAATTAATAAAGACAATCTATTTGTTATATGTTATAATAATTTTGTTTTTTTGACTTATACGAGATTTCTGTATCTGTGAGTTATATCATTAATTTAAATTATTTTTTTTAATTTTGTATTTGTTATAATAAATGTATTTTTTAACATAGAACTCAATGGTGAATGGTAGCTGTACCAAGTTGAAAATTATATTAAAGGTTTTTCACTGTTCACTGAACCAGGATTCGAATCTAGGCCTCACGAATGAAAAGCCGCCACTCAATCCGTGTGCGATTCAGCAAATAATTGAATGAACTCAATGCTATAAACAGTTCAGGTATAAAGCTAGGTTAATTATATAATAAAAAAATTAAATGACCCGGTCTCAAATCTAAAATTAAAAATCCAAAGGCGTCATAATTCTAAAAAGTTTGCTTTGTCACTGAAACGTCACATGTAGCAAAAATGATTAAAATAATTTAATAGTAAGGTTCTAATAGAATCAAAGTTTAGAAAATCCTTGAGCAAGGATTCGTTTCGGACTTTGAAAGTTCTAAGTTTTTAAAATTTTATTTTAGTAGCCTTTTTTGATAGAAACTAATTACTCCCCAAGTTAAAAATCCTTTCAGCACAGAGCAAAGAGAAGACCCTTCCTCAATAGTTTGTTAAAGAATAAGTTTATTAATTTAAAACTTAGATTGGTTAGATTTAGATTGGTTTTGACGTTCTTATAAAAGAACCTTGAATAGCTCTTTAATATAGTAATTCAAACAATTCATTATAGACTCTCTATACGTTGTCTGACGGAAATCTTGGACCTGGGTTTAAAATTAGAGTTAGAATAAAAATTTTAATCGGCCTTTAAAAATGTGTTGGATTTTGATTTATTGTTTTAACTATCTCATAACAGTCATAACTATAATCAACTAACACTTAAACAACTTATCTAAAAATAAATTTTTGAAAATTGATTTACTTACATTGCATGTAAGTACTTTTATATTATAAAATTATTTAGATTCTATTGTATTTGTGTATCAAGTCTATTAAAATCAATTATTTTCTATACTAAATGTGTGTAGGTACTTGGTAATCACCTTGAAAGGGAAATTTTTAAAAGTGTTTAACATTATCTCAATTAAATCATATTAAACACATTATATATGTTAAGAATGTTAGTATGTGTGTACTTTTAATTGTTTTAAGTACATATTTACTATTAAGTACATGGATTAAATGGAACAAAAACCCAAAAATATGTCATACATTATTAGTACATTGTATTAAATATAGTATTATTATGTTAAAAACAAATGTTAATTTTGCATTTATATAATAAATTCTATACAATATTTAAGGTAAATAAAGCTTTATGTATTTGGTTATATAAAAATTTAATGTATTATCGAATAAAACGATGTAAGGAAGAGTGTAGTAGAGTTAGACTGTGTCAACTCTGGGATACCCGTATGACCGTTATATAAACATTATATCATTATTAATTTAAACATTAATTACTTTTGGAAAAATTTCAAACATAACAGCTTTATTTGGTGTAGTGTAATGCTCATATAGAAGAAGGAGTTGTATGGCAACTACTCGAACCCTTTGCAGTAGACCAACCAAATTTTGCAGTAACTTTGGCCATTACACTAAACTATTTTTGGCAAAAATTTCAGACACCCAGCTTTAAAAAGCATAGAGTAATTCTGATATAAAATAAGAAGTTGTATGGCACCTCCTCGAACTCACTGCAGCAGACCAACCAAATTTTGCGGAAACTTTGGCCATAAAACTAAACTCTTTTGCCAAAATTTCAGACATGCAGCTGTAATAGGAAATGCTCATATAAAAAAAGAAGTTGTATGGCAACTACCCGAACCCATAGACCGAAATGCCTGGATTTAAATAGCGACGGCTATTGCAAAAAAAACGAATTTGCAAAAATTTTAAGATCCTAGCTCCTTTAGTTTTTGTGTTATCGTGCGGACGGACATACATAGCTAAATCGATTTTTTTTTTCGATTTTGATCCTATCCATACACTTGACTCTATACCTAACCTCTATACCTAACCATACATATTCTGTAAAAAGCTTATAAATAACATGACTTTTATCGGAATATAAAACATACACAATACGAATTCAAATATTTCAAAATTTAAATTTTTCATGAGCTAAAAGAATGTTTAGCCATACATATATTTTAATTAAAAATGGTTCATTAAAGTAACTAAAATTGTTGCATCAGAGAATTTATTTAAATTGAGCGTACAAATGCTCAACAATAAATACTATATCTTTAATAAAACACATAATTTACAAAATTTATTTTAAATATTGAAAGTATATATAAAACGGCGGGGTATAATGATTTTACTTTAAAAGTAGATATAAAATCTTTTAATATTGAATAATTTTATATTCAAAGCACTGCCTCATATATTAATCAGGCCAGTAAATTGAAACTTTTTTCAAAGAACATTACAAATTTGTTATTTTCGCATAAAATGGCAATTACAATTGAATGTGATTTTTTTGTATTAACGGTTTTTTAATATTAATTATTAATCTCTAAAATTCTATTATTTGGACGGTAAGGTAAGTGTTTTCGTTAATGGCTTGCAGTTTTAAATGTTATGTGTGCTTAACAATTAGTATGTGTGTATAAATTTTACGTTTTACATTCAACGAATTTTAATTTTTCGAACATGCCAATAACAAAACTTTTACCTTATGTTAATATAAATATACATGTTATTAGAAAAGCGTACGATATAATGAAGATGTACTAGTCCTTAAGTCAACACGTAGACGTATCTTGAAATTGAGTTCTCTCATAAAATTATTTGTGCATAAAACTATTGTTTATATCTATTAAGACGCGCCCTTCCATTTGGGTAAATAAATTCGGTATAACTTTGAAAGACAAACCCAAACTCCAATATTTGAGTATACTGACCTGGTATATATATGAGACACTGTGCAAAAATTTATATTAAAAGTTTTTAGATAATTTTAGAATAAAAATACAATTTTAAATATAATTTATACTAATTAATCCTGTAAAAAATTAAAAAAAAATAATATTCTTGTGATAAAATGAGTACAAAATATTTTTTTATTAAATTTTTTTTGATTTACAATTTTTTGGTGTTATGTTTTTTTTTTTTAAATAATAAATTCTCCGATACTTACTGGCTAAACAATCGTAATACAACACATATAATGATGAACATTAATGCCATACCAACTAGAACACCAATCATTGCAGGATCAATTGAATGAACTTCACGTGCTTTTAATTGCTTAGCTATATAGTAATATTTTAAACAATATTTTGAATTTGATTTCATCAAAAAAAAAAAAAAAATACAAAAACGGGTGCAATTATTGAAAAATACAACAAAATAAAAATAAATAAATATAATTTTCATTTACCTCCACATTCTTCAAAGTTTCCATTAGTGCCAAATACCGGTTGTAAATCATATTTACAAATGCAACGATTATCACGACATTCTGTTTGATGTGAAAAACTTTCGCATTGTTCATTAAAAAAGCAGGTTTCATTAATGGCAGAAACTATAAATAGAAAATTGAAAAAAAAATTAATTAAAATAATTGTTTTTTTTCTTAAATACATTATATATTTATTTTTTAATTAATTAATCTTGCTTTTTGGGAGTCTTTTTCGTTCTGAATAAGTTTTGGTAAATTGCTCAACCTGAAGGTACGAGGTAGGAAATTATAAAATGTTAAAGCCTTTAACTTCCTAAATTCCTTGGAATGGATTTTGAGCTTTAAGATGTTAATCGATTGAGCTACTCTAATATTCGATACAAAAATGATTGATAATCGAGGAAATTGCTTCATATATATATAGTGCATATATATGATCCCACCTTACCTCTTATATGTATGTTATTTCTAATATTAATTAAAGAAAACCAGCTCTTCTACAGTTTGAAGTTAAATCAAAAGTCCCGAAGGTCGATTAAAAATTACAGAGATTTTTATTAACTTGGACATTACTCAAAAATTTTGAGGTAAAGTGCTCATCGTATTTTTGTGTCCCAATGTTCATCAAGAAATCAATATTATTTTAATATTACACGACGAAAACATTTTAGTATATTTTGAAGACTTATCCTATAGGTCCTTATCCTTATCCTGGAAATTTACAGGTTGATTTTGGCAACAAAATTAAGCAAGTGGAAATAGATTGATGTAAATTGTTATGTTGATTGCTAATAAAGGGGTAAAGTGTTATCTGCTCACACAAGGGGGAAAAAACAAAGATTGCTCATTACTTTGGTTTTTAATTTATTTATTTATTAAGATTCAAGTTTTGTAAGTTAGGGAGTGAAATTGGAGAGTTTGTTTTTTTTTACTGTTCCGATTCCCTAAGACAGTTTTGAAAATATAATTTTGCTCCTTTCGTGATGATATATCGCTTTCATAAATGATTGAGTTTTTTTCAAGTGAGTAAATCGTATAATTTTTCTTGATCATTATGGCATTAACAGCCGTATGCAGTAAGTAGCATTAATGGTATTTTACCTAAGTGGGACCGTACAACTTATATGGTTGTGACCTGTCATGATTCCGTCATTAACTGAAGTTTTCCCTTATCCTTTTTGCTGTAGTTTTTCTGTACCCTCTTAATGTTGTTTTTGATTCATGTGTATATCGTATTTAATTCAGTTTGAAAAATTGTCGATTTGAAAGTGAAAAGCATGCTGAGAAGTTGGGAAATCAATTTTGAGGCTTTTATTTTTAAGTTTTTAAGTAGAAAATATGATTCTTGAAATTTCGTGACGAACAATTGATTTCCGTCTGAATTCTTCGTCAACCAAAACTAATTACAAAAAAGGCCCGTTAGACAATTTGATTCCTAACCCTTTGAATAAATACAATTTATTCTATAATTTTGGTATGCAGAGTTAATGAGTCATTTAATCTCTTCTGGAGTAAAGATCTTATTTGCAAATTCTTCATACTCGCTGTTTTCTAATAATTGGAAAGGGTTTAAGTATCTGTATGTAGGTTTATTTTTGGTTAATACTTTTTGAAACATGCAAGCTATTGGGGGTTATTTTATTTTTCAGATAATTTTTTCCAGGATTCGTTTTCGGATCTACTTATCAGTTTATAATATTTATTAAGGGTCGTTTTACAACGTTCTCAATTTTCAAGAGGGTTTTTTCTAATGAAAAATATTTTTCCTTCTTTCCTTTTGACGACTTATTTTTTTTTAGTACCTAGGTACCTAAACCTAGGCACTGGCCTGCAACCTTTATATTGTGGGATAGATGTGCGCTTTGTTCATAATCGTTTGTTATTTCGTTTACAAGTTAATTTACTTAAGGATCGTCATACTGATTTATAGTGATACAAAAGGACTATTTATCTTATAGTATTAATTACGTGAATCCTATGTAGGACTTGTTAAAAATATAATTGTAAAATATACATTTTAATTAATATAATCTTATAAAAAATATTTGATTAAATGAATCTGTAGATTGTTATTAAAACTTATTTTGTATTCTTGATTATAATTTTAAATTCACATTTTATCATTTCGTTTGTATTATTGCCATCACTTTCTATTTCAAATCCTTAAAAAAAACAAAATAAATAAAAAAAAAATATAAAAGAAATTAAAAAAATTAAACATACCAACATTGTATATGTATTTAAAAAAAAAGATGCTATTATGATGGTTAAAGGATTGTATACGACAATATTACAATTAAGAAACCCATTATAATATTAACATTGTTCTGCAGTCCATTGGCAAGAGACTTCACTGATATTACAAAAAAAAATTAATTAAATTTTTTTAATTATTTTATTTATTAATTAATTTCAATTTTTATTTGTTATATTATTATTATTATTATTTATTATCACTTAGTATACATATTATACAGGATGTTTCACCAATAGCGTGCCATATAGAGGTAGAGGTAATTTTTGTGGCAGATTGTGGGTGATCAGCCCCACCTTCAAAAGAATTTTTATGTTTGTTTTGAATTCTTCAATAACCCCTATGGAAGGCTATTAGTGAAATATCCTGTATTTACATATGTATGTAAATACATAAATATATTTATGTAATAATAAAATTTAATATTATAAGATTTGGAATTTCGTATTAAAATAGGGTAAACTTCCCGCAGAGGGATTGTGAGCTATCAAGATGATGTCATCACATTTTTTTATTCCTTTTCCACTCCTTTAAGGAATAGAGGGTATTCACCAAGTTTTTATTTTAAACTAGGCTTCAGTTTCTTTAATCATAATATTCACTAAGCCGTTGATTACTCGGCTGTTGTATAAGGTTATGAAATATGAATGCACAAATGTTAACTTTGTGCGCCATCTATAATCTTACATAAGAATTATTTATATATTTTTAGTAAATCTTATTTTATATTACGATATAAACTATTACGATATAATTAAACAATTTTACAATATTTTTTTATTGGATATGATCTGACCGCGGTTTGAACCCGAGACCTTCCACATGAAAGGCGGCGTCTTTATCACTACGCCATTGGTCAGATGTCATCACATAACGGTACTTTATATATCAAAGTTTCCGAACCATTCAACAATATGGAAATGGAACTGGAACCATTTCAACAATATTGAAGGGCATGATACTGTTTTTAATATACATCTCGTTTCATCTGAATCGGTGCTACCGTTTTCGAGATACTGCAGTGGAAATTTAAAAAAACAAAAAAAAAAAATTTTAAACTTCAGAAAAAACCACTTATTATACTTTGAGATATACAGTATAGCTCACAACCCCTCTATGGGAGAATATCTTTAAGATAATAGTTTTTAGATATAAAATCTAATATATTATTTGTATTTTCTTTAACTAACTATATTCTTAAAACATAATACGTATTTATTTATCTATGTACCATCTGGACTACATTTCAAATCGCCTTTATAATAAGTAGGTTTCCAATCAAATCTACAAACACAACCATAATCCTGACATTGCAAATAAGTATTTGAATATTCGCATTGTTCGTTAAAAAAAACAGGATTCATTAAAACCAGCCACTGATAATACATAAAATCAAAAAAAAAAAAAAATACATTAAAATAAAAAATTATAAATAATTATTGTAAGATTAAAAAAAAAAAGAATTTAGTAAATAAAAATAAATAAAAAAATATTATGTGTCCACTAGAAAATCAACCGCTCTTACAGAAAAATCCTAATGTGAAATATCTTACAATTTATTATTTTGTATTCTTTTTTATCAAAGCAATTATATTTTTTTTTCTATCATACATAACTTTATTCAACGCTTTTTATTAATTTAAGTAAAGAAACTTTATTGTGCCAATACATTCCATTGAAAGTTTTAGAAAGATTCCAAAATATACACACAAACATTTTTTTTTAAGTTTGCAAAGCGTCATTTACAATGCGTCATCATCAGAAGCAAATCTAAAAAATTTTATACATGCAAATAAGGTAAAAATATGTTCATATTAAATTTGGAATTAAAAAAAAAGTTAAATATTTTTTTTTAAATTTAACTAAAAGGACGCTAAAGTTCTTCGAATCAAAAAACTTTCTATGGCAAAATTGTTGTTCTTTATTTGTGCAACAACTTTTATGTAATACGTTTTGTTGTACCATTTTTGGTTTATGAAATATTCGAAAAAAACCTTAAAAAATTACCCTATTGAGAAGTGCCTCTTTGGATTATCTGATTTTCAAAAAAAGCTTATCAGTTCAATATATTAACATCAAAATCTTATATATGAAGTTGAAGACATTCCGTTCAGACGTCTAGTCTGTAGACGAGTGAACAGACAGAAAGACAGACACACATTCATACAGATACGCAGACGATGTATGTCTTATTAAAACACGTCTTATGTTCTGTTTACCCTAAGTAATGCAATTAAGCAAAAATCTCTGGGTGTAATTTTTGGTGCGAAAACAATAACTAACGCTTATTATATTTTAAATAAGCGGTTGATAAATAATAATAATAACAATAATTAATATTTGAATAATTAAAGAGAGCGTACAATTCTGGTTTTGAACTGTAATTCAGAAATTAGAACCATAATGTTAATTTACATTTTCTGAAAAAATCCTAATTATACCATTTTGTATATGTGTATAAAACTCTGCTTAACAAGTTATTTAAAACCAAATTTTTTATCTAACTCTAAGACTCCGTCTGTATATTTTCATACACCAAAAGTGTATTAATCTTTTTGTTAAAATCCGTTAAATACAAATACTCTTTAATTTTTAATGCAGTTTTTCTTTAAAGTCACCCTGTCTCTTATTAAAATAGTATTCACAAAACGGTATTTTATGCGACATTTCAAATAGCAATTCGAGATTTTAATTGATGAATTTTTTGAATTCACTTATAATACAATACGATATTAACCCTTAATGCCAGATGTACTTATTAGAAATCAATTATTGTTATTGTAATTTTAATAGAACAGAATTGACTCGGTTTTCCATAATTACAGTTAATAAAGAGTTTCTTTTACAATATATTTTTTTATTGTACTATATGTACTACTTAATTTTACATTCTAATGTGTTTCTTAACCCTTTGTATTTAGAACATGTCTGCAGAACAACAGAGTAGATCAATGTTCCAACACACTTTCTATATAGATATTTTATTCTAATTAATGACTATTTTTTTATTTTTATTTTGCAGAACTACTAAATTTATGCTATAAATAAATAAAAAACATATGGACTTGATTATAAATATACACACACACACACACACATATATATTATTATATCTTTATAATTATAACTATGTATATAGTATATAGTAAACTATGTACAAGTAAATAAATAAAAAATTTTTCAGCATAAATTGAATGAGTCATTTTGCAGCAGTACAGTTACCTATAATCTAGTACAAAACTAATATCCTTATTCCTTTTATAGTATAAAAACAGTTAATTGAACGAAATTGAACGAAATATTTTGCTTCGTTGTAAAATAACTTTATTAATACATATTTTAGAATTTTATTTTATCCAATAACAGGACACGACTGTACTACGTTGTTATTGTACTGTAAAATTTTGTGAGTCATTTCATAACATTTTACAGTACAATTTCATCTTTCAAGTAATGAATTGAGCAATGAGTAACACTGTTATACTTAACACTATGTTATGTTATGTTATATGTATGTTATATTACTAAGAATACTAAGATTTACAGCAAAATGATATAATTATTTTATAAATAATAATAACACTTTCTCAATTCTCACAATTAAGAAGAAGAGAATTAAATTATTATTAAAGAGAGAAATTAAAAATAAGAGAGTAAAGAGAATATAAGAATATAAAGAGAGAAAGTGGGCAATAAAAAAAAAAATAGAAAATTGTAAAAAAAATGTTTGAGTACTAAACTTTGAATGAAATAATTTTATATTTACACTTATATTTACAAAGTAATATAGTATATATGTATTTTATTGTTTTGGAAATAGAACTTTCAAAATGTATATAAAAAGTTAATGTCAAAGTTTTAGCTTTAAAAATATTTTCAGTTCAATAACAGTTGCTCTCGAGTTAAAATTGAAGAAATAATTTGTTCGCATTTTTATTTTCTTTTAAATCCAAAATTATAAAAAAAAAAGTGCCTAATTTTTAATTTTTAAAAAATGGTAAAATAATAATATTTTTTTGGATTTAAATAGTGTATACTTATAATATTGATTTTATATAAAATTATTTTTTTTTATTTGTAGAATCCACCATTCCTTTTTAAATTACCATCCCCATTAGCACCTGGTCATTCAATTCGAATTCGTTGTTTTATACCAGCTGAAGGAGATAGGTATTTATATGAATTATATTTTATATCTTAATATACATATTCTATATTATTGTATACATATATTAAGTATATTTTTTTTTATTTATTAATTTATTAGACATATTATATAGTTAAAATATTATTTTAATTATTTTGTTTATTTCAAAAGTAGTACAAAATCAAAATAATATTAAGTGAAAAGTTATTTGAAAATTTAAAAAACAATTTATTATAGGTTTATGTGAAAATATGCACGTATGTAGAGCACATTATAACAAAACAAATATGGAAGATGTATTTTAGATATAAAATGTCCATATATGTATATATATATATATATTTTAGCAAAAATTAGTTACTAATTGATCAAATAGGGTGTGTTAATTTACTTAATAAATATATCTTATTTTTATAATGACAAATAAAATTGTGAAAGTTGGAAGAATTACTGAAATAAGTAAATAAATTTATAATAATAATACAAAAGTACATATAGGTATGTGAGTATGTGTAGCATTATTAGTTTTTGGTTTTAATAAAATTTTCATTATTTGACATTTGTGTAAAGCAGGTGATATTAATATTAATAGGTATTTAATTGATGTAAATTCTTTTTAATATGTAGTCAACTAGTCACCAGTCAGGTACAGTTATTTATAGGACGTGTTAATAAAATATTTATTCATGTACGTATCTTCATCTGTTAATAACCAGTTAAATATTTTAATTAGTAACTAAAATTCTATTATTAGTCACAATAAACTGGAATTTTATAATAAAAATTTAAATTTTTTTTTCGGTATCATGTGATATGTAGTTGTACATATTTATTATGTACAGATGGATGTATAAGTTTAGCATTTTAGCATTTATAATTATAATATTTTTTTTTTTTAATTAATTATGTAGGTACATAATAATTTTAATTTTTTGTGGTATTATGACATCATTCGTTGTTGTAATATTATAATATTATTTATTTATATTATTTATTATAACAAAAAAAAGCTTATTATTAATATCATCATAATATAATTCCAATTTGAGAAAATAATAATATACATTTGATTAAAGAGAGATTAAAACAAATAACGTTAAAAATCTGACAGCTTCTTATTTGAATTATGTTGTTACCACAGCAACTCAATTATTTTCAATATAAATTGGTACTTATGTACTCTACATAAAAAAAAGTTTTTTAACTTAAATTACTAATTCCAATTTATTTTAATAAGATAATTTTGTTTAACTGATTATTTTTGATTATATTTTAATTTGTATATTATTTTATTAAATTTTATTTTAAATAAAAGTTATCAGGGGCTTCGGTAGTGTAGTTGGTAAGCATTTAGCTTATTAACGGAGGGGGTCCGGGTTCGAATCCCGGTCAGGTCATACAATATCTAATTAAAAAAATTATTGAAAAATAATTTTTCTATACAAATCTCCATGGTGACCAAATATAATTTAAATATACTAAACTATATAATATATATAATATAAACAAAATAATTAATATAGTAATTATAAATAAATTCAAATTTTTTAATTTAAGAAGCCCAAATGTCAAATAGGTAAAAGACTATAATAATATCAGGCAGTATTTATTATGGTTTGTAATTTAAATATAATTATTCTTTTAATCAGTTTAAATATCAAAGTTCAAAAATAATTTTTTTAGAAAAATATGTCATAAATTTTAAATAAAATATTTATAGTAATAAAATTTTGTTTACTATCAAGATAATATTAAAAATATTCTTTAAGGGGATTTTTTTTTTTAAAACAACAATTTTAAACGTAAAAAAATTTATAAAATTTTGCTGTCGTATTGATTTTTTTCAATTTTTAAACACTTTTGGCAACTATGTACAAGTACACTTACAAAAGATTTTTTTTTTGAGATGCAGATAGAGAAGGTATTCTCCATAATTCATTTGTTATTGTTTTTAAATTATTTTTCGTTCAGTTTCGTTAATTCTATCTCATTTTTAAATGTTTATAATTTTTTTTTAACCGAAAGAGAGCTTTTCTATAGGAAGAGATTTTTTTTTTCAATAAAAAGAAAGAGAGAAGTTTAAATACATCGGTATGAATGTATAATTTATTTAATAAAATTCATATAAAATTTAATAGGCTTGCCATATCATATGTAAATTATGGGGAATTCCATTTTTTTTAATTTTAGTATTTTCTTTATAAAATTTATATTTATTATAAACACAGTCATCGCACAGTATATGCGTATGAATAATATGTGTTAATTTATTTTAATTTAAAAATTCTTAATCATTTTCCTAAGAAATCTTTTCATTGCAATTTTGTTTATTTTTTGGTTTATTGTTTTTTAGAAATTTGGTTGTGAAATGTAAATTGTGAATAATAAAATAAGTGGGATTTTTTTGATTTATAATTTAATTAGGCGCTTACTCATTAATGAATAAATGAATAATAAAGGAAGTAAATATGTTTATAAACATAATGTATAATGATGCAATACTGTACTCATTATTTGTAATTCAAAAATAAGGCCGATATTTATTACCCTCAATATTTTAGGAGGTTTTGAATATTTTCAAAATTCTCCAATTTGCATTTACTTTATTATCATTTTAATAATATGGTAATGCAGCTACATATGTTTCAAAAATTACTTAATATAATAATTTAGTTTGAATGTTGATAGGTTTAGAATTAGTAGGTATTTTATATAGATTACCTATCTGAGCAGATCTGGTAAAGTGGCGGATTTTCAATCAAAAAAATTTCGGGTTCAAACCCTGGGCGGATCATATCTAATAAAAAAAATATAGTGTATATTACAATAATTTAATAATAAGTCCAAATGTCAAATCGCCAAAGGATTAATATTATCATTCAATATTTACTATTGTCTGGTACTACAAATAAATTATAGATTACCTATAGTTGTTTATTTTCAACAAGAAAACTATCGATTCATGAATAATAATTAATGACATCAATTTTTATTAAAATCGATTGTATAATATTGTGTAATTTATTTTAAACATTTCTAAATTGAATGAAATCAGAATTTTTTTTTTAATTGATTATTTTATCTTAATACTTTGTAAAAATATATAGAAACATTTACCTATACATAGTTTCTAAAGAGTATTTAATATTTATTCAATATAAAATGCTTTGTTATATCTAGATATTTTGCTAAAAAAATCTGGTAAATGTTTATAAAAAATATTCATTCTTATAGAACAAACGCAACATAGATAGATATACATACTTATAAAATTAAATTTTTTTATTTGATCTTAAAATAATTTTTTTATTTTTTACCGAGAATTTATATGTGATTTATTTATTTTTAGATCAACAGAAAATGAACAAAAGTTTAAATTGTTTTTAGATTTTTATATTAAGAAATTTGTAACAAACAACAGAAAACTTCAACACGTGTATACATTTAATTAACTATTCGCAAAAAAAATGTTGCGTAGCTATATGTTACTATCAGTATGTTTATGTTAACAATGTTGCAAAAATAATCGAAAAAATTTGTTAAGAAAAAACTGAAAATTGTTATGTAAAATTGTAAAATTAAACTGCCCTTATTATGAAAGAGTCCTTATATTGTTTAGGAAGTTATAAGTTATTTATTTAAAATTTAAAGAAAATAGGTTTTATTTTGTACCATAGGTTAATGAATAATTTTCATATTTCATATTCTAAATACATATTTTAAACATATTAATATCTATAAGATATTCATATATTAGTAATTATTTAAAAATAATGCTTTGTACATTTACTAGAATACAATTTAAATTTTATATTTTATTATTGCAGAGCAACATTAAATTTCCAAAAGGGACCGACAGTTAATCCTGAATCTGAAGATGATGAAATTCCATTCCATTTGGATATAAGATCAGAAGGTGAAATTGTAAGAAATGATTTTTCACGGGATGAAGGTGGTTGGGGCGAAGAAGAAGTAACTCAAAGTCCAATTACATTCGGTCAAGAAACTGAAATAGAAGTATGGATTAGAGATACAGCATTTTCAGTTGCATTTAATGGTAATCATTATTGTGATTTTGAATTCCGACAACCATTAGAAGATATTGGTTTCATATATCTATTTCGTGATGTTTCTGTCATGTATTGTATGGTTAATGGAACACCACTTAGAAATTAAAAAAAAAAAACTAAAATACAGAATATATAAAATAACTGAAAAGAAAAACATTTTTGCATAAAATATTATATTAAATGTTTGGAATTTGTAGTTTTAAAAAAACACAAATAGCATAAATAGTTTTAAAGAGTGTGATTACTAAAGAAATATATGTATATGATATTTGTATAACTATATGTATTATTAATTATATAATTTCAAAAATTAATGAAAATTTAAAATGAAATTGCTTATAAAAAAAAAATACAATAAAATATTAATCAAAGAAAAAAAAACAATAATTATACAATATTTAAGCATTAAATTTAGTCAGTTCAATGTTTAATAACATTTTAATAGGCCTCGATTTTATCTTATAAAAATTTAAAAGTTTTTTTTTTTTTTTCTCTAATAAATATTTAAAAGTTATTAATGTTATTTCTCAATTTTAAGAGTTTAAAGAGTGAATTGTAATACACTTTCGTTATAAATACTTGCATCCTCTGTAAAATGAATATTTGAGAGTTTTAATTACATATATAAATTAAAAAAAGAAACGCACACAAATTGTCTAATAATTTTATTTAAATTTAAAATTAAAATTTTCAGCAATAGTATGATTTTGGAATAAATTAAAGAACAAATGACAAATATTCGTGGATAAGATGACCTTGCATTATTTCCACTATGAAAATTTACTAGAAATTATAACTGGTGGAACAAAATATTTTAATAAATTTTAATTTATTCTAATGAAAATAGATCATATAGAACTAGTGTCATTACAATTTTAATAAAGGGCTTAATAAAAATGTGCAAAAAGTAATATTTAATTGAAAAATAACTACATTTTTTCAATGTTAAAAAGAATCTTATACTCTACAATAATTATAGATGCAACTCAAGCATTTGAAAAAGTTTGACATGAAGGCTTAACTTTAAGGTTACGGCAATTATTACCTAAAAAAATTGTAGAAATACTTTTATCATAGTTAATGACAATTGTTTAGAATTAAACCGGATGAAGAGTATTCTATACTGAGAGAAATTAAAGCGGCTGGTCATTTCCTTGAGGATCCAAGTCCAATATTATACTTGCTATATACTAGTGACTTGCTACAATTTCAAGAAATATCTTTAGCAACTTTCACTGACGATACTGGAATAACGGTAGCAGGAGAAAATGTTAGCGAGGCTTAAAATAAACTACAAAAAGTAAGTG
The DNA here is from genome assembly GCA_963082915.1 of Dolichopus griseipennis. Classification (NCBI taxonomy): domain Eukaryota; kingdom Metazoa; phylum Arthropoda; class Insecta; order Diptera; family Dolichopodidae; genus Dolichopus; species Dolichopus griseipennis. The sequence goes on from OY720441.1 coordinate 42,470,605, forward strand.
AAAAGTCATTTATTTGGGCCAAAAGATGGAATATTAAATTAAATAAACTGATATCAGAGCAAGTAAATTTTACAAATTAAAGTTTATTAATTAAAATTTTGTAGCAGTAAAATTAAACGAGGTAGATATTCCTCATTCATGAAAACTAGGCAATACACATAGGAAAGACATTAGGTGTCAAGCTAAAATACAAGAGTATATTAAAAAGAAAAAATTGAATTAGAACACAAATACAGAGAATACACCTAGGTCGAAAATTTCGATTGCCAATAGAATATGGAGCTGTGTCGAACGAATAAATTTTCAAAAATTCAAACATTTTCAAAGCAAAATGAAAAGTACGCGTAATACGGTGAGTGCTCACTGATTTGTATGCATTTCTGACTTATATGGGGATCAAGAGATTCCAAATGTTAGCGATGAAATAAAAATATATACAACAAAACATAAGACCATCTCTAAATGTCGATAGAAGGCTTAAAAGATCTAGGCCCCTCGAATTCAGAATAAATGTAGATCATCTTAATAAATTTCAGTAGATCATTTTGGTATTTTGACAAATTTAGAGCAAGTATTTTGCACAATTGCAATAGGTTTGAAAATAACTTAAATATATTTAATATTTTAAATATATATATTTTTCATAAGGTTTAATAAATTTTGTACCCAAATATTGATCTCTTGAAATCCAGCTATATTTATTTAAACTTCCTTTTAAAAATAAATTAATAATTTCAATTTTTTGGAGTTTTATTCTTTTTAAATACCACGAGCTGTATTTTAAATACCCTTAAATTATTCACTGAAGTGTATCAAATGTCCTTTGTGTATTTATGGGCTTATACATACTTATTTTTCTTTTAAATAAATGATTTCTTATTCTTTGTTTTCTTATTTACTTTCTAAAAATTCTATAAAATAAAACAGCATGTTAAACAAAACTACTGGGAAAATAAGAAAATCAATAAACCTTTCATAACTGTATCATTTTATTTTTGGTTTTGCATAATATACATATACATATTTGAAAATGTTAGTGTGGGTTAAAATGATTCTAAGCCCACATAATATCACAATATATACGCTGTCCATAAAAATTAAAAGGTTTTATAACACTTAAATTCAGTTGCATGTTCTTACAAAGGCTTTTAAATGGTATAAAGGATTTTATTTTGGCGCCATATGTCTCTATATATGTATACTTGTGCCTTAGTTCTATATTATTTGAATTAAGTTGTCATTGTGGTTTAAATATTATGACGTGTAAAAAAAACACTAATGTGAATTCCGATTTTATTAATAAGCTAATATTTTATGTGCTTTGAATTATATGTAGAAAACTATGAACTTTTAATTATTAATAAATAATAACCTTTAAACTTATCTTGTTTAAATTATAATTTATAAATATGTATATATATAAATACATTATGTATATTTGGGAATATTAAGAAATTTAATGTGATTGAAAACTATTTCAAAATAGATTTGTAGTTGCCCGAAAAATTAAAATGTTCAAACTACTAATTCTGACATCATGTTTGTTTTAAACTAAAAACTGCATGGCCCTGTGCTAAGAGTGTAAAATTCTAATTCAAAAGGGCTGGAATCGAGTTCCAGTAGTATTAAAAAACCTTTGTCGAGTTTTTGATTCAATTAGGCTACTATTCGCCCCATTGCGTTTAAATTAATGGCATTACCAATACAAATACAAAATATAAATAAATATTTTAATTGAATACTGTAACTCACAGATAAAAAAATACCGTATAATTCAAAAACAAAATTTTTACAATATATAAATACTAGAATTGTATCTATCGCCCTAAGTTACTACATGTAATATGGTCTAGTATTATTGATATGTGCATGGAATTAATTAATATAAATTCTAATTATCAGAATATTATATGTTCTCTACTTTTCCCGATGTTTTAAAACCCCCCTAAAAATTGGCTAAATCTGTTGAAAAATAAAGTTTAGGTATCTGTTATATATCAGGCAGAACTTTAATGCAGAATTTCAATTGAATGCAATTTTTGTTTTCTAGAGGAGTAAATATACAATATGTTATATGACAATTAAAGTTTTTAATTGTCAATACATGTGCTTGACATTTTCAAGCTGTCTAAATGAAAAAACTTTGGTTTATTTCTGATATAATATAAATTATACTATTTAAAATGGTTAAACATTCATTTCAACATTCGGTTCAACAAGTTATCTAATAAAAATATGATTAAACATTAATTCTATTATGAAACATTTAAATTAAAGTCATCTGCGGGATATTTTTATAATTATCTACTGCTATCCTCTACTCTCTCTCAAAGGCTGGTGTAGTTTCAAAGAGCAGTTTACTCCAGATAAAGGAACGAAATTAAAAGGCGAAAATCCCAATTTTATTTTTAAGTATTTAGTTCTTGAAATTTATTTAGCTTATGTGAATAGTTTCAACAAAATTGGGCTAAGTGGACATTATTCAATGTGTGCGGATGATACCATAATTTTATATAAAGGAAAAAGCAGTAATCAACTACAAGAAAATATTAATTGTGATTTAAATAAAGTTTGTGAGTGGCTAGACCATAAGATACTAACGATTAACGTCTCTAAAACTGATCTTATCATATTCAAGCAAAAAAATAAAGAAAACATTAATTACGATACATTACGATTAATCAACAACAAATACAAAGAGTAAAATCCACAAAATACTTAGGATTAGTTATTGATAAAGACCTATCTTGGAAAATACACATTGAAAAATTAAAAAAATCAATAATGTCATTAATAGGTGCCATTGGAAGATGCTGTAGATTAACATGTAGAAAAATTAGTCTTTTACTCTCACATTCAGTCTACAATACGGTATTAAATTCAAGTTTGGAGCCACGGTTGCAAATAAATTATAAACTAAGTAAAGGATACTTACTAAACAGAGTTATAAAATTATATAGATTACCATATGATTATCCGACTTCTCAGATGTATTCTATCTAAGCAACCTACCTTATGTTGAACAAACAATATTTTTAAAAAACTGTAAGTTGATTTACAAATTATCAAATAACCTAATCAAAAGCAACTTAAAACTACTAACAAATGCTTCAATTCATAATTACAACACAAGAAGTGCAGAACATTACCGGCTAGCAGCACCAATAACCGAAAGCCTTCTTAACAATATAAAATATGCCCCTAATTTAAGAGTATTCAATAAAAGATGGAAAGCTAAATTGAAAAAAAAAAATATGCATGTTAGCAATCAAAATGACGGATTTTGGCGTTGGCTACGGCTAGTAGGCTCGATCTTTCTTAATTCTTAACAGCTTGGAACTTAGCAAAAGTATATAGCCCTAATATTGTATCCAAATTTAAAACTCCTTTTGATTCAGAATTTTGCATATATACTTTAATCTATAAGTATTCTAGATCTCAAACCTTTTATTGTTTTAATACCGAATAACAAAGTCATATAGCATTTCATTAATCTGCAATAACATTAAAAATTATTGGGCAGTGTACCTAAAGTAAAGTATACTCCAGAAAATTAAACATGATTCTAAATGATAATATATCAAACTATAAATATCATATTACAATAATTTATCATAAATATAAATGAATCTTTCGGGCACCATCTTTCTATTTTGGTACCATCATTCAATAAGTATAAACAAAACTAAATCTGAGGCATTCTGGAAATTAAGAAACTGATTCATGTAGGTTGCAGATTTTTTTTTATATTACGAAATTATTAGCATTCTTGCAAAATTTTCCAAACTCTCCCTTCAATTTAATATTACATTCCATTTAAAGTTAAAATTTCATTAAATATTGGATGTATTAATTTAAATTTGTTCAAACATTCAAAAGATTTTTATTCCAAAATCTGATGGATACGGAGGAGACAGAAACGAATTCCGTATAATTCCAGGGAACAGTGATAAAAGAATATATTTTATAAGTACTAGGGTTTTATATATATATAAAAGGAATATATATTTAATTTTTTGTTTTTATTAAAATATGCAGCATATATATATAAATCTACTTACATATTTATTTATTTATACACAATAAAAAAAGGAATCATACTGTCGCCAATTTAATTGATTTCTTTTGTTTCCATAAATTCATACACATTTTTATCCTTTTCATAATTTTCTTTCTCTTTTTTTTTGTCCGGTTTCTTGTTTTATTTTGCTTTTTTCTTTTTTATTTTTTTATTTTTATTGTTCTTTTTTTTTTATTGTATTTTTGTTAAATACTATAACGGAAACATTCAAAATATAACGGCAAACACAATTATATAGTTCAAATATAGGCGTTTTTAAATATTGAAACAAGATAAAATAATGAATGAAGACACATGTAAAAATATTTACAGTTATTTCAATATAACTGTAAAGATTTATTTTTTAATTTGAAGGATAATATTTCTAACGTGATTAATCGGAAATGTTCAAATGAGAATAGAATGAGAAACAAACCATATTTGTATATGTGCAGCCCTGGCTAGGGCTAGAAGAATAGCTCTTAGATCTAAGCGATTTAGGAACTAACCAACCTACAGAAATGATAAAGTTTCTGAACGTCTCGAAATGGATTGAAAATGAAACTCGAGCAGGCCAAATTTGGGATTCGACGTAAGTAGCAACGAAACGGTACTACCGCGATACTTGGTTAGAAAGAAGTTATTATTACCATACGGCATTTATATTTAATCTATAAAAAGCTCAAAATAATATAAAGAGCTATCTAAAAGAGCTTTGGTTGGTCAAACTGGTTGGGTCTTTAAGACCGGGCTTTACCAATTATTTAAGTTTTCACATGAATCAGATAGCTTAAATTGTTTCAAAATTGCCCCAACCTATTAATACCCATAAGAATCAGTTATTGGTTCGTAACACTAAAGGAGCAGCAAGTGCTCATTTCTACAATGAAGAAATTCTAAAATGGTTTAAAACTGGTTATGGAAACTCATTTATTGTGAAAACTGCTAATATGTTGAACATGCTTCCAGCTAATGTGTTCTCCTCTACTAATACGGTTACATTCTACAAGTTGCAAAAATTCAAAACGAATATTTTCAGGTTCATCTACCCCCAAATTTCCCTTTAACATCCTATTTCGCTCCCCTTTCTAACTAAACTTTCATATTGTATATAAAGAAATCCGTTCCTATCGTTTAGTTAGAGTATAAAAAAGAAAAGGTTCCCCTTGCCACTTTTGCTGTATTTTTAAATTTCAGTTTAACACTGAATCTAATAATAATGGGATGGTATCGTAATTTTTATTATCAGTAATCCGTTAATTAATCCCTAAAAATTTGAAAATTCATCAAAGATTCTGTTGTATAATTTGTTCATTTTATTTTTTCTTTAATTCTATAGGAGTTTTTAAACTCGACTTAGATGATGTAATTTTTGAAATCCCGCGCTGGCAAACAAGAGGCAAATGAAGTGGCGTGCAAGCGCATGAACATAAAAAAGCTTAAAAAAAAGCTTAATAGATTTTATCTTTCGCTTTTGGTCTGATTTTAATTCTAGGGCTCATATCTATCATGTCTATTTAAATGCCTTACAAACAGAGAGACAATCAACATTATAGCGTGACAATCGTTCGTTCGAACTTATAAAATACGTTTCTACAAATATAAAAATATTATATTTTCAATATTTTGTAAAAAAAAAACTTAAGGAATAAACTAGAAACTTGTCAATTGGAAAAAGTAAAATGTGATGTGATATAATTTCAGGATAAATTTATTGATAAATAAAAACGAAACAGAAAATGAAGATGTAATAAAATAGGAAATAAAATAATAATTTTGTTATATCTACATAATTCTATATAATATATATATATCTATACATATATATATACTTGTATTAATTTTATAAAAGTATTTTCATTTTACATTTAGGTCAGTAAATATTTTTAAAATAAATATCCTGTAATTGTATATATATATATATATATATGTTTAAATGTATTTATTAAAATAAATAAACATTCAGAAGGAAGTTATTATTTTTCTAAAATTATGTTTTACTGAATATTCAACAGATGGCGCAAATATTATTTAATTGAGTATTTATTTACATATTTATTTATTGGCATTTAATAATTCATGTTACAGTCAAAATTACTTTAAATTTAATTAAGTAAAACAAAAAAAAGGTTTGAATTGTAATAAATAATAATTTAACAAATGTATATATATACGTATGTACGCATTTTTTAAATTACAATATATACATATATACAAGTTAAATATTTAGAAAAAATGACAGATTAAAGATAAAATTCTACAGCTTCCCCGTTCGCATTAGTCATTCCGTTATAGACAGTTACATCGCACTCTCTGTTATGATCAACAAACTTCACTTGAAGTTTCATTTAAGGTTGAAACAAATCAATCGCCATATTTTTGGGTCTAATTATCTTTGAAAAACTTGGGGAATTTATGACGGAAAGACTCATTACAGAAAAAAACCAAAGGTTGTCCGCATTCCGTTATTCGGACACAAACATCATATCGCAACTTGTTTCATTTTTGAAATGCGTCAAGCGATTCAACAATTTACCGATCTTAAAATCGAAGAATAATTGTCAATTGGAAACATCAAATTCACTTAGATGCACGGTACGGTGTGGAATAACTTTAGAAAAGATTATTGGAGCATCCTTTTTCAAAAATGACGAACAAGTTGCTATTAATGTAAATGGCATTCAATACCGAGCAATGATTTTAAAATTTTTTAAGGCTAGAGATAGCGAACAATCGAGAATTGTGATTTCAATGAGATGGAGCCACAGCTCACACAGCTAGTCCAACTATAGCTCCCCTGTGCGAAATTTTTGGCGATTGAATAATATCTCATTTTTCTGATTTTAACTGGCCACCACATTGGCCCGATTTAACCACTCCCAATTTTTATCTGAGGCTATGAAATGCCAAGGTGTATGCAGTTAAGAATCTTTTAACAGCTTAAGGGTAATATCCAAGAAAAAGTGAAGGGCGCTAGAACTTGAAATTCTAAGAAAAATTATGGAAAATTATTTGAAAAGAACTTTCACGTTAGTTTGAAACAAACAATGGGCACCATTTGACAGATATTATCTTTGAAATGTTGATCTGTATGTCAACATATTTTCAAACTATAATATAAAATTAAATAAATGACAGAGTTAAATAAAATAATAATAAAATATATATATACAATAATGTTCCTTATGTCCCACTATATAAAAATTAGATTGAAATTTAAAATTAAGATTTAAGAATTTAATTTAAAATTTAATGAATTAAGTTGTCAAAAGGATTTCTACTAAAATTAATTTTGATTTATATTGATTTTACTTTAAAATTTAAATTTTATTTTAATACACATATAAATAATATATATCTGTTTAAATATTTACTTTATTTTATGATTAATTTCATGAAAGGTAATAATTATTATTTCATTTAACAGGTCTAAAATTTATTTTATTACAAAATTTACCATCAGTATAATAAAAAAAATTTTATTATTTAAACATTTAACAGATCATTATTTTGATAATTAAATTTTTAAGTAATATTTTTTAAAGGCATTTAATAATTTTATTTTTTTAAATAATGTCAAGAAAATTACATTTAATTTTATTATTTAAGTTTTTTATTATGAAATTAAAATTTTGTATAAAATTTTTAAGTATAAATGGATATTTTATTTCATCCATTAGTGCTATTTTATTTCATCCATTTATGGAGTTTATGAAATAAGTTTGTAATATGAGATTTTTATTAATTGGAATGGATTGTCAACTAAATTTTATGTATGTAGAAAATCAATCAGCTAGGTGGTACAGTAGTTAGAATGCCGAACTTTAATTTGAGAGATCCGGGCTCAAATCCAATTAGCTATATTGATTATGCGGAATTCATTAAAAAATTATATACAAGTGGTATGTAAGAACTTAATGGATACTTCTTTGCGTAGTAATTGTATATTGGATAGTCGAAATTCATTAAGATCTATTAATAAAGATCGCGGAATTCGTCAAGATAAATTTTAATATATAATATGTTCAGAAACTTCACTCGGGTTCCAACATGTACCTATGGTATGGGCTTATTAGTCTTACAGTTGAATATGTTTCTCATAATAAAATACCTACTTAACACTTAAAAATTAAATGTAAAGGGATTGTCCAAAAAATTTGGAAAAAATTCAACATGTATCCTACTTACCCTTAAAGGAATATTTTAAATAATTTTTGAAAAATTTTTAAAGTTCGATCGAACATTTTTTCCTATACCTAGAGGAGCAGATTAACTTTTTAATTTACAATATAGTACAAAAACATTTATACAGGGTGCCACAAAACGACTGACATGGTTTGAATGTTTAATAACTTTTTAAATTTATTTATATTTTTTATTTTTATTTTAGAATTTTGTGCAGAAAACTTGGGGAATTGGAAGTGGAACAGTATACAATAGAACAGCGATAAAAAATTACGAAAAGTTATGGAAAATGTACTGGAAAGAGCACGAATGTGCGAAGCCGAAAATGGTCACCACTTGCGGGATATAATTTTTCTACTGAAGCTAAAAATATTCCCCATTAATATACTGTATAACAAAAAAATAATAATAATAATTAACCATTAAATAAAAAAGTTATTAAATATTAAAACCATATCGGTCATTTTGCGCCACCCTGTACATTTAAATTTTGATCCTTAAAGGTCTCCTTCAATTTAAAACAATGAAATAACCGAATTAATGAGTATATTCTTCGAAATTTTTAGCTTACAAGTATATAATATTTATTTCTAAATATTTTATTTTTATACATTTATTTAATAAATATAGTCAGTATATATTGTGCAAAAAGTATTACTTCATCTTTGGGGTTTTTTATAGCATATCCGTTCGATTATATTCCGCACTTAAGAAAAATACATTCTTGCAAAAATCCAATAAAATCATGAAACCGTCAAATTATTATGTTTATGTAGGTAGGTTATTATTCGGATTTTTTGAAGTAATATATGACCTACATGTTGTTGTGCAATAATATTTAATATCTTTTTGTATTATATTTATTTTTTACAATATATATATATATAATGTGTATATAATTTCTTTTGTGAATACTCTTGCAATGAGCTCTAAGGCAATTATCAAAATAAAAATTGGGGATAATTAAATAGGGATATGGGGATCTTATTTTCCAATGAATTTCTTAAGTTATATCTAAGTCACGAATGTATAGAATCTTTCATTTCAAGTTGGGATACAGAGATATCTAATGTGTTTATATTTAAACCAACTTTTGTTTAATGATAAACTAATTATAATGAATATCTAATGAAATAAAATTAAAGTGATTTCGAATAAATAATTAATGCAATTTTAATAAAAAAAAAAAATCGTCTAATAAGTAAGATCTTTATTTATTAGGTATGTGCCTTTTTCTTCAATTCATTTAGTGCAGTGCAGTGTTAACTAATCTTAGTTTAAAGCCGTTTCCAGACTTACGCATTTATATTTCCTTCATTTAATCTACCGATCTCACAATATTTATATCGAATAAACCTAAATATTATTTGAGGCCTTAACAGATATTTGACAAGCTTAAATAAACCGAATTAAACTTGTCAAACCACATTTCAAATTCTTTTTCAAATTTAAGTGTAATATTTTTTATACATACTCTATTTGTGCACTAGCTGCCGCACTTAAGCACTTAAGTAATTCGTAATTAAAATTAATTTTAGGAACCGGGAGTCTCATCACAGGGATTTAAAAAAATCTAGTATTCGAAATAATTAAAGCAAAGTCCCTAAGATAATTTAACATGAATTTTAAAAGTAGTTTTTGACTTAAACTTAGTAGCCAAACTTAAAGAACATTGATTTTTGATTCCTTAGACTAAAAAAACGATTTCTAAAAATTGAATTTATTTATTAAAATACAATCCCTTACCACATACAATGTGAGTGGTAAGCACGTGGGTTAGCCTTTCCTTTTCAGGTGTGATAGGTATATTATTATGATGTAAATTATAAATTATATTTTTTTAATTAGATTGGATCCGATCAGGGTTTGAATTTGAGACTCTTCGATTGATAGGCCGATATCTAAACCGCTACGTCATCGGTCGGATTAATAATTTAATACTGTCATACATAGTTAAGTTCGTATGAAAATTAAGTGCGATAATATTGTATTTTAAAATGACGTACAGAGTGAGTACTAATGCTAGTACGAAGGGTTCGGTCTCTAAACTATCAAATTGACGAGGTATTTGAATCTAAAACTAGTGTACGGTCGCTTATACTTTAACTCATCGAATTTTATTTTCCTAAAATCCACGAGATTTAATAAAATATTTATAATAAGGTATTATAAACTTATCTTCTATTCAATCAAAATATGAATTTGGAGTATCAAACGGACATATTTATAAAAAATTTTATTCTTTTCATGATCTCTTTTTGTTTTTTTTTAAATGAAAATTTTTATAATTTTTGTAATAAAAATTTTGATTTAATACGATTTTCTTTTATAACCAATAAAATAAAAAAAAAAAAAAAACTCATAAAATGCAGAAAACTTAAAATCTGGCAATATCTGGTAAGTAAAAATTTTACTTTCTTAAATAAATTTTGCAATCAATATAATAATAAGAGATTTTCTTATAAGACTGCAAAAAATCAATGGTGACTTTTATTATACGTGTTTCTTATCTTATATTTTTTTATTATTAAGGGTCTTAATCTTTTCCAATTTCTTCAGCAGAACAACGGGCACTTACTTTACCAATTTTTATTTCAGTTGAACTGTTAAAGTATTCATAAAAAGCATAACAAGATAATTTCAGATCAATGGGAGAAAGAAAAAATGATAAAACCAAATAAAAATTGTTAGTTTTGGGACTTTTCAGATAATTTTTAACGATGTGAAGTAAAAGTGAGTTTTAATACAAAGACACCCTATCTCGTCAAATCTTTATGGATTTTGTCTTTAAAATTAAAAATTACCTTTTTTCGAATAGTAAAAAAGTAATAACAAAAAAGCTTCATTTAAGAGTGTGATGTACGAATAAATTCCCTAAATTTAAAAACTAAATAAGTCTCCAAAATTTGTATGTGTATTTGTATGGTATTTTTTGTATATTTAAAAATAGGGGTACCCTTTCCTAATTTTGTAATTCCTAATTTTGTCAGCATCAATGTATGCAAAATAATGAGGCACATCATCGTGCTGCCCTAAAGATGATTATTAAAGAAAATGCCAATCATGCTTGCCCATTACCTGAGATTAAAATAGGGGTAATAATTGCACAAATCTTGATACATTAAACTATATTAAATTAGAAGAACTTATGAGGATTATGAGAAGATCGGCATATATGATATATCTTTATATATTTGAATCTATTGATTTTGGAACAATTAACTGAATGTCCTCGAAGTTTTTTAAATCCTTAAAATTTTAGGTGAAAAAACTCATATATAACAGTAATAATTTTTTTTTTAGTTCCTTTACTCAAATTTGGTAAAATATTCGTGAAAGATTGCAGATAATTCTTATTCTAATAAACTAGAACCTATAATATCAAATGTTGTAGATGTTGAGTAACGTTCTTCTAAAATTTTATATAAATTTTAATAAATAATAAAAAAAAAAATCTCTTATCTTGTTAATTAAATTTTTTTTATTAAATATCTTTGGGTGCAATTTGTTTGCTAAAGCAAAAATTTTTGAAACCATTCATTTAATTCAGACATAAATATATTACAAAGTTTACGAAGGTTATTTACAAAAAATAAAAGATCCTTAAATTTTACAATTTGTTTAAAATTTATTTGAAATGTCAAGGCAGTAGAGCTTAAAGTTTTTTTTAACTGATTTTTTTAAGAAAATTGTTTTAAAGTTATAAAAACATTGATTAAGTAATTTAATTGTTTAAAGAGTAGTTTCCCGCAATTAGTAAATAAAAGAGCTCTTTTCTTTTCCGGCGAAGGATGGGATAGATAGGAATTCAATTTGGTTACCAAGAAGATTTGTAAAAATGATTTACTCTTTCACTAATTTTGCTTTAAATTAAAAAAAACCTTGTGCTTGTACGAGATTTACATTCACACTCTCTTGATTAAGAAGCCATTTAATCATTCACGATACCACTGTGTCTTCTAAATATTTTTAAAACTTCCTTTTGTGAATTGTTGAGAAACTCCATAAAATTACTGAAGGCTCTTGGATTTATACCAATTCTACTCTATTAATATAAAACATATTTTTGAAATGTTTAAAAAACAACACATAATTTAATTACTTAAAAATTTTACAAAAATTTATCCGAAAAATTCTAGTCTATGTAGAGTCTAGCGTTAGAGTTATGTAGAGATAGCAAAAGGGGAGCTCGAAATATATAAAAAATTGTTCTGGAGGAAAGGGTTTATTTTTAACGGTTTCTGAGATAACAGACTTAAGTAATTTCGTTAAATTTTCAAAGAAGTAACCACATCTTCGCCTCTGCAAAACGTAGAAGTTGTCTTCTTAGTGTCGGTATCTAGCTGAAACTATTGGGCTTTCATACTAATATACCTACTTTTTACTATCTATCATAGGAGAAGAGTAGACAAGGTTTTAAATTCGAATAATATTGATATTTTTACCTGTCTTATATAAAATAACTGTAATTTTTGCATAAAAAACCGTTATCACTTTGCTAGATTTTTTTTTTAAAATTACTTATTTCTCAGCTTCAATTTAGTTCTCACCTTTTTTTTAAATCACGCCGTTTTCCAGATAATAATATAAATATTAAGATAATTTTTTTGAAAACGGTAAAAAACCCTCCTTCTTATAAAGCTAAATTTTCACAAATCTTATTAATATCCTAATCATCGAAATCTGACTGTACCAAAGGTCATTTGTATCCAAAAACACATTTTAAATTTTGATTTTAAAATAAGTACAGTTAAAATGTGTCAGCCCCATCACTAACTATAGGAACTCTGTACATTTTCAATGGATGGATTCCGAAATCCTTTTAATAACCCAATCACCCAAATCTAACTGTACTTTTCTAAGATCCTAGTCTCTTAGTCTCTCATAACTTTAATTCTTGACTTCGGATGCGCTCTATTTTGACTTGTGAAAAAAATTCAACGCAAACAACTTTGGAAAGTGTTAAAAACTATTTTTATAAAAAAAAACACATTATTGATTATTTTACAAAAAATAAATTATTAAAAAATTCAATTCAAATCAAAAAATAATAAAAAAATTTAAAAAGGACGTCTTCACTTTCAATTGATAAAAATGAAAGGTGACACGTTGGTCTTATAATAAAACTGACTTGTTGTCAATTGAAAGTATATAAAAACAAAATGAAGAAAACCGTTATTTTGTTTTCCATTTTTCTTTTCAAAAAAGAAACTTCTCGCTTTAACTTTAACAGTACTTTTTTTTGTTTTTTAAACGAATGAAAGAAGCTAAAAAAAAAAATGATGACAGGATGTTGACAGTTTTTGTCATAAAATATTTTTCCCCTCATTTTTTATTTATTTTATTTCATTGAAATTTTATGATTGATGTGTAATTATAGAGCATATAATGAGAAGTTTAAACATAGCAATGACAGTATATGTATCCCAAAAAAAAAAAAAAAAAAAAACAACAAAAAAATGAAGAAAATAAAAAGAGAAAGAAAGCAAAATAAAAGAATAAAAAAGCTTGAGTTCTTAATTGTTAGGATGTTTCTTTCTCATATTTGCTTTTGTTTTTTCTTTTTTGTCATTCATTTTGTGTGTCAGAAAATTTGAAAGAAAGGATAATAATAATAGCAAAAGAAAAAACATAACGGTTTCCTTCATTTTTTTTAATTAATTGGACAAACTTGCTAGGAATAAGACAAAAAAAAAAATTTTATTTAAAAACGAGTAAATATTGATCCTTATATTGTGTTTTTTTACGAGGGAATGACGAATGAAATATTTGGGTCAAGTGGGTTCTTCAATTAAATAATATAACTCACAGATATAGAAATACCTTTTAAATAAAATTATATCTATCGAAAATCTAAGGCTTTTCTACATGTTATAAGGCCTAGTACTATCCCATGTTATACTATATATTTAAAAACTTTGATAACTATATATTTAAAAACTTTGATTTAAAGAAAATTTTAAGAAGATTTTTATTAATACATGCAAATGAAGAAGGAGAATTGTAAAAGTTGGATAATATTTAATGAATGTAAATATTAGCACTTAAAAATTAATTTAAACAATTGAAGTTGTTTCAAGCTATAAAATAAATTTTTCTACTTTTTTAAACCTTCCGTTAATGAGTGAAAGATTTCTTCATAACTTTTCTATCTTATTATTCTATTTACCGACTATTTCAGTTTTAATATAGATCTTAAGCTAATTACATTTTTTTTTACGAATCTGTGGCTATGAAGTTTTCCGAACAATTTTTTTGACAGTTCATTCTCCATGTATGACCTATTCATCGATATTTTCGCCTTATATTTGAAATAATTCAAATTATTCTTTCGTTAATAGCTCGAGGTTTTTTTTAAACTTAAATTTTCGGCTTTAAATTTCGATATTTATAAATATTAAAGAGATTTTAAAAGGCATATTAAAAATATACTAAATTTCGCAAAGTATCATTTGTATAAAATGTTATAACTTTAATTTTTTGAAAAACTCGCTTAACAACTTTTATTTTTATGATTCAATTTAGAATTATCGTAAATTTTTACAATAAAAAACAAAATTCCAGTCCAACGACAATATTTTGAAAGTTTTTCAATGAAATTTATAAAGAATAGTAAAAAATATGTTGAAAATAATGAATATTTAATAAGAAATAAATAAAAAAATAAATTGAAGAAAAAGTTTTTTTGATGGAAATAAATATTTTACAAATGCGCTTTTATTGGAATCTAAATTTTTTTTTATGATTTAATAGTTCCAATAATTTAGCCTTTTATTTATATATATATATAAATAAGATATATATATATATATTTCTATAAATTTAGTTTTTCAATAACAATTTTAACTTTTCCAATTAATATTATTAGGAAATTATTATAAAATACTTTTAAACCTCTTCATGTAAGTTAGACAATTTTAATAATTTTCTACCTCTTCATAACGCAGTAATTTGGACGAGAACACCTTAGTTGGTTTAAAAACCATTTTGCAAAAGGGTATTTCGCCTAATGCCATTTGACAAAAAAACACTTCCCAATATGTTCTGTCACAAAAAGACTTTTAAGAAAAGGGACACTTCCAACACTACCATCAATATAAATTAGGAATCTGAAATATAGATATATGTATATATATATTCTGTAAAAGGCGTATAACAGCCCTAAAAATTCCCCTAAGTCAGATTCATGCACATACATACTATATATAAATATTCTGGAAAAAGCGGCAATCCTGATTTTGAATCTAAATCAAAAAATTTTCCTAAATCACAATCTCGTATAAGCATGCATATAAATACTCCAGAAAAAGGGTTTTAAATCCAACTCTAAAATTTTTCTTATTATAAAAATATCTGCGAAGTGTCTCTTTTGTTAAAAGTCTTTTTGTGACAGAACATATTGTGAAGTGCCATTTTTGTGAAATGGCATTAGACGAAATGTCGTTTTGCAAACACGATTTAGGCCATCTGTCATAGACTGCATTTTGACACTATCAAAACATAATGGGAGTACAACTTTTAAATAATTTCAGTTTTTAATAATTCTCATTGAAAACTCGATAAGAATAGTTTTTTAAAAGTAAGGTTTATGAATTTTTTTTTTTTAAATAAATTTCTGAATTAAAATTTTTTAAATTTAAATTTATTAAAAGAATTTGAAATGATGAATTAGAGGCCTTATACAAAATTAAAATAAACTACAATTTTACGAGTAAAAAAAATTTTAACATCAGCATCTTATGAAAAACTCCCATTTTTAACAAGACAATGTGCAAAACTAGCTTCTCCTACAGCTTTTATTTTCTTCATGTCATGGCCTGTACTAATATGTCCTGTATTACAAAATATAAATGCTGTTTGTATTTATAATTCATAGATTGTATTTAAAATACCTTCAGAGTATAATCTTGTCACATGAACTCAAAATGATCAAAGCTTTTTAAACTGAAGTGATAATTTGAATGTAAAATCATTTTTAATTCCTTTAAATGACAATGTACATTTAATAAAACTTTAATAACTGATGGTAATTTAAAATATTCATGCATAATTTCTTTTGTTGTGATATTTAAATAAAAACTTTCTTTTAATGAACAATTGTAACTGTAATTTAAATAAAAAATACGATATACAAATTACATATAATAAAACACAATAAAAATCATTATTGCAAGTACTTGAACCTTTCATTTACGGTAACCATTGTTTAATATGTTTGATGTCAGTAACACTATATGAAATTAAAACAATAATAAATTTCTATGCAAATTAAATAACATTTACAGTATCAAAAAATAATAAAATGTTGAACAATTTGAAAAATTGCAAGTTTATAGAATTTTTAAATTATGAAATATTGTGCAGCTATAACCAAAGAATATTTACGCTTAGAAATTTTGCACATAGACGCGATTACGAAGAACGTTAAAACGCGCGGGTTTTACAATTGCTACCGAAACAAAATAATAGCCAAATCAAAAATGACATTTAGTTTTAAGTTTATATTTGTAATTTTTACGAAGTTCGAGTACTCAGAATAGATGTTTTAAATATTTTAGTTAAAATAAGCTTAAAAAACATACACACATCAAAGATGTTAAAGCGTATTAAAACAGTAAACCAGATCCAAAGATAAAAGTTGCTAAATATGCTTTCATAAGCGTCATAACTGAAACGTCAATTCTTTTATTTGACTTTTGTATTATACAACTTATCGAAATTCTAAACTATAAACTTACATAATTTTTAGTATTTTTTAATGATATCAAGTTATCACTTCTGGCACTTCTACTGTCTTGTCTAGGGTGAGTTTTAAAAAAAAAATTTGTCAAAATGCAGCGTCACAAAAATTTTTAAATTCTGTATTCAACCTGTGCAATAAGTAAATTCTCAATAACTTAAGAAAATCGATTGAAAAGTAGAAAGCTTTCCTAAGGTCGCTTCGCTTAGGTAATCTTTCTTTCTCTTTGAATTAGCTTAAATCGTATTTTAATTAATTCATTCCATTTTAATTGTCAAAGCGTAACGCTAGAGTTGCCGCGTGCAATGGGTCTTCTCTGTTATTACTATATTTAAAAAACTGGATTGAAAACTGGATTGATAATTTATACACAATTTTACTTTGTCATACATACTATAAACTTTAGTGGATGTACTAAGAAAATTTATTTTATAAAGTTGTTTGTACCTAAATTTAAGGATATCTAATGAATTTCAGCTTATTTAAGTTGTGCTCAACACCAAAATTAACTCAAAATTTTAGTAAGCTCAGGCTTCAGCTAGCTCAACATTTGAGTTAACATTTGAGTTAGCTAAACGTATAAGCTTATGTGTAAAGCTCAAATTATGATTTAGCTCTACTTTTGAGCTGATTTTGAATTGAGCTTTGCATTTGAATTCGCTCTTTTACAATCCTGCGTAATTCGTATAAAAAACTTAAAAACTTAGGTCCAACAAAAATACAGCTTTAAGCTAGAAGATTCTGAGGATAAAAGTAAGATATAATTTCCTTGCAATAAGAACAATATTTTCTTTAATACTGTACTCGTAAAAGTAAATGTCGTATGTAAATATATAGAATTTCTATGTATTAAATGGAAATGACAATAGATTTAAATAATAAACATATATGCATCGTATATATATATATATTTATGTCAGTATAATGTATTACAAATATAAATTTTTTTTTTAGAACAAACTCTATACTTTGATGGCAATGAGACTTATTTTCTATCTCTTTCTATAATAAATCATTTCATTTTATAAAAATACCGCATTTAAATTGTGCATTGTAATGTTATCCTTTTTCGTATCCTTATATTATTGTTTTTTTTTTTGTTTGTGTTTTTTTATATTTCCCTTTTCTTTTTGTTAAATTTATTCTTTGTTCTTAACTATTGTATGTCTTTTGCATATCAAAATTTTTTAACTTTATATTTAATAATACACATATACACATTATCATTCATATTATTTAGGCATACATTGTATAAAAATACATACAAAGAGATATAGATGACACCTTCAAATAGAATGCTTTTGTGATAAATATATTATACTTATTTTATAAAATAGAAGGATATAATAGGATTTAAACTAATGGAAGCATAATAAATCAATATAAAATAAATAAAAAAGTTTTTATGTCGCCATTGAAATGTAGAGCAACCAATTATGTTGTTACTTTAAAAAGTGAGAAATGTGCCCCTATAAATATGCTGCTTATTTATTAAAATATTATTTACAGTTTAGTTTTTGAGGGGGCCTCGGCTGTAGTGTGATATGGTTACTGGCTCTCGCTCTATTCAAGAGACATGAGTTTTAAAATTTTTTGAATTATTCATCAGCCTTGATTGTAGAGGTATTAGGAGGTTTGAACAAATTAACCCCTATAAATATGCAATTTTTTTAAAAATATTTTTTCAATTATCAATTAAACAGATTTGAAGAGGGGTCTCGGTTGCAGTGTGGTTGGTTTCGAGGCTCAAGCTCAACATGAGCGGTTTCTATGACCGTAAGTTTTTTCAAAGATCATCGAAAACCCCCGAAAAAAGTAATTTTAATCACTATTCCCTTGAGTTTTGATATAATACAATAATAGTATCCAGCCTTATAATGGTCTCATTAACAGAGGGTGGAAAGTTAAATCTAGTGAATTAAAAGAATAAAATGGTTTTCCAGACACCTGGTGCACAACCAATAGTCTATGAAGTTTTTAACGAAGGTGTCAGTGTCAAAAAGTACCACAAGTTCCATAATTTAATTATTTGTATAGGGAAACTAGTGAAATGTTAATTTTACTGAACAAATTAATCGAAATATATAATTGTAAATTATTTTTGTATGACTCTAATGGTGGTGCATGGCTTAACTAATAAATCCTAGGTATATAGAATATAAATAGTAGTTGTGAATCAAATGCTATTCTGAGTTATTAAAACTGAATTCGCTAATACTATTGCAATTGATTTGCAATTCACCGAAAGTTAAACTTTTGTACCGACTAACAGTTTTAAGGAAAAATCTTTTTATTTAAAAGCAATTTGAAATATAGAAATTGCCTTATTTTTGTTCTGAGTTTAAAAAAATTTTTTGCTCTAGATTTCAAATCAAAAAAAAATCTAGAAAATGACTTTTAACAAATTTTAAAATCTTCAACAGTTTTTTCCCTTTAATAGTTTGTCATAGTTTTGCAATAATTTGATGTGATTGTTTGCAAAATTTGAATAATATTTTATGTTTGAATAATATCTTATTACTTATATAGTGTTTTTTAGTTTTTTTCTTTTTTTTTTTTTTTTTGTTAAAGAAATGATGCATCAATTGTATTTCAGAATAAAACAAGTGATGAAAAAAAACCAAGGGTTTTTAAAAAAGCACATTTTCAAAATTATATTGTATTACATACTGAGTTTAACTTTGGAAATATTTACTTGGAAATAGTTACTACTGACTTATAAATACTGCTAACAGTAAATTTTTTATTTAAAAGTTGTTATAGCCCTTCAATGGGGAAGGTTGCCAAATTTCTAGAATCTAACCCCCCCCCCGTCAGCCTCTAATTTTTTAGGTTCTAGGAATTAAATTGTGAATTACACAAAAATTTGGAATTTTACTTAGAATTTTATTATCTAAGCAAAAATGGTAAAACTGAGAGACACTTTCTTCAATTTAAGGAACCCCTTTTAAATTTAAGAAAAACCTTTAACATATGTTAAAATATAATATTGGACCTTTAAATTTTGTATATTAATAAAAAAAAAATTGAAAGGTATTCAAGTTACAGGTGCTTAAAAATAGCATAATTTAAATTTTCGGGCCTTTATAGCTCCTAAGCAGGGGGCTTGAAAAAAAAATTTTGTTAACTGACTCCTACTATTTTTTTCGGATCTAACTTCTCCCAAAATTTCAAGATCCTAGCTTGAACCGTTTAGAAGATATGTGGGGCTAAAAATTTTGCAAAAATTGAGTTTTATATAATGGTAAATTTTAGTACAGTATGGCAACCCTATACATTTAAGCGACATTTTTTGTAAAGTCTATAAAAGCAGCTCTCTAATACCGTTTTTCGATTGAAAATAAATTTAACAGAACCCTTGTTATATCAATTTAAATATAGGGCGTTTTTGGAATTTTCAGGGGCTGTAACTTCGTCACCCTTCAAAATTAAGAAAAACCTTTGACACATGTTGAAATATAATTATAGGGCTTTGAATTTTGTCTATCACTAAAAAAAAATTCGGACATGTATTCAAGTTATAGGTGTTTAAAAATAGTAAAATTTCAATTTTCGAACCCTTATAGCTCCTAAATAGGGGGCTTGACAAAAAAATTTTGTTAACCGACTCCTACTAATTTCTAAGTATCTAACTTCTCCTAAAATTTCAAGACCCTAGCTTAAACCGTTCAGAAGATATGTGTGGCCAAAAATTTTGCGAAAATTGAGTTTTGCGTAATGTTAAATTTTAGTACTGTATGGCAACCCTAAACATTTTCCTTGTAAAAATTTATAAAGTTTATGAAACCAGCTATCATTTGCCGTTTTCAGATTGAAAATATATGTAACAGAACTCTTGTTATAACAATTTAAATATAGGACTTTTTCCAACTTTGGGGGGCTGTAGCCTCGTAACAGGTGGGGCTACAGAAAAAAATTTTTCTACGAAATTATTTTTTTTGCAAAAACTACCCATGGTTAAAATTTCTTTTCTCTATTTCAAACGGTGTAAAAGTTTTTGTAAACATACGGACGGACGGACGGACGGGCAGAGTGAAGCTATATAGGCACATTTTTACAAAATTTTTTGAAAATGTGCTAAAAAGATATTCAAAAATAAAAAGAACCTTGGAAATATTATTTTAGATTTACATTTTTAACTAAAACGAAAATGAGCCTTAAGATGAATACTTGTTTTAAAATGATAAATCAAAGTAATTCAGATGCAGTACATAAATTTAAAATAGATCATTATCTAATATATAAAGAAGAAAATTTGTTTGTTTATTTGTTTGTTTGTTTGTTTGTCCAGGATTCACGTGAAAACCACTGGTCCGATTGACACCAAATTTTAGAGGAATAATTTTGGGAGCCCGGGGGGTGACATAGGCTATGTCGCATTTTTATAAGTCAACAGGTTGCGGCTCCAGAGCCGTTTTAAGCTTTTTCGTTTTTTTGATGTCGAGTCGAAACGGTTTGACCGATTAACTTGAAATTTTGCACGAATGTTCTTCTTATTAAACGGAATTAATGGTATAAAGTTGGTTGAAATAAATTAACTCCTTTCGGCCCGGCGGGCTTCCAAAAAATTTTGTGTTTCCGATTTGTGTCCAATTTTACAGGGTGGTTTTGCAGTCAAAAAGAGAGGCTGGCACAAATTTTTGTTGGGTTCGGTTAACCCGTTTGGGCACTAGGGCGCAATGAAGCTTTTTCAATGTTTTTGATGTCGAGCCGAAACAGTTTGACCGATTGACTTGAAATTTTGCACAAATCTTCCTCTTAGCAAACGGAATTAGTTTTATACAGTTGCTTGGAATATATTAACCCATTTCGGCCTGGCGGGCTTTCAATATTTTTTTTGGCCGTTTGGGCAAGAGAGCGCAATGAAGCTTTTTCAATGTTTTTGTTGTTGAGCTTAAACGAACACTTTTTTCAGCTAATCTTGAACACATTTTTCAGCTAATCTTTATTAGCAAAGCTCACAGGGTTAATTTGATTTTTATCATTTAACCCCTTTTGTCACAAGGGTTCATTAAATTTGATCTCCTTAAAGAGTTCAATCTTTAATATAAATTTGTTTTTCTGTTGAAAAGGTTTAATCAATATGTTAAAAAAAAAACAATTGTTCGACTAACACAGTTTAAAGTTAACGCAAACATTGCATTATTTCACAAGCTCACCAAAAAACATGATTGCGCTCTATTAACCCGTTTGGACCTAATGTATTTTTTTTAAGTTTTTGTTGGCCTGCTTAACGGTCGAAAACAATATTTTTAAAACTTTTAACTCATGTCTATTTGTAATTTTGTAAAAGGTTTTGAATGCAAATTTCTAATCTAATATATAAAGAAGAAAATTTGTTTGTTTATTTGTTTGTTTGTTTGTTTGTCCAGGATTCACGTGAAAACCACTGGTCCGATTGACACCAAATTTTAGAGGAATAATTTTGGGAGCCCGGGGGGTGACATAGGCTATGTCGCATTTTTATAAGTCAACAGGTTGCGGCTCCAGAGCCGTCTTAAGCTTTTTGGTTTTTTTGATGTCGAGTCGAAACGGTTTGACCGATTAACTTGAAATTTGGACGAATGTTCTTCTTACTAAACGGAATTAATGGTATAAAGTTCGTTGAAATAAATTAACCCATTTCGGCCTGGCGGGCTTCCAAAAAATTGTGTGTTTGCGATTTGTGTCCAATTTTACAGGGTGGTTTTGCAGTCGAAAAGAGAGTCTGGCACAAATTTTTGTTGAGTTCGGTTAACCCGTTTGGGCACGAGGGCGCAAAGAAGCTTTTTCAATGTTTTTGATGTCGAGTCAAAACCGTTTGACAAATTGACTTGAAATTTTGCACAAATGTTCCTCTTAGCAACCGCAATTGGTTGTATAAATTTGGTTGGAATAATTTAACTCATTTCGGCCTGGCGGACTTTCAAAAAATTTTGTGTTTTCGATTTGTGTCCAATTTTACAGGTTGATTTTGTAGTCTAAAGAGAGGCTGCAAAAAGTTTTAGTTAAGTTCGATTAACCCGTTTTCCACGACGACGCCATGAAGTTTTCTATAAATTTTATTTTCTTATACGATTAAAAGTATTTTATTGAAAATTTTGTACCAGCATTTTAATTAAAACCCACATGGTTAATTTGGTTTTGACCTGTTTGTGCGTTTTGAACAAAGATTCAATGAAATTTTCAGTTTTCTTCAAATGAAATCTAAAAATCAAAAAATTCAATTTCTTATACATAATGCTTAAAAACATAGTATTTTAAAACAGTTTTTCCAAAAAATAAGCCTACATTTCTCTCATCAAATCATAAAAAAACGAGGAAGAGCGTATTACAACTTTCAGGTGAGTACTAAACAAAATATAAGTTGAAAAGTAAATTTTTAAACCTTTTCTAAACCATCGACTATATTTTATTCAAACGTTGGCAATTTAAGAAAACTACTATTGACATAGTATAATGACATAATGGCAAACTTAGTATCCCCATTTGACCAATAGTCATTTTAATTCAGTTAACATTATTCGCCGGAAACCTAACATCCTCAACTCTATCGTCAAGAAGCACCAAATTGTCAAGAAGCACCATGTATAGAAAAATAAGAGATAATCGTTCAAAATGTTTTTTAAAGTTTTTGTTTCGCAATCGGTTAAAAGAACTCGACAAAACATTTTTTTAAGCATTCCCCTAATTCAAAGAAGTTGTACCTACTTTCAGAAATTGGACGTAATTTACTTACAAATTTTTTTTTGAACAATCGTCGGGTCGGCAGGGGTTAACAACTTCCAAGTCTGGTAGTAAATTGAACTTCATTTTCAAAGAAGAACACATATAGAAAATTTGAAGTTAATCGGTTAAATCATTTCTAATATATAACAAAGCAACGAAAAAACCTATAAAAAGCTGTTGGGCCACGATGGGTTAACGGAACTCCACAAATATTTTTTTGTGGCTTCATTTATAAGCAAAGTAGTATTTCAAAAAATTGGCTAAAACTTGCGTTTTTACAATTTGCAAGCTTCCGGGCAACGCCGGGTAAATCTGCTAGTCTAATATATAAGGAAGAAAATTTGTTTGTTTGTTTATTTGTTTGTTTGTTTGTTTGTTTGTCCAGGATTCACGTGAAAACCACTGGTCCGATTGACACCAAATTTTAGAGGAATAATTTTGGGAGTCCGGGGGGTGACATAGGCTATGTCGCATTTTTATAAGTCAGCAGGTTGCGGCTCCAGAGCCGTTTTAAGCTTTTTCGTTTTTTTGATGTCGAGTCGAAACGGTTTGACCGATTCACTTGAAATTTTGCACGAATGTTCTTCTTATTACACGGAATTAATGGTATAAAACTGGTTGGAATAAATTAACCCCTTTCGGCCCGGCGGGCTTCCAAAAAATTTTGTGTTTCCGATTTGTGTCCAATTTTACAGGGTGGTTTTGCAGTCAAAAAGAGAGGCTGGCACAAATTTTTGTTGGGTTCGGTTAACCCGTTTGGCCACGAGGTCGCAATGAAGCTTTTTCAATGCTTTTGATGTCGAGCCGAAACAGTTTGACCGATTGACTTGAAATTTTGCACAAATGTTCCTCTTAGCAACCGCAATTAGTTGCATAAATTTGGTTGGAATAATTTAACCCATTTCGGCCTGGAGGGCTTCCAAAAAATTTTGTGTTTCCGATTTGTGTCCAATTTTACAAGGTGGTTTCGCAGTCGAAAATAAAGTCTGGCACAAATTTTTGTTGAGTTCGGTTAACCCGTTTGGGCACGAGGGTGCAAAGAAGCTTTTTCAATGTTTTTGATGTCGAGTCAAAACTGTTTGACCGATTGACTTGAAATTTTGCACAAATGTTCCACTTAGCAACCGCATTTAGTTGTATAAATTTGGTTGGAATAAATTAACCCATTTCGGCCTGGCGGACTTTCAAAAAATTTTGTGTTTTCGATTTGTGTCCAATTTTTCAGGTTGATTTTGTAGTCTACAAGAGAGGCTGCAAAAAGTTTAAGTTAAGTTCGATTAACCCATTTTCCACGACGACGCTATGAAATTTTCTATATATTTTATTTTCTTATACGATTAAAAGTATTTTATTGAAAATTTTGTACCAGCATTTTAATTAAAACCCACAGGGTTAATTTGGTTTTGACCTGTTTGTGCGTTTTGAACAAAGATTCAATGAAATTTTCAGTTTTCTTCAAATGAAATCTAAAAATCAAAAAATTCAATTTGTTATATATAATGCTTAAATACATAGTATTTTAAAACAGTTATTCCAAAAAATAAGCCTACATTTCACTCATAAAATCATAAAAAAACGAGGAACAACTTTCAGGACTAAACAAAATATAAGTTGAAAGGCGAATTTTTAAACCTTTTCTAAACCATTCAAGAAAATCCCCTTTTGACCTATAGTCATTTAAATTCAGTTAACATTGTTCACCGGAAACCTACCATCCTCAACTATATCGTCAAGGAGCACCAAATTGTCAAGAAGCAGCATGTATAGAAAAATTAGAGATAATCGTTCAAATTGTTTTGCAAACTGTTTTTTAAAGTTTTTGTTTCGCAATCGATTAAAAGAACTCGACAAACCTTTTTTTTAAGTATTCCCCTAATTCAAAGAAGTTGTACCTACTTTCAAAAATTGGACGTAATTTACTTACAAATTTTTTTTTGAACAATCGTCGGGTCGGGAGGGGTTAACAACTTTCAAGTCTGTTAGTAAATTGAACTTCATTTTCAAAGAAGAACACATATACGAAATTTGAAGTTAATCTGTTAAATCATTTCTAATATATAGCAAAGCAACGAAAAAACCTATAAAAAGCTGTTGGGCCACGATGGGTTAACGGAACTCCACAAATATTTTTTTGTGGCATTTATAGGCAAAGTAGTATCTCAAAAAATTGGCTGAAACTTGCTTTTTTACAATTTTCAAGCTTCCGGGCAACGCCGGGTAAATCTGCTTGTCTAATATATAAAGAAGAAAATTTGTTTGTTTATTTGTTTGTTTGTTTGTTTGTTTGTCCAGGATTCACGTGAAAACCACTGGTCCGATTGACACCAACTTTTAGAGGAATAATTTTGGGAGTCCGGGGGGTGACATAGGCTATGTCGCATTTTTATAAGTCAGCAGGTTGCGGCTCCAGAGCCGTTTTAAGCTTTTTCGTTTTTTTGATGTCGAGTCGAAACGGTTTAACCAATTCACTTGAAATTTTGCGCGAATGTTCTTCTTATTACACGGAATTAATGGTATAAAACTGGTTGGAATAAATTAACCCCTTTCGGCCCGGCGGCCTTCCAAAAAATTTTGTGTTTCCGATTTGTGTCTAATTTTACAGGGTGGTTTTGCAGTCAAAAAGAGAGGCTGGCACAAATTTTTGTTGGGTTCGGTTAACGCGTTTGGGCACGAGGGCGCAATGAAGCTTTTTCAATGTTTTTGATGTCGAGCCGAAACAGTTTGACCGATTGACTTGAAATTTTGCACAAATCTTCCTCTTAGCAAACGGAATTAGTTGTATAAAGATGGTTCGAAAATATTAACCCATTTCGGCCCGGCGGGCTTCCAAAAAATTATTTGTTTCCGATTTGTGTCCAATTTTACAGGGTGGTTTTGCAGTCGAAAAGAAAGGCTGGCACAATTTTTGTTGGGTTCGGTTAACCCGTTTGGGCACGAGGGCGCAATGAAGCTTTTTCAATGTTTTTGATGTTGAGCCAAAAAAGTTTGACCGATTGACTTGAAATTTTGCACAAATCTTCCTCTTAGCAAACGGAATTAGTTTTATACAGTTGCTTGGAATATATTAACCCATTTCGGCCTGGCGGGCTTTCAATATTTTTTTTGGCCGTTTGGGCAAGAGAGCGCAATGAAGCTTTTTCAATGTTTTTGTTGTTGAGCTTAAACGAACACTTTTTTCAGCTAATCTTGAACACATTTTTCAGCTAATCTTTATTAGCAAAGCTCACAGGGTTAATTTGATTTTTATCATTTAACCCCTTTTGTCACAAGGGTTCATTAAATTTGATCTCCTTAAAGAGTTCAATCTTTAATATAAATTTGTTTTTCTGTTGAAAAGGTTTAATCAATATGTTAAAAAAAAAACAATTGTTCGACTAACACAGTTTAAAGTTAACGCAAACATTGCATTATTTCACAAGCTCACCAAAAAACATGATTGAGCTCTATTAACCCGTTTGGACCTAATGTATTTTTTTTAAGTTTTTGTTGGCCTGCTTAACGGTCGAAAACAATATTTTTAAAACTTTTAACTCATGTCTATTTGTAATTTTGTAAAAGGTTTTGAATGCAAATTTCTAATCTAATATATAAAGAAGAAAATTTGTTTGTTTGTTTGTTTGTTTGTCCAGGATTCACGTGAAAACCACTGGTCCGATTGTCACAAAATTTTAAAAGAATAATTCTGGGAGCCCGGGGGGTGACATAGGCTATGTCGCATTTTTATAAGTCAACAGGTTGCGGCTCCAGAGCCGTTTTAAGCTTTTTCGTTTTTTTGATGTCGAGTCGAAACGGTTTGACCGATTAACTTGAAATTTTGCACGAATGTTCTTCTTATTAAACGGAATTAATGGTATAAAGTTGGTTGGAATAAATTAACCCCTTTCGGCCCGGCGGGCTTCCAAAAAATTTTGTGTTTCCGATTTGTGTCCAATTTTACAGGGTGGTTTTGCAGTCACAAAGAGAGGCTGGCACAAATTTTTGTTGAGTTCGGTTAACCCGTTTGGGCTAAAAGAACTCGACAAAACATTTTTTTAAGCATTCCCCTAATTCAAAGAAGTTGTACCTACTTTCAGAAATTGGACGTAATTTACTTACAAATTTTTTTTTGAACAATCGTCGGTTCGGCAGGGGTTAACAACTTCCAAGTCTGTTAGTAAATTGAACTTCATTTTCAAAGAAGAACACATATAGAAAATTTAAAGTTAATCGGTTAAATCATTTCTAATATATAACAAAGCAACGAAATAACCTATAAAAAGCTGTTGGGCCACGATGGGTTAACGGAACTCCACAAATATTTTTTTGTGGCTTCATTTATAAGCAAAGCAGTATTTCAAAAAATTGGCTAAAACTTGCGTTTTTACAATTTGCAAGCTTCCGGGCAACGCCGGGTAAATCTGCTAGTATATACATAATAAATAAATTTAAATGATTTATTAATATGTGCATTTAAAAATTAAATGCAATATGTCTATGTAATCTTTTTTAAGGAATTAAATTTGAAGAAGACTTTAATTAATGTATAGTAATGTATGAGTTGTAGTGGTTGTAATCACTTGTAAGTTAAAAATGGTTAAAAGTAATCTTGGTAAAGATTAAGTACTGTACTTTATAAATGGTATATCTAATTTTTCCTTTTTTGGACTTTATAAATGAAAATATTTGCAAAATACTTGAATACTTGGAAAATAATTGAACTCTTGATACTTTTTTGGTACTTAATTACTCAAAAATACTTAAGAATCAAAAATGATTACAAAAGTAACTAAACTCAAAATTTAATTACTTTTTGAGAATTACAAGTACTTTTATTTGGTTTTTTTTGGTATTTAATTACTCAAAAATACTTAAGTATGAAAAATAATTACAAAAGTAACTAAACTTAGAATTTAATCACTTTTTGGAAATAATAATCTTTTCCTTATACTACAATTTTGTAAGAATCGAAAATTAAGTAATAAGTTTTATTTAAGTAAGGAACTGGTAATTGTACTGGTATCTAAAATAAATATGCAGGTCTGCTTCAAACGTATACGCATTCCATTATATGCAGACATTTTGTACATTCGATTGCGGTTAAATGTTGCAGCAACATTCATCAGGGCTTGGAATAGGTCTGGTTTTAATGATTCTTGATTGACATTTCCTTAAGTAATTTATTTCAATTTTTAAACAAGTGTGGCTTTAGTCAATAGATATTAGTAGTGTAAAGAAGATTGTAGGACTTGTTCGGCACAAAAGTTTTTAAGAGAGTTTTGTTGTTTTTTCTCTTACAATAAAACAATTTAATTGATTGCATATGGCTAGAAATCTTCGTATTAAGCTTGCTGAAGAATTTAGCGTCTATGTCTAAAACTTTCTTGTACAGGTGGAGTTGGCCGTCCCCTTTAAAATGGGAAATTTTAATTATGTAAAACAATTATATGTAACATCAAACAAAGTGTTTTGCATATGTTTTTGTTCCTACACAAAAAGGAAGTGAGAGAGAGAGTAGATTGCGTCAGGTTAAGAGGAGTTGTATTGCAGCCACAATCAACCTGCAAATTAGGGATAAATTTCAATAGCAATGATAGATTGTATATTGATTTATCTTTTAAACTTTCAGATATCGTTCCGACGGGCGTACATTGCTAAATCTAGAATGACAGAGATAACTGGGCTACTCAGTTGTTGATTTTGATCAGATTCAAAAATTGACTCTACCTTCAAAAAACCCATTCAACCACGGGAAGTACTGATTTTGTAAATAAAGTAAGCAAATATAGTTTGCAAAATAGTATTGTAAATTATGGATTTAAAATAATTTCAAATATGGAAATTCTTTTAATAGATTTTTAATGTAATCTATTCCTAATATTAAGAATTTATTAAAACTACTGCAAAGTTTTTTTAAGTTTCATTCTGAAATTGTGATATTTTTTAAATTCACATCAGTTAGAAAATCTTTCATATCGATTTATTCTTCTAACTGTTTAAAAAAAATTTGGACAAGATTATATCCAACCATCGCACACTGTAATAAATTATAATGTTGGACGCTTCTGGCAGTCAAAAATAAAAAGAAAATGATAATAAAGATAATGAGAAAGAAAAATAATGATTATTGCGTTTTTTTATTATTACAATCAGTATCATCATTACCGTAATAAAACAAACTGGAAAATTCTTGAAGACCACTTCATTGATAAATTGTGGTAAGAGATTGAAAAATCTCAGAGAGAAGGTGTAAAATTTGATTTTAAAAAGAAAAAACGAAATTACCTGAGGGTTAAAGTTTTGTGCTTAGATAATTTGAGTTTAATACAATTTTAAATGATTTTGTTGAAATCATTATTATATTAACACATCTCCAAAGAAACATTGATTTAATTTATTTTGTAAACCTAACATTTTAATTATGTTATTTGCGTTTTTAAATTGTAAAAAGCGTTCAAGTTTCCTAGTGTCTCGAATTAAAACACGTAGAAATAAATTCAATATGGATTGTTTTAACTTTTCTTCTTGCATAATGTGGTTTGTGTTGTAAAATCTGTAAAGACTGTTACTATTTCTTGTAAAGTCAGGTCATATTTACTTTTCTATTAACTTGCCTGTGTCAATGGGTTTATTTTTCATTCTGTAAGTTAGTAATACATTAATATTTGATATCTGACCATAAAGTCATAAGTGGTTCGCAAAGTGGCTTCGGGTGTCAGATCCTTGTAAAAGAAGCTTATCTGATCCTTGTAAAATGTAACTGTTTTAATATAAAAGTAAATTGCTGGATTACTGTTAACAGAAAGAAGAACTGTCACTAATTTCAGCAATTTACTTTTATATTAAAACACTTTTAAATGCAAAAGATCTGGCATTAATTTTTGGTTAAAGAAAATTTTCAATTTTTTAAGCTTAAAAGTTTTCAAACATTAAAAAAGAACTGTTTCTTATACCAACAATTTACTTTTATATTAAAACAGTAACAAATTTCCAAGATTTACCTTCAATGTTTTATTTTCTAATTTTTAGGGGGCTAGTACTACTTTAATAAAAGTATATATTGAAAAAAATATTTTTTTTTATTTTATACCTCGATACCGTGATTCAATTTGGTCCATTTCCCAAAGAATCTATAGACCCCATGATACTAGAAACAATATATAAAAGCTACGTCATGGACACCCACCAAAAGTCTATGTACAAAATTTGAATTAATTCCAACGCTTACAACTCGAGATTTCTCGAAAAGTCTGGTATTTTTGTATGGACCTCGTGGTTCGATTCGGCCATCTACGAACTTAAACTTAACTTTAATATTGAAAGATTATATTAAACAAAGAAAGCATTCATACCAAATTTCATTCAACTTCGGTTGAAATCTACGCGAATGATTGTATTTTCAGACACACACGTATACTTGAACGGATTTTCTATTTCTTCTATGGTGTTAACAAAGAAGAAAAGCTAAAATAATACTTTTGTTTAAGATCTGCACCCGAAGTATTTTTAAACAACGGTATTTATTGACGTCAGAAACATTTTATAGAGAGCTTTAACTAGAAATGCCATATTTTAAAGGTGAAATTGAGTATTTGAAAAATTTTAACATTTTGCAGTAATTTACTTAATTTGTTATATTTACTTAAAGTTTGTTACGTCACTGGGTATCATTTTAAAGAATTTCAATACAATTAAACACAGACAATAATTCGAAGGAAAAAAGTTCAAAAAGTCTTATAATAAAATCTCTTGAACTTAAATATAATATTAATAACATACGTCATGACTTCCTGATTCTTTATAAAATCTTAAAATAAAAATTTTCAAATAGCCAATTTCTCATTGATTGTCAAATAAATGCATTTACAAAGATAAATAATAGGAAAAGAATTCTTTAAGGACATTTCGGCATTAAAGAGAAAATCTGTAACCAAAGAAATCGGTTTTATATCCTTGTCCCCTTTTTTTTAATGACCTAAATCTGATTTCAATTTTTATAAGGTTCCATTTCTTAGTTTTGTTTAAAACAGTTTTACTTTTTAATTTCAACCGATTGTCTTATTTTCTTATTCTTTTTTGCTTATACCTGTTCTTTTCACTCCATTATCAAAAAAAAAAAAATAAAATTAAATTTTTAATAATAAATAAATAATAATAATAATTACAGTAATAAATACAGCAAATTCTCTATTGAAATGAATAACAAACAAACACTTTGGTGTTTACTGTGTAGACACAATTTTTTGGAGAAATCAGCTGTAATCATCTATAATTGATAATGTATGAGTGAGAGAAAACAAATAATACCGGAACCAAGGTAAAAAAATAGAAACAAAAAAAAGAACAACAACATCAAAATAAAAAAAAAAAATATACACTGTGAAAAGATAGCAAATGTATATAGGGAATGATCTACATTGAACAAAGGTTCTCTGTTTTTTTTTTGAATTTTCTTTGGCATCATGCCAATAAAAAAATTAGAATTTAAAAAATAAAAAATAAAAAAAAAAAAACAAAAAGAAAAAAATCAGTACAGTAAAATTCAAAAATGTTTAAGTTCAAAATTTGAATTTAAGAAAAAAGAAAATAAGAAATTAAAAGTATGAGAAAGAGATGCATACTTATTGAGGTATTCAGAGAAGAAATGAATATAAGAGAGAAACTCTATATAAAGAGAAGATCTAATGGCAAAAAGGCGGAGCATGAGAAATGGGGAAAAGAAAGAAATACTTGTCAGCATTTGTTTTTTTTTTATTTTATTTTTATAAGTACCTTGAGGATCCATTCATATTGATATAAATGGTTGTTACAAGCATTTTTGTTCATTTTTTAAATATATAAATTTTTTTTAACTTTTTATTTTTTAATGTTTTTTTTTTGTATTTTTACTTTGTTAAAAAAAAGTTTTTAATTTTTTTTCATTTTCGTTACTGGTAAAGATTATTGTATTTTATTTTTATAGTTATATACATTACTTACAAAGGATTTCCGACCGATTTTTTCATACATACATCTTAAATACTTACATATAATCATATAAAGATAAAAATGTATTATGTATATAAATATATATATATATCTATATGAATAATTTTGTATGTACATAAAAAATTGAAAAATTTTATTTTTTATAAACTGCACAAAAAAAAACAGTTAAAAATTTTTGATAATTTTTTTTTGAACATATATATATTTTTCAAATACAGGTATGTATAGAAATATATAGTTTTTTAAGTTCTTTTTGTTTGGTTTTTTTCCCGATTTTCTGGTTTTGTGACAGTTGAATTTTAAAGAAAAATTATTTTAAAATTTTATTATCGATTTGATTGTTTGTTTGACTTTAAGTATGGAAGTCTTATTTGAACAAATTTCTATATTATATGACATTATGTTTAATTAAATATATATTTTTTTGCTACAAAAAAGTTTAATAAGACATATTGAATTTATGTATAACATAAGAAAATAACTTAACAAAATAATTGCATATTTACAGGGGTAAATTGTTTTTTTTTAAATAGTTAAAGGTAAGATGCAAATAATTATAAATAAACATAACTTAATAGAAATTTCTAAATTGTGTAAAATTACGTATGATAACTTAACAAAATATGTAATTGCATATTTTCAGGGGTTAACTAATTTTTTTTAAAAACAATATAAGATGAAATGCGATAATAAACATGATTTATTACAAATTTCTAATTTCTATTATATTAAATTTAATTAAATATATTTTTATACCAAACTAGCTCAATTATACAGCTGTACCACACTAAAATAACTTTACAAAATAATTGCATATGTCTAGGGGTAAATTGTTTTTCTTTTAAATAGTTAAAGGTAAGATGCAAATAATTATACCAAACATAACTAAATAGAAATTTCTAAATTGTATATAGTATTGTATGATTATATAAATTTCTACAAACAAATTATTTTTAGCATTTATATAATAACTTAACAAAATAATTGCATATTGGCAGGGATAAACTAAATTTAAAAAAAGAAACAGTATAAGTTAAGATACGAATAATATTTTCTAAATTGAATTATATCAAGTTTAATGAAATATAATTTTATACAAAACAAGTTTAATTATAGAGCTGTACCATACCAAAATAGCTATGCAAAATAATTGCATATTTACAGGAGTTAACTAAAATTTTATAAGAACTGGTTAAGATAAAATGAAAAATTAATTAGCAATCATAATTTACTTTTGCATTACGAAAGTACAAACGTGTTGTAAAAACACACTGATTTTATATTAGAGTAAGCATAGTATTTTTAAAAAATAAATCTGTTTCAGCCTTAAAAACTTTTAAAAAGTCCCAGACATTTCTTTGTAAAAAATTAAAAATTATTTATATTAATAAAATTTTCTGTCATAATAATAACGGTAAAGATTTAAGAAATTTTCTGACGTACTTTTGATTTTTTTATTTATTTTTTGAAACTACGTTAATGCTAAACCAACATTGAAATTTTTTTTTTGTACATATTTTGCTTTTTAACTGTTTTTTTGGTTAATACAAAAAAAAAAATTTAAATTTTTAAAGAAAACCAAAAGGAAATATGGAAAAAAAGAGAATATGATGCCTTTGAAAATTTAATTTTTATATTAAATATTTAAAACTTAAAAGTGGAACCGCCGATAAGTTGAATTACAGATTTTTTTATATTAAAATAAAGATTTCAACAGCATTTTTTTTTATTGGTAGTTTTGGCATTTTTTTATTATGTGGAAGAAAAAAATCCAGAAAAATTCATTAATTTTTATTTTGTTGAAACAATGAATAAAAAAAAAAAGAAATTGGGTTTTGGAAAAACAAGTTTAAGAATAAAATTTAATTTAAAAAAATATTATTTTAATTTTTTCAGTTGTAAAAATTTATTTTAATTGTTTTAAAATGTTTTTAAATGTATAAAGTTAGATTTTTTAACTGATTTCCATGG
Source organism: Dolichopus griseipennis (assembly GCA_963082915.1). Classification (NCBI taxonomy): domain Eukaryota; kingdom Metazoa; phylum Arthropoda; class Insecta; order Diptera; family Dolichopodidae; genus Dolichopus; species Dolichopus griseipennis. Next base: position 42,505,233 of record OY720441.1, read on the forward strand.
GTATTATATCTTTGTTAGACATTTAAAAATGTTTTAAAAGTTTTGTAAGGAATATTTTAAAGTTTATTCTTCGAAGGTATTTTTCGAGAAATTTAAATTTTAGGAAGGTAGTTAGGTGGATAGGCCTCAATTAGAATTAATCTGCGTCATTTTGATTCCACTGCACTCATGTATCCTGCGTATTTGTCCCGGTTTTATATCCAACCCTATTTTGTGTTTAGAAAGTTCGCTAAGATTGCTGAAGAACGGATTATCAAGTGAAAAGTCTGCCGCTGACTAGTACCGGATATCTGCAAAGAAAGTTTGATGCCGATTTTTCCGCTTTCATTTGCTTTTTGACAACTCCTGCAGGAGATGTTGTAAGGAATTCCCAATAAGGCTGGTGATATAATCTAGCAATATAATCCCTTTTTGCTTTAGGTTGACGAATATATTCTAGAAATGGTTAAATTATTTAAATTACTCCATCTTCAAGTTATCAACCCTCACAGAAGATTTAGTGTTCAAAGCGACTGCTTGCTTTGTTAGTTTATTTGCACTTTCTTTACCTTTAATGTAGCTATGCCCGGCACCCATACGAAAATTATATTTATGTTTTGACTTAATGAAAAAATCTCTTTCTGCTAAAAAAGGTTTTGAATTTTTTAACAAGTTAATGTTCGAGAATCCGAATTTACTTGTTTGGCAGAAAAAATTTGCCTTAATAAGTCAAAACATACACGTAAAAATACTGTGGGTGCCGGAGCATATGATTTTCCACAAGAATTTCATTATTTGAAAGTTCAGAGAAATATCCATTAAAAAAATGTATAATACAATATAAGTATTAGATATCTGTACAGAGTTCCGCAGTGGGTCTCTAAAGAGTGCTTACGCAATTGTAGGTGGTTTTACCGAATAGTTTCCTCCACTCCGTCGAATTTTTTGCTCAATAATAACATAATTCAAAATCAAATAACAAATAAATGATTATAATAATACCACCAAATGACACATGGTCATTTCATATATTATATTAAACATAATATTTATTTGTAAATTTTTGTTACCTTTACTTAATTGCAACAAGGTGGTTTCATAAATTATGACTTATATATATTTATTATTTATTATATACCTGAATATATTTGTTATTCACGTGTTGAAGTTTTACTTTGAAAAAAAAAATTTTCTAGAACAATGTCAATAAAAAAATTTCCATAATCAATAAATTATTAATAAAACAATATAATACCTATTTACTTATTCTGCACCGCATGCATTTGTGTGCAAAAAACCCACCAGTTTTTCTTTATAAAGAAAATGAAATTTTATTTTTACCTCTACATTAAAACCTCTGTACAGAACCCCCGTAAAAAATCTAACTACTAGTTATCATACCTTTTATAATATTATTGTTACAATAATATTTAATTTAAATATTTCCGTAAAAGTTACCTTTCCATATCACTGGTAACTTCCCACCCATAAACTCACCACCACAATAATAGTTCTGAACCCCTGGGAAAGATTTAAGTAACTTTTAACATAAAACGGTTTTTTTTTTTAACAAATTGGAAAGCTTTCTTGTTCATTATGCGATAAAAAACAGTAAAACTTAAAATATTAAATATAAAAAAAAACAACAACAACAAACAATTTGCGTGACTTCAATATAAAGTAAAAAAAAAATTGGAAGTTAATGTTTTTTGCATTTAACTGGAAAATTCATTTTTAACTGTTTTTTAGAGACTTTGAAAATAAATAAAGTAAAAGAAAATAATGGTTATTATTGTAAAATAATATTTATAAAAATAAAAATCTTATACATATATATATATAAATATATATATCATGATATTGCAATTTTTATTTAAATAAATGTGCTTATATGTATGTGTTTATTCAGAGCTAGTTTCAGGATATTTTTAGGATATTGTACTTAAAAAAGTTTTAATAGAATTTCTAATGGGTTTGATTAGTTTTAAAATCAACTGCTGCTCTAGAGCGGTTTTGTACAACTTAATAATTGTCAAAAAAATACAGAGCAGCGGTTTTAATACTTTATATTATAAATATAAAAAAAAAATTAATCAACAGCCTCTCAAAATTTTTAAAAAGTAAATTAAATCAAATAGTAAATATCTTTATTCGAAATAACTTACAATATACGAACTCTCCAATCCAAATGTACTTCAATGCAAAAATACAACTTTAAATAATAACAGAAGAAGTACCTACGATTTGTATACGTATAAGAAAATGCATATGTATTTTTTTGTCTGAATAACTTAGAATAGGAAATAAAATTAGAAGAAAAGAGTCGGGAACATTCTTTTGCCTTTCTAGAATAGTAATTCTATGGTAATAACGAAATGAAGGATTCATTTTATTTTCAAGTGTGACATGTTTTTTGTTCTGATAAGTTATGCCAATTTTTAAAATGCCGATTGACAAAATTTTTCAATTTAAAAATTTCGATATCAAATCTATCGAGACCTTTTTAAGAGTAAAGAATTAATATGTAAGAGATTAAAGATCTATTGAGTCAGAGGTTAAAATCCTGATGTTGAAACCAACTCTTTAATGTTTTCAAATTATATTTTCGTACATTTTTCAAAAATAAAAATCTAATAATAGAGGTCCAACCCCCTACTTAACAAATAAGTTAAACCCAGGTATTAAAACCAGCTCTAAAATCCATCCTAATTTATACATACATATTTTTGAAATAGCATATAATCCTGATTTTTAATCAAATCTAAAATTGCTCCTAATAATTTTTATTCTATGGCATTTATTGTATAGGTAAGTTCTTGAAACTAAGTCTAAAATTCATCCAAATTAATTTTGTCGATATTGTTGAAGAGTTGACATTTTCTCAGTCAATATTATGGAAAGTTGACATTTAGTACAATCGAAATTTTTGGAAAAAAGGTGGGCATTATTTTGTGAGTCGACTTGTGGAAGACTATATTATATTATGTGGGGATCCCATTCTTATTACTAATTTAATTTTTAACACTATATATTTAGTCAACACATAAGTAACACTTTTTTCAGTAATTTTTATTGCAATTAAGAAATTGGTATCGGTCATTTAACTATTGCTTATCATACTACATCTAACATCACCGAGGCTCTTAAAAAAAAATATACTGACATAAACAATTAATGCAGCTTTTTATAATATAATATATTATATTTTTATTTTAAAATTTGTTTTTAGATAGGTTGAATTAATATTTGCACAAAGCATATTTTATCTAGGTGTCTTTGAGAGTTATACAATAATCATACATATACTTCCAGATTTATCTGACCAATGGCGTAGTAGTAAAGACGCCACCTTTTATGTGGAAGGTCTCGGGTTCAAACCCCGGTCAGATCATATCCAATATAAAAATAAAATAAAATTGTTTAATTATATCAATTATATATATTTATTAAGATTTAGTAAAAATATATAAATAATTCTTGTGTAAGATTATAGATGGCGCACAAAGTTAACATTTGTGCATTCATATTTCATAACCTTATACAATAGCTACAGCCGAGTAATCAACGGCTTAGTGAATATTATGATTAAAGAAACTGAAGCCTAGTTTAAAATAAAAACTTGGTGAGTGTCCTATACTCCTTAAAGGAGTGGAAAAGGAATAAAAAAAAAAAAAAAACTTCCAGATTTAATTAAATAAATATGATGTTATGGTCGGTAATATTGATTGAGTTGCGTTACTGAAAAAAGTTTTATAAAGTTCAAATCGATTAAATCATAATTGAACTCCTATTGGATGTAAAAAATTGATGTAAAAAATGCAAAGAACTTATTAGAGTGCTCAAAAAACTATTCAATAATAGCTCTTGGACAGTAATCATTTAAAAGTGGAAACATGTCAATGATATTTCCTTGGAATTTCAATTTTCTTAGCGTCAATCTGTTGCTAATGCTTTAATTTTTCCTTTTAAATAACTCAATGCATTTATAAAGTATTCAGTTTTAGATTACTAGTATAAGTGACCTTAGCGTCTTGATAATTTCAATCGTATTATATATTGGTTCCAGGATCACATGCTAAGGAGGTGATTATTCAAAATCGGGTGGTGTAGAAAAAAAGGTAGCTGATTAGGTGATTAAGAGGGTTCACCATTTTTAAGGCTTTGTATGCGAAAGCCTTTTAAACTTTATAAAATTTACAAATATATTGAGCCGATCCTGGAAATAACTTATCACAAAAATATACAAAAAAAAAACAAAATTTTTGTATATAGCTCCTTCTTTTAGTATTTCGAATCTTACTATATGAAATTAAGTAAATAATTTTCCGCCCATTCTCTCAATGCTGCCGTGTATTTCTTAAGTATATTACTAAATCATTTGTGATTTTTCTTTTGTATTTATTTCACCAAAAAAATGGTGTAGCGTTTAAGGAGACTTCTGTATAGCACCAATATATTGTAAAATATACAATCAAAATTAATGCGGTTTTTTGTTTGGTCGATTGTAACTGTAAAATATAAAAAAATAGAAAGAAAAATAAAACAAAAAAGAAAGAGAAATATATACAAAAAAAAACAAAACAAAAGAATCACAATAAATTCAATCATAATTTTTTAGAATAAATAAAAATATAAACAAGGAATTAAAAAAAAGCTTTGTATTTAATTTGGTTTTTCCCTCCTTTTTTGTTTTTTTGCTTTATTTTTTTTTATGTAAAAATAAAGTCACGAAAATGATGTGTAATGAATTGGGTTGATAATGTAATATAACTTAAAAAAGTTTATTTTATATTTGAAGTGCAGTTGCGGAAATATATTAAGGAATGTATAATAGATTGAATAATAAAATAATTATTGAACATATATTTAAATTTTGAGGTTCTATTTGATTTAATTTTATAAAGAAATTACTGTGCAGGGTCAGAACTCCCAGGATCTCTGGAACAAGGATCATCTATGATTTTTTAACCAAATATGCTTCCTAATATAGTATCTCGCATAGATGAATATAAAAATACATATTGTTGTACATCTAATATTTTACATATATATATTTTTATATTATCATACTTTAAATTATAAAGATCAGAAAAGACTTTTAGAAATTATTTCAAAATTTTAACTTTAATATATTACGCTTAATTACACAAATAAAGTTATATGATTTTATAACTCAAAATTTAATCACTTAATGGGTCATAACTCCCTAAAGGAACTAATAATTTAATAGAAGAACTTATAACTCATTTAATGGGTCATAAGTCCTTTTAGGGAGTTGTAAAACTTAAAACCACTCCTAAATAAACTTACGTCCCGCGTAAATATTTTAAAGTGGATCATAAGTATCTAAAGGTGTAATCCTGGGATTTCTGACCCTGCACCGAAATTACTGAATTAAAAGCGATTATAACCTAATTTCATGTTCACGTCACATGGGTTTCCAAATAGAAGTAAAGCAGTTTTAAAAAGTTGTGTTCACACTAAGCAGCTGGTTATATTTTGACAGTAAATAAAATTAAGTTTCATTTTTGACTTCTTTCTTAACTGTTTATGCATTTACTTTTTCTGTCTTAAATTTTATTGTATACAAAAGCAAATATCAAATCATGTCAAAACTTAAATTCATCTAAAAATTTAATCGATTATGACAGAAATTTAATAACACATAATTGGATATGAACTTGTTTAAACGATAAACTAGTTCAGAAATGTCAAATTTTTTTCATAGAATATAATAGATGGTTATCGCAAATTTGTCAATTTTAACATATTTAACAAATTCATTATGAACATGGCGTAAACCAAAGTTTTCCTTTAAAGATTTAACAGTTTGTTTTAAAAAGAGGAAAAAGACGTAATCAATGAAAAGAGAATATTTTAAAATAAATCGTTTTCAAAAAAACGTCTCAAGCAACTGTTTCTGTTAAAAAAATATTTCCAAGTTTTTTAAACTGAAAACTTAAATTTCTCGTACTTTTCTGAAAGTATTTTTGTATGTGTGTGGGTGAAATAAAAAGAAATTAAGTAAAGAAATATTCATCTGTTTCAACTCAGTTGATTCTAATTATATCAATCAAAATTATTTTAATTCTTGAACAAAGTGCATATATATTTATTTCCCTAACTGTACGTAAAAATAATATTGTAATTAAACTTATTTATAAATATGATATATGATTTATTTAGTATAAAAAAATCAAATTACAAAGCTAAAACCATTATTAGGTATTTTGTATATGTATATATATTATATTGTGACAAAGGAAATTATTTGTTTACAATATACATTTTACACAAATACAAATAAACAGTAAATATTTAAAATCAGATTCCTTTTTATATAAAGTATTTAAGGTATTTAACAAGTTCAAAACTATGTATGAAAAATGTCGGAGTTGTTTTTTTTTAAGATTGAATAACAAAATGAAGGAAATGATATATATAAAAATCAAATTATGAGTCTATATGTATAGAATATAGATATATATATATATAATATACATATATAATATTTATTTAAATATATATACTTATTATATTATATACAAAGAATAATCAGTTTTTAATCAGCAAGTTGAAGTTTAACAAATAATATTAATACCATAGATTAAAAGTATTTTTTAATTTAACTTAGTAAAATTCTAAAATAAATTAACTAAAAGTTATATGGGGGAAATATTATTGTATAAGCTTAAGTTTAATTAAAACTTATATTAATTTTTTACTAACTAATTATAAAATGTTGAAATTATTTCAAAATATTTAATGTATTTTAAAAGTTTTTAACCTTTAATATAAATGTTAGCTTAATAGTTTAGTTAACTTTAATTGTTTTGCAAAAGTTTTAAAATATGGATTAAACATAAATATTTTTCAATGAAGAATAGTTATTCCTTTACTTGGTATATCTATATATGTAGGTTTAGAATTAACAATTACAGTTATTTTATATAGGCAACTTTCATGACAATGTCAAAATTGAACTTTTCTACACCAGAGAAAGTTAATAAGAAAGTTAATAATTTAGTGCGAATCTTGTATAACAGTTAAGAGTATTGGATATATTAGGAATTTAAATTTATCAAATTTATTCCTACATCCCGAAGCTGGATGGAAGACTTAACTTACTGAAATAAACTTCAGATTGAACTTAAATTTAAAAATTTTCTAATAACGGTATTTCCCTTATTTCTTGAGTTAAAAATAAACATTAATTCCATATAGTCTTTATTTGTGTTTAGAGATAAATAAATTCTATGATAATAATAATATATGAAATAAAATATTACCACAAATTAAAACAAAGTTTTGTGGGTTTACTGCAAAGTTTCATATTCTGAAAATTCCAAACATATTTATTGTCAAATATTCAGGAAATCCCAAAACCATATGTTTAAAGTTTCACATTATTCAGAAACCACATAATTAAAACATTATTAATACAAACAAGACTAAACCTTGAAGCTTAACTATTTTATATGTACTTTATGTACTTTAAATGTACTTGTGAATTGAAATATACTTTAAACGAGGAAGATTATAGTTGCCCTTGTCAACTTTTAGATACCCGTGCATACCCACTATGGTGTATAAAATAAACCGTAATTTACTTCCCTTATACATTTAACTCATTACCCCATAATTTTGACATAAAAAAAAAAAATATTAACAAAAAAAAAAAAAATCACAAAACAAAAAACAAAATTTTCATTTATTGTCCCATAACCTTAGCTTAAAAAAAAAAAAAAAAAAAAAATTAACAAAAAAAAAAAAAATCACAAAAAAAAAAAATATCACAAAAAAAAATAACAAAATTTTCATTCATTGTCCCATAACTTTAGCTTAAAAAAAAAAAAAAACAAAAAAAAAAAAAAAATTGGCCCACCCTAAAAGTCCGATGGTCCGAGTGATGTCCAACTTTGCCAAGTAACTTGCCCTATTAATTTACCTGCCCAATTTTAATTTTAACCTTGTAGCTTCATTAGATTCACAATTATTGAATCGAAAACTTTGTATGGCAGCCCCCCGAAAATGGGGCCCTAACATTTTGAAACTTCATATAAGTGCTCGATTCATTATATAACTAACCGTGTGTAATTTTCAGCCTCGTAGTATAATTAGTTTCGAAGAAATTCATATTGGTGCAAAGAAGTTGTATGGCAGCCCCCCGAAAATGGGGCCCTAACATTTTGAAACTTCATATAAGTGCCGGAGTCATTATAAAACTAACTGTGTGTAATTTTCATCCCCGTAGTATAATTAGTTTTGAAGAAATTCATATTGGTGCAAAAAAGTTGTATGGCAGCTCCCCGAAGCCTTGGTCCGATTTTAACCAAAAACAATAGGGAACCTAGAAATTGTCTAAAAATGACTTTGTGTGAATTTCAAGACTCTAGCCCTTTTAGTTTTTGAGTTATCGTGCTGACACACGGACGGACGGACGGACGGACGGACAGACACACATAGCTAGATCGACTAATTTTTCGATTCTGAGCCGATACGTACCCTTGACACTATATCTAGCTCGTCTAGATCGATGCGTTACAAACGGAGGAGCAAATCTAATATACCCGATGTCATATATGTATGCACGGGTATAAAAACCGTATGAATTTAAAAGTAGGTGGGATTTTAGAATTCTATTCATTTAATATGACCAACTACAGCTAGTTTAATAAATTTAATATCTATTAAAATTCAACAAATACATAAAAATAATTTTATTTTGTCAAAGTTAATAAATCATAAAAGTTTTAAAGTAAATTTTAATTTATACGTTAAATGTTATTGAATATATTTAATATTCAAAATGTCATTTTTCATATTGACGTGACTTTTTTTGTTTTGACAGAGTGTCTTTAATTATACCCGTGCATACATATATGACATCGGGTATATTAGATTTGCTCCTCCGTTTGTAACGCATCGATCTAGACGAGCTAGATATAGTGTCAAGGGTACGTATCGGCTCAGAATCGAAAAATTAGTCGATCTAGCTATGTGTGTCTGTCCGTCCGTCCGTCCGTCCGTCCGTCCGTGTGTCAGCACGATAACTCAAAAACTAAAAGGGCTAGAGTCTTGAAATTCACACAAAGTCATTTTTAGACAATTTCTAGGTTCCCTATTGTTTTTGGTTAAAATCGGACCAAGGTTTCGGGGAGCTGCCATACAACTTTTTTGCACCAATATGAATTTCTTCAAAACTAATTATACTACGGAGATGAAAATTACACATGGTTAGTTATATAATGAATCGAGCACTTATATGAAGTTTCAAAATGTTAGGGCCCCATTTTCGGGGGGCTGCCATACAACTTCTTTGCACCAATATGAATTTCTGCAAAACTAATTATACTACGAGGCTGAAAATTACACACGGTTAGTTATATAATGAATCGAGCAATTATATGAAGTTTCAAAATGTTAGGGCCCCATTTTCGGGGGGCTGCCATACAACTTCTTTGCACCAATATGAATTTCTGCAAAACTAATTATACTACGAGGCTGAAAATTACACACGGTTAGTTATATAATGAATCGAGCACTTATATGAAGTTTCAAAATGTTAGGGCCCCATTTTGGGGGGCTGCCATACAAAGTTTGCGATTCAATAACTGTGAATGTAATGAAGCTACAAGGTTAAAATTAAAATTTGGCAGGTAAAGTAATAGGGCAAGTTAGTTGGCAAAATTGGACATCAGTCGGACCATCGGAATTTTTGGGTGGGCCATTTTTTTTTTTTTTTGTTTTTTTTTTTTTTTTTTTTTTTTTTTTAAGCTAAAGTTATGGGACAATGAATGAAAATTTTGTTTTTTTTTTTGTGATTTTTTTTTTTTGTTAATTTTTTTTTTTTTTGTTAATTTTTTTTTTTTTTTAAGCTAAAGTTATGGGACAATGAATGAAAATTTTTTTTTATGATTTGTGATTTTTTTTTTTTTTTGTTTTACGTCAAAATTATGGAGTAATGAGTTAAATGTATAAGGGAAGTATATTACGGTTTATTTTATACACCATAGTGGGTATGCACGGGTATCTAAAAGTTGACAAGGGCAACTATAATCTTCCTCGTTTTTGTATATGTGTAAGTACTTTTCAATGCAGTTGACAAAAGGGTTGCTGACAAAAATAATCATTTTTAAATGAATTATTTTCTAATATTGTAGGACATTATTTTCAGATCATTTAAAATCCAAAAAAAGTCTAAAATAATGGATTTGATTAATTGATTTAAAATGTTTGCATAGATGTCGCCCCATGGCAGTTGAGAAACAATTGAAGTTGAAGAGAAGTTGATGAACAGATTGTCAATTTGTCAAACATTTGGTAGACATTTTTGTTTGTTAACGATGCATGCAAATTTTGTAAATATCATTGCTTAATAAGTTGTGAAAGCCCTACTAATTTCAGCTATCTACCGACACTTAAACAAATCTTCCGTGTTGTGCAGAGGAGAATATGTTGTTACTTCTTTAAAAAAAATTAACGAAATTACCTTGAAAGCAATTATCTCATAAACCGTTAGGAATTGGTTTCTCACCCATCCAAAACCGTTTTTTTGCTTGTTATAAACTTCGCTAAAACCTCCATTTTTCTTGGACTGTAGATTTGAAATACCCCTATATGCAACTCTCCTTATTATACCCGTGCATGTATATGACATCGGGTATATTAGATTTGCTCCTCCGTTTGTAACGCATCGATCTAGACGAGCTAGATATAGTGTCAAGGGTACGTATCGGCTCAGAATCGAAAAATTAGTCGATCTAGCTATGTGTGTCTGTCCGTCCGTCCGTCCGTCCGTCCGTCCGTGTGTCAGCACGATAACTCAAAAACTAAAAGGGCTAGAGTGTTGAAATTCACACAAAGTCATTTTTAGACAATTTCTAGGTTCCCTATTGTTTTTGGTTAAAATCGGACCAAGGCTTCGGGGAGCTGCCATACAACTTTTTTGCACCAATATGCATTTCTTTAAAACTAATTATACTACGGGGATGAAAATTACACACGGTTAGTTTTATAATGACTCCGGCACTTATATGAAGTTTCAAAATGTTAGGGCCCCATTTTCGGGGGGCTGCCATACAACTTCTTTGCACCAATATGAATTTCTTCAAAACTAATTATACTACGCGGATGAAAATTACACACGGTTAGTTATATAATGAATCGAGCACTTATATGAAGTTTCAAAATGTTAGGGCCCCATTTTCGGGGGGCTGCCATACAACTTCTTTGCACCAATATGAATTTCTTGAAAACTAATTATACTACGAGGCTGAAAATTACACACGGTTAGTTATATAATGAATCGAGCACTTATATGAAGTTTCAAAATTTTAGGGCCCCATTTTCGGGGGGCTGCCATACAACTTCTTTGCACCAATATGAATTTCTTCAAAACTAATTATACTATGGGGATGAAAATTACACACGGTTAGTTTTATAATGACTCCGGCACTTATATGAAGTTTCAAAATGTTAGGGCCCCATTTTCGGGGGGCTGCCATACAACTTCTTTGCACCAATATGAATTTCTTGAAAACTAATTATACTACGCGGCTGTAAATTACACACGGTTATTTATATAATGAATCGAGTACTTATATGAAGTTTCAAAATGTTACGGGCCCCATTTTTTGGGGGCGGCCATATAAAGTTTTCGATTCAATAATTGTGAATCTAATGAAGCTACAAGGGTAAAATTAAAATTGGGCGGGTAAAGTAATAAGGCAAGTTAGTTGGCAAAGTTGGACATCACTCGGACCCTATAGAAATTTTTGGGTGGGCCATTTTTTTTTTTTTTTTGTTTATTTGTTTTTTTTTTGTTTTTTTGTTTCTTTTTTTTAAGCTAAAGTTAAGGGTCAATGAATGAAAATTTAGTTTTTTTTTTCGATTTTATTTATTTTTTGTGATTTTTTTTTTTTTGTTAATTTTTTTTTTTTTTTTTTAGCTTAAGGTATGGAACAATGAATGAAAATTTTGTTTTTTGTTTTGTGATTTTTTTTTTTTTTTTGATTTATTTTTTTTTTTTTTTACGTCAAAATTATGGAGTAATGAGTTAAATGTATAAGGGAAGTAAATTATGGTTTATTTTATACAATATAGTGGGTATGCACGGGTATCTAAAAGTTGACAAGGGCAACTATAATCTTCCTCGTTTTTGATATATATTCACTGCGTCCAGAAATAAAAGAAGAATACCAAGCTTCTCAAATCGTGATTTTGCTTAAGCTTTGGTAATTCCAAGCCATGCAATATTTTTTAGGACATTTATACAATTTCTCATTAAAATCGTTTTCAAAACATCTCATAAGGTTTATCTCATAAACTGAAACAAATCCAATTAACATTTCATCATTTCAGTTAAACCATTAAAATCTTCAAGCTAAATGTCATTTATGACATTTATTATGTATTAAATAATATTTCCATTTCTTAAATTTTAAAGTTGATTTCTTAAAATTATTATTTCATGAACTTCAATATTTTTTCAAGTTAAGTTCAAATAAAATAAAATTTAATATTATAATGTATATTACATTAATTATTTATTTTATTTATGTTAGAAATAGAATTATAAAAATGATATGTTTTTATTATAACAGATATTTTGTAAGTGAAATATTGATTATTTGTGTTTTCTTCAGTTTTATTTTTTTTATACTCATTCAATCTTCTATGTCTCCATTTTTTTTCAATCTGCGGCATTTCTCAGTTTATATCGTCAAAAATGGACGTGATTTGAAATTTTTATTAGAAAAATGGAAATTTAAATTTATATTTTATTATAATGAGTTAATGACATTTATTTCAGCTGTCAGTCGGATCATGACTTTAATCATAAGGAAAAGCATAGAAATCAAGGATTAGTGTAATAGAAAGATCTATATAGTTTCCCAATTTTGGTTTGGCGTCAAGTTAAAGGAACAGATATTAAAGGAACATGGATTCGAAACCCAATGATAGATCATAATATAATGAAATATTAATAAGCATATGAACAAATTGAATTGAAGGTCATTATGTAAATACATAGTTCATGTTTTAAATAACATATGGGGCATAAATACTTACCTTGCGATTCAATCTTCAAAAATAGCTGAAGCCGAGGCTTATTGCAAATAATTATTAAAAGAATCTGAAATTAATTATAGTAATCAGCTATATAATTGCTTCTCATCTATTACAGGGTGAATAAGAAATAATGAAAAAAAGTAATTTCAGAACATATAAAATGTAGAAGCAAATTTTAATTTAAATAATGGAAAATTTTCAAATCAGTTAATGTATTGATATTTCCGTTTTTTTTGTGTAAACATCTGTGTTTGTTATTATGATGTTTGTCAAAACTTGAAATTCCCTTCCTAAATTTTTGTCCTAGACAATCACTGCTTAACAAAATAATTTAAAATTAATTATGTAGGTGAGAAAATTTGTTTTTGAAAAGAAAATGTAAATAAAAAAAGTTTGAGAAGTCATCAATCACATAACGATAACAGAAAAAAAAAAAATAAAAAAAAAATTAAAAAACAAAAGCCCTTGAGACATTAAATTCTTGTTGACGCATTCTTAGACATTTAACTTTCGGTTGAGAATTGGAAAAAATGTATGTATTAATAAAATTTTTAAAGTCTGTTGTTTTTTTTAAGGAATTGTGATTTTAACTGTCTAACTGTTTTTGTAAATACTCTTATATGGAAGGACGAAAAGATTATTAAAGAGTAGTTCCCAAGTGAAAAAAGACAAGTTAAGAGCAGATGCGATTAAATTTGCATCATTTATATGTAATTTCCTGCCAGCCAGGTTGTTTTATTTTATATTAAAGTTTGAATCCGAGACCCTTTGATCTTAATATAAAATAATTATTATTTTCTATATTCATACTAGGTTGTAACTGAAATTGCAAAACATAGCTCTCAATGTTCATATTAAACTATTTATTTGGTATTGCAAACTTTGATGTGTATTTTTTTTTTGTTTTTTTTTCCTTACACCCATTGGGAGCATAGGACTTCCACTTGACACCTCCATGTCACGCCATTCCGCGCTGATATTTTAATGTCATGCCAGGTGATGTTACATTTAGCCATTTCTTGATAAATTGTCCTGCGCCATGTGATGTTGGGACGGCCACGTCTTCTAGTCCCTTGAGGGTTCCACTCTAATGCCATAAATGTTATGCTTTCATTAGGCTTTCTAAGCGTGTGGCCTATCCATCTCAATTTCTTACGTCTGATTTGTTTGGCTATGGGTTCTTCGTCTGTTAGTATGCAGAGGCATTCGTTGGATATGTGAATATGTGTGTGTAAATGATGGTTTAATATTTCCAGATAAAACCAATCACCCGATTTGTTATTTTAATTTTTAATATAAGAAAGATTTTGTGTATATTAGTGCGATTGTAAAGGGTGGGGCAGTTAAATTTGATTAAAAAATCTTCCAACAACGTTTTCGTCATTTATGACATATTTTAAGCTTTTCCTAGTAAACGTAAGAGTACGAAAGAAAGAGAAAAAAGCTGCAAGTTGAAATGGAAATCTAGTTTGAACACAAAGATTGAATTGTTATTTAACCACTCAGATTTACAAAAATTTAATTGATTGCATATGTTAGTTTATTTCACCAAATCTTCAATTTTATAACTCTTACAATTTTGAAAAACTATCTTTGTTAAATATACATGTAAATTTTGTAAAAATTTACAAATTTGTGAAAATTTTTTAACAAATTTTAGGATTGTAAATTTTGTGAAATAGGCCCATGTTAGTGCGGCCACTTGGTTACCTTGGTTACTTGTAAATTTAAAATACTCATCAGTTGCAAGCTTAATAATTACAATAAAAAATTTGTAATCAAGTAAATTTTTACTACTTCGATCATTACATACAATTTATGACTTGTTTCCTGTATTTAAATATTAATAAATCTGTAATTGACAATTCAATGTAAGTTTTTAAAATACGTTTTATTTAATTTAAATTATTGGGATTCCCCTTCAGAAACTTGAGATAGATTGAGCTTTTTTTGTTTTTGTTATATTTTGAAAATTGAAGATGGCAAATATTTGGCACCTTTATAAAAATTATTATGATTTTCACACATAAATAAATATATAAATAGATATAATTTGATATATTGTATGTTTGTTTAAGTGTATATATGTAAATATATAATATACTGAAGGTATTTATATAAATAAACAGAGCATAATAAATCTATAAATCATTTCCAGATTCTTCCTGGTATATATTTATCGTTGATTGTGTATATTTGCGAATGAATGTGTATATGAAATAACTATATTTATATAACTACATATATACTTATATATATATAAATATACTTAAAATATTAATATAATATAACTGAAATACGTTGTTATTAAATAGGATATATTAAAATGAAAGAAACATTTTCTTAATGGTTTTTTAAATAGTCATTTAAGTAATAAATGTTATTACACTTATTTAGAAGCATGTATATAAGTATGTTTATATATTTATACAAACATTTTTACATACATTAAATAGCAAAAGAAAAGGAGATGAAAAATTAAATATTTCAATTTTAATTAAGGTCAAGTTGGGTTTTTCCTGCATTGAAGGTGTAGATTTTTATTTGAAAAATATGTCTTCCAGCTTTGAGGTCTTGGATTTTGATTTATATTTTGGGGAAGAGTAATTGGATCATCTTGATGTCTTCCAGGTTCGACGTCTTGCATTGTGATTTACATTTGGTAGAAGAGTAATTAGATCCTCTTGATGTCTTCCAGCTTTGAGGTTTTGTATTGTGATTTACATTTTGGAAAGAGTAATTAGATCCTCTAGATGTCTTCCAGTTTTGAAGACTTGCATTGTGATTTACATTTTGGGGAAGAGTAATTAAATCCTTTTAATTTCTTATTTTATTGAGATTTTCTTAAAAAAACCTACGTAGAATTCGGCATATTTTTGTAATTTTGCTTTGAACTTTGAATTTTTGTTTGAAAACTCTTCGAACCTCTTCCACTGCACTAACTTTTTTTCATTTGAGCATTATTCTATGTCATGTTACACTAACAACACAGAGTAATGCTCAAATAACAAAAGAAGTTGTATGGCAACTAATAGAATCCATTGCACTATCCTGACTAAATTTTACACAAACTTTGACCATAAAACTAAACTATTTGAAAATAGTTCCAGAAAAAGCCAGATATGCAGCTGCTTGCCGGAATTTTTCTTTGGGTATTTTAATCCTGAACCAAATTTTCAATATAAATTTAAAGTTTAATTTTAGAAATAAGGATTTAGGGAGGAAGCTTGGAAAATGTGAAATGTTATATAGTTCAATAATCGGAACGGGGTCTACAAAGAAAGAGAATTTGCAACACTCCTTGTGTCACTGAAAAACAATGACATTAAAATGCATTAATTGATATATTTCTCTAGAAGTGATGTTCATTCCCTAATGTTATCTATTAAACAAGTTTGATTACCTAATTTTATGGCGATGGCCTGGTCGGAAGGTTGTTGATGTTACACTAACAATTAAAAGGAAGAGCTTCATTGCATTTTATCGGGATAATACAGTACCAACAAAAGGGCTTCAGCTCAAATATGTGTATTCAGTATTATACTACAATTCCGGATTAGTATAACGTTTTTTTAAAAAGATAGTATTTGCCGGTTAACAGATATAAAAGATCCAAGCTTTCAGCAGCATCAAATATTAAAGAATCAAAATTTATTTTCCCTTGTTCTAATTTTGATCAGCTGAATGGAGCTCATAAAACCCAAGCAAGTTAATTAAAATTTTTAATAAATATAAAAAACACAAAACAATGGTTACTTACTTCGACCGCATTTATCTAGGTGATTTGTTGCTGGTAAATCATCAGTACAACGGCATGTTTTTTTTTTTGCATCACATATTGATCCTGGAAAACCGCATTGCAATGTATTGTCACATTTGTCGCCAAAATATTTTTGACCTCGACTTGCATAATCTGAAAAATAGAAAAAGTAGAAAATAAAAATATAAATTTTTGGTGGAAAATAGTTTTAAAAAAGAGTTTTGTTTCTTTTAGTTTTTTCCTTTTCCTTTGCTTTGAAGGTCAAAAGAAAATGAGGAAAAACTTTTATACTTTTTATTTTTTTTTTATCTTTTGTTGTTTTTAAATGGAAAAGTTTTTTTATTTTGTTTAGAACTTCTTCCTTCAATTTAATTTAGTGGAACAAAAAGTATTTTTTTAGTTTTATTGTTTTGTGGTTTTTTTTTTATTTTTCTTAGATTGGTGTTGAAACATTTTCATTATGAAGTTAAGTGTATGTTATTAATAGGAAAAACTAAATGATGGTGGCTATTGTTTAGAAGAACTTTTTAAGAATATTCTAGAAGTGAAAAAGTGATAATTATTTCTATATGTAACTGGGTACATATTTTATTAATTTGTTGTAAAAGTAGGTCGATGTTAATTGATTTTATTAGACTTGTATCTAATAAATAAAAAGATTTCCTCCTCACATTAGAAAAGATTGAGAAATATAAAAAATTTTTCATTAAATACTTTAATATTATTCAAAACAAGAAAGAAAGTTTAATTACATTAAAAGGAAATAATAATTACATTTTATGTTATTAGAGATTATGTTAACGTGATCTGTCGATCTAAATTCACATGATTTTGATATTTCAAGAATTGAATCGGTTCAAAAAGTATCTCTTATTAGATCCAATATTAGATCCAATAAAATGCTAATAAATATTTTTGCTCAGCGTCACCACCTGAATCGATTTAGGAAAGTCCGTCTATAAACACGATAACTTAAAAAATATTGAAGCGATCTTGATGAAAATTAATACTTTAGGTAACTAATGACAAAAGTACGGCGGGATTGAAAATCTGCAAAATCGGATCATGGGTTCGGATCTTGGAAATTTTTGATCGATCCAACACCAAACATATCTCCGAAACCAATAAAAATAGAATTTTCAACTTTGGTACAAGAGTGTTGTTTCTTATTCTCCTTGTGTTCCGAATATTTGAGATAAAATAGAGAGGTGGTTCGGGTAACTCCCATACACCTCTTAAGGATTAAAAGCTAATCTTCGAAATTAATAAAGATTGTCTTTTGAAAAAATAGAACATTGGTACAATATTATTTTTCCCATTCCTGAAATTTGGAATCAATTTGAGTGGTGGTTCGAGTACATTTCACGCACCTCCTAAGATCTAGCAAGCATATCTTCAAAATAATTAAATATGAAAACTTCAAATTTGGTACAAGGTAGTACTATCCTGTTTATTTAATATTCCTGAGATGAGTTGAAGCGAGGGTTCGTGATACTGTCAATTGAATTTATTAGGTGTAGTGAGACTAAGTCGCATGCATCGACATACTGTTGCATAATTTATTTTTTTTCCAATACTAAATACAGCAAGTCTGTACCAAAATTATATATATTTATCTTAATAATAATATATTGCAAGTTGGTATGGTTATTTATTTTATTAATATGGTTATTTTAGACGCCTCGGTGGTTTACTGGATAAGCATATTGCTTATAAACGGAGGGTGTGTGATTTTGATTTTCCCATTTATAGAAAAAATGATTACAAATGGTTTCCTTGGTGACAAAATATATACAAAACAATATAAAAAAATTAAATTATTTATTAATTAATAGAAAATATTGGGAATGAGATGCATTATGGGTGGCAAGATGTAGGTGTTAGGATAGAAAATGCTTTTCCCCCATTAAAAACAAGTACAATAATTTTCTTTTTTTTTAATCACAGGATTAAAAATTTACTTAGTTTCATAATATTAGCTTAATTTTAAATCAAAATCATAGCAATATTTCTTTTATTTAATTTTCTTTTAAAGAATTAGTTTATAAAGTTTTGTGTTTGTTTCAAATGAATGTCCTTCTAAATTCTGAGTTGATTTAAGGACTTTTTCACACTTTCTGCTTGAAAAATATAATTTAAAATACGAGTACATCGTACTATTAAGATTAATTTTAAAAAAAAATTATTTTGATCTTTTTGTCAATTTTATGTTCAACTTCAATGTCCTTTCAAATATATATATATACATTAACAAATTCTTTGTTAATTTTAAATCAAAATCTACTTGATTTGTAAATTACAATATAAAATTTATATTTAATCAGTAAATTTCCTTAATTTATTCGACATTACTTCCATATTTCATACAAATTGTATTTCCAAAATTTTATTTGTTTACAAACAAAAAAGATAAAATCAAATAAAAAAAAAACAACAACAAGTCAGTTAATGAACACAAAATCTAACAAACTTTTCAAATCATTTCCTTTTTAAATATCTCTATACAATAACTGTAGTTTTTTTAATGAATCAGAGAAACAATACAGAGAGAAAATTAAAGAGGTAAATAAATTAAATCAAATCAAAATAAACTTTTATAATTGTCAAAATGAAAAAAACAAAAAATAAAAAAAAAAACAATCATAAATATTATCCTTTCAAAAAAATTGTTTTGAAATTTACCTAAAAAGTTTTTTTACACCACTGAACTTTCTCACATTATTTTCAACACTACTCAACTACAATTTAATTTTGTATTTTTTCAAAGTATAATTTTCTAAAACTACAACAACAATACAATAACAATTATAATTTCTTTTCTTTTGTATTTTGTAATTTTGTATTTTGAAATTTATTTTTTTTTACGTAGAATTTCAACATAGCATAACTGTAGGCGAACCATTTTATTTAGTACATGTAAGACATTGCCTACGTAGTGTAGTGAGTTTTTGAGGTTATATTAAAAATAAGTTAGAAAAACTTTGTTGTATTTGATTTACGACAACAATATAATTGTATTTTTCTTATTTTTGTTTTTATACCCGTATGACTATAGGGCAAAAGCGTATACTAAATTTGCCATTACGTTCGTGACACAGAGAGGAAAGGGAGTAGATATAGACTCAAAGGTATGGATCGGATCAAAATCGAAAAGTAAATCGATTTAGCTATGTATGTCCGCCTGTCCGTCTCCACGATAAAGTTTGTACAAAATTGGGTTGGTCGACTGGAGTGGGTTCGAGTAGCTGTCATATAACTCTTTCTTTTATAAGAGCATTACTGTATACCTAATCAAGGTGAATGACTGAAATTTTATCAATAGTAGTAAACTTTAATGGCCAACGTCTAAATAAAATAAAGTGGGAGTAGTGGAAGAGGTTCGAAGAGTCCCCTTTAAACTTATATTTTCTTTTGGAAATAGCGCCTAGCAAGTTATGAATTTAAAATTTTCTCAATATCGATATTACAGTCGTACGGGTATCCCAGAGTTGACACAGTCTATCACACTTTTCCTCGAACTTTTGCTTTATATGTGATTATAATCATTAGTATATTACATTTGAAAGTATTTTTATTATTTATATATATATATATAAATTAAAAGGTAGCTAGTTTATTTCACAATGGAAAGTGTTAATGTGTTAATGAGGTAATTTAAAAAAAAAAACTGTGCAACTGATATTTTCAATTAAAAAAAAATAATAATTGTTAATATACTTTTTAGTTAATGTTGATTGAAAATTGTTGTACTGTAGTTTTAATGTAATTGCATTTTTTAAAGTAAAGTGACCCTATGTTTAAAAATAACTATAATATTAATATACGGTTTTTTTGGATTTGATTTTTATTTAAGTAGTCTCAGGCCTCGTACAGGACGAAAAATTTAAAGTTATATAAAAGAGTTACGAATGAGCTGGGAATTAAATAGAATTTGATTCGTAAATAAAATCGTTCGCAGAATAATCGCTCGCTTGATGTTTTAAAATTTAGGTTTTAATCCTAGTCAAGTTATACTGAATAGCAGAGTTCATTTGTTATATTGTAATATAATATAAATAAATAAAAAATGTTTGCTAAAATGCAGTTTCCTGAGCTACCATATTACGCCAGAAAGTTTTAGAATTCCTGAACGTTAACATTTGATGATTTCGGCAAAGTTAGGAAGTACATTTACATCTTAAAGAACTAATAGTCAAATTCATTAATTTTTCTAGCTTTAGTTTCACTTCCTATGCTTTCTGGTCTCTGATCAAAAGCTTGAACTACTGGACATACCTTCCTTGGAATTCTTTCTTTTATGGTATCCCCTTTATATTAACCTGTGAGCCAAAAAATCTTCTAATATTTCCTCCTTAATATTAGATATATATTAGACTGAATATGTGTTTGTATTCTATTTAATATTAAAAAAGTTTTAATTAATAAGATTAATTTATAATGAAATAATTCTTAAATTATACTTTTCAATCCATTATTAAATTTAAAACACTTTACTTTGCCTTTTGCAGTGCTTATCATGCTTATCAGTGCTTCTGTACCATAGTTATTTACATTAGAATGCAAAATGAATATAATTAAATTAAGATGTTCTGCATTGTCAAAGTACTGTAAAAATAATTACTTTAATATTAATATCCCATTACATTGAAATCGCATTGAGTACCTATAACGATTTTAAAAGAGTGCTGGTCACTTTAAATAATTATTTTAAAAGGTACTTAATAACAATCTATTGAATTTATTTTCAATGTTTTTTCTACTTCTCTTTCACTCTTTTTTTGTTTTTTTTAATTGTGTTTGTATTTGTGTTCTAGTACGTTTTTTTTTTCAATTTACCGTTTAAATTGAAAATGGAGTGGAAGGGTTGTGTAAAAAGAATAACAAGACACACTAGAAAATTGGTAACGAGTGTGCAAAGGAGTGTAATGTAAACTGGTGTTTTAAAAGAAAGAAATGTAAAAAAAAAATAACATTGAGCTTTAAGAGTTGAATTTTTTGTAATTTTTATTTGGTATGTCGTATATGCGACAAAGTTTTTTCGTATTTAGAAATGTGTGAGAAGTCTTTTGTAGTTCAATTCTTTTGTTTTCAAATGAATGTTAAAGGTTACTGTTCTGTAAAAGGATTATATTACTGTCCCGGCTGTATTTTTTTTTTGTTGTTTTTTATTCTATAGTTGTTTTTGTTAACAGTGGATGAAAACATTTTGTTGTTTTTTTGTATACGCAATCTAATAAATTAAATATTCAAGACGATAACCATCATAAAAGGGACAAAAAACCCAAATTTAATGTTTTAGTTAAGTTGTAAATTAATTTTTTTTTTATTTTGAAGAAAATTAAAGAAATTCAAAGAAATTTTTCTGAAGATCTGAAGTCTTTAAAAAAGGATTAAATTTGAAAAAAAGGATGTAAATTGTTATTAGAGTGAAAGAGAGAATAGAACTTTTTTACTTAATTTTAAATTTCATACGAAATGTTATTTTTTTATTAGATTGAGTTTTCAATTACGTTTTTTTAGGCTATTTTAAGTTGAAAGTCGATACCTTGTTAATATGTTAGAATAATGAAAGTTTAAAATAAAAAAAATTAATTTATTAACTTAGTTTTAAAATATAATGCACAATTTAAATTTATATATGCTATGATTGTAAATTAAATTTAAAGGTTATAAATTATTTATTATATTTCAATAGTATTTTTCATGGGTACATATTAGGTACGTAAATCATTTTTTAATTGTATTTATGTAAACAATGGTTGGCAGGATAATAAAGGATTTTTATGCCCTAGTAATCGTTTGCTGTCACAAATTCTGAAAAATAAACTTTAAGTAGGTAGCTATTTATTTTGGTGATATGGTAAAAGTCCCGAAGTCAAATGTCAGAGAGGACATTTGAGAAATTTTGGTAATTATTTCTCATTTTCTAGGAAACTTTTGACTCACTCATTGTTATAATATCCCGGGGATTTTTGGCCCTGGGATTTTTTTCATATCACTGTTTATGTCGTCTAAATAAATGGGAAAACTGACAGCACAGTTATTAAATGCATCATGGAAAAACCTCAAATATATATATTCATTGTGACTACTACGTTTCATAGTAAACACTGTGCTTCGGTTGCGTTATATTTGCCTTTGTTGCATGATTTTTATTCTTGGGTCTAGAAATCCTAGTCAAACCAACGCTTGTCTGACCAATTAATTTTTTGTTCAATTTTCAATGCCGGTTTTGATCCCTCAAATTGGAGATTTATATTCTAAGCTTAGATTTAGTATCATTTACAATTTTTTAAATTGACAATACATCTGTAGGTGGTATTATTTTGAATAATATGTGATAGAACTGTTCCTTAAACTGGAAATTTATTTCAGTGGTTTCTTTGGAGAGGTGAGGTAAAAATGCTTGGAGAATTGAAGATGAAGTAAATGTTGTTTAAAAAAAAAAACGAATGAAATATTGAAATGGGATATTCTCAGCCTTTTAGTTTCTACCAACAGGTCAAGTATTTTTGGACATAGAATTGAATTCAAGATTATTTGAAAAAGGAAGAAGAGCCCGAATCTTTATTTTATATTTTTGTTGTTAGCACCACTATTTGGAATAAGATGCTCTGCACTGTTTGGTTTGCAAAAATTTTTATAACTTAAGAGGAATTGCTTATCCTCCATAACGTCAGAATCGTATATTTCCCAAATCCGATTTCCAAAAAATCTTTAATATTCCAATCTTCGAAACCAAGCATTACATTTGTATCTTAGATTCCATCCTAAAGATTGGTTAAAAAAGGTTTGTGGTATTGGGGTATTAAAGTCGCACACCACCTACAAACAGCTTCCTACGCAGACCTACAATAGATAGCTTTCGAAGCTGTCCATGTCCCACCTAAAATTAAAAAAAAAAAAAAACAAGTGGCCGTCTGGGTCTTAAATCAACAATGTTCAATAGTCAATGTGACAATACTACAATATGTTAAAACCACCCTTGCCGCAACTGTACTTTATTTGCTCTATTTTAAACGTTCCTATTTCATTTCACTAAATTTCAGTTTATATTGAACCAGCACCTTTTGTTTAAATGTTTCTTAAAATAACTCAAAATGTTAGCCTTGAAATCTTTTAAGTACTTTTAATATATTTCTAACACTGTATACAAAATTTCGCATCTAGATTAAATAAACAATAAAAAGAAAGTAAAATTGAAACATTACCTACAATTAAACAATTTTACAAATTGAAACGACTGTGTACATGTGTATGTATATATACATATGAAAATATAACCTCTTAAAAACCTAGTATTATCTTAAATGTTGAGGTTTTATTTTTTTTTTACGTACTTTTAAGTGTAAGCCATAAAATAAAAAAAAAAAGAATCATGTGATTTGTAACCTATTTCATTTTCTGCCTTTGAACCTCTAACATTTTATATTTTCAATTCAAATTCTATCACCCAGTTATTATATCTATAGATACTCTACATATGCATAAATATCTGTACATACATACATTGTCTTTTATTTATAAAATTTTATTTTTTTCTGAATCATCTTTTGTTTTATTTTTTTTCAATAACAGCATCGTTTTTGTTTTTAAATGTTTCGTAAAGATATGCAAATCTTTTTATAAACATGCATATATGTATCAGTGACGAGGCTTGAATATTTTCAATGGCGAAGCAAACTTAATTTTCTCTATAAATTTTTTATTTGCAAACAAATTTCTCTTTCCTCATCTCTCAAAATGTTGCATTTGGTTTTGGATTTTGTTTTAAGGGAATTAAAATTTTTATGATCTTATTTTTTTAGTTCAGATTTTGAAGGGAAGCACTGCTTTCCTTACTTTTATGGATGCCTCGTCACTGATCTGTATATATCTTGTAGATAGTAGAATTTTTTTTGAGATATGTCGTTGGCAAGTAAAACATAATAATAAAATAATATTTTTTTTTTCTACACATTTTAACCTACAAGAGAAGATGTGTCGGAACTACGAATTAAATATATTTCTTTATATGTGAATTCAATACTGTGCCAAAAGAAAATATTAGGCGGAGGAATTTTTAAAGAATTGTGTCGCCATTCTGATGTCTATAGATATACTAACGTTATAGACATGGTATACTAACACTATATAGACATGCTAATATGCTTCAACTTTCATTGTTAGCATCTATGAAAGTTTTATCAAAGCACTTATTAAAGTCTTTATAAATTAATAGTTATATCACTTGTCTAAAATTCATAGTCAGTCATGGCTCGAGACTATCATTTTGACCAAGTATCACATAGTCGTCATATAATGCGATAGCTTGTTAATTAGTAGAAGACTTATTGAAACTTATTGGTTTAAAAGTAGTTATTAAAAGTATTAAAATAAAGTCCAACAAAGTAAACAATTGAATTGAGTAAGTATAATCTTGTTATCGAACTTGGGAACCTGGTAAAGTTGAAACCAAAAACTATGAAAATAAATTTCAGGAAGTTTAGAACTTTCGAGATAGTGAATTATTTATAAAGCAATCATAGTGGTTAGAGTGGTTGAGTGTCGACCTATGCCACCCACTTCTTGTGTTTCTTGTGTTTGAGTGTGAGTGGTCGAGAAGACCTGGGTTCAGTTCTCAGTTCACATTACTGAGCTACCATTCCCTATTAGGTTCTAAGTAATGTAAATTATCAAAATATAAACAAATAATTTAATTGAATAATATAACTCACAGATACAGAAATATTTTATAATTCAAATATAAAATTATTATACAATACATAACAAATAGCATTGTACCTATTGAAATTTATAACTCTTATGAGTACTAATCCTAGTAATATGTCAAGCTTAGATTGTATGCGTAAATCAAGATCAATTCTAATAATAAGAATATAATATGCGGCCCTTGATTCAACATATACGATATACCTATGGTAAAGACAGTCTTATTAGCCCACAACTTGAACATTAAGCACTTAAAAAAATAAAATTAAGACTTCTTTGGAAATAAAATAAAAGCTTTAAATTGAAGCTCTCGTTAGAAGCTAAATGCTAGAAAGTGTTGAACAAATCTTCGTTTTAAGACATACAAATTTACGAACGGCTTAATAAATAAATATGTAATTTCATTTGTTTCACCAAGAAAAACCTGGAGGAGATCAGTCCAGAGAGAATGTGACCTATCGGGAAAAACATGGTCCGAATGAAAGAGGTTAGCGCTAAACAGGAATAATAAGGAAAACAAAAAAAAAAAAATTCCATTTGTTGTCGTGGACTTAAAAACCCAAATTTTATACAAATTTTTCTAAATACATATAATAAAATAATAAAATATTCTACAAATGTTTTGTTCTTATTTTAAATCTTAAATAACCGAGTACTAAAGCTTATATTGCATAAAACTATTGTTATGCAATACCTACTATTTTTTTTCTTTTTAATGTTTATCTGCATGAGATATTTAATTAAGGAAGTTGAGTACAATCCAGCCTCTAAATTACAAAAAAAAACAAAAAAATAAAAAATATAAAAAAATAAAAACAAAAAGCATATCCGTATAATAGTATCCTTTAATAATTTAAAAATTGTTTGTATAAGTTAAAATTTAAATACTTTTAGTTAAAATTTAAATACTTTTGTTTTAAATAAAAACGCAAATTTTTATATTTAATTGAAGAGAACCTCTTCGGTTTAATTTCAAAAATATATTATATTATTCTTAAGATTTGTTACAATATTTATATTAATATTTTTCTTCAAAAAGTACAGTTTTGCTTATAATTTATTTCTTATGAATTTAGATTAGTATTACATGGTTATCTAGATTGTCATTACATTTTCTAAAACTGATAATCTAGATACTTCATTAAAATAACATTATTTCCTGGGTGTTCCAAAAAGATATTTTTTTGACCAATAAGCGAAATACTTTCAAGTGTAATTTCTTTTCTTTAAAACAATTAATATAAATTTCGCTTATCACACAAAACAACGTACAAAATTCTTAATGGTAAATTCTTATAACATAATTAAACCTAATTTCTTTTTAGAACACTTAAAACATCTGTTTTTATAATATTAAAAGAACCTTTACTTTTACAATATGAATTTATAATTTTTGTTGTTCTTTTTATTTTTGGTGTTAAATTACAATTTTACAAATTTTATTTTTAATAGTAATTTTTTCTTATAGTAATATGTTTTGTTATTCTTTTTTTTTTTTTTATTATAATTTATTACAAAATGTTTTTGATAGTAAATTTTTTCTTATAATATTTTCATTCAAATATTTAAGTGCTGCAATAAGCAAAATATTGTGACATAATATTTCAAGTTCAAATAATAATAATTTAAACAAAATACTAATTGTATTATTTGTTATTTATAATTTAGCATTTGCTAGTTATTTTATTTATGGAATTATATGGAATTATTATTAATTTTTTTAGATTAAAATTGAATAATTGGATGGATATTAACTCTTCCCCCTTTAAATTCAAATGTCCTCATTTGATTACATGTTAAAATTTGGTATATTGAATGTTCTCGCTTTTGGTGCTATTGATGGTTTTCTTGCATGTGATTTTACTATGGGTGCGTTTGATAGTGATGGTTGTGTAGTTGGTTGTGGTGGTGGTTGTGGGATGTAGTTTGGAGGTTGTGGTATATTTGTTTGTTTAACCTCAGGTGTTGATGTTGATATTATTGTTTCTTTGGGTAATGATGTTTGGATGCTTTCAAGTTTACTCTCAGATGCCTTGTCAAGTTTACTGTTAAATATTATTTTATTTGTTTGTTTTGTATTTATGATTATTACAATTATTAGTATAAGAATGACTACGGCTGTTGGTCCTATACTAATAATGCTTAAAAGTTGGTCGCTTATTGTTTTCTCTTTTAGTGTTTCGATCTCTTTGGTATTGTTGATATGGATTTCCTGTAGTAACTCTAGTGATAGTTTTTGTTGTAGTTCGTTTTTCATAAATTGTGGTTGTAGTATGGCTGGTAAAATTTTTGTATTTGATACTTCGTTTGAGTAGTATTGATAATTTTTTCCACCTATGGTTATTGTTGAGTTTTTAATTTTTATGAGATAAGTTCCTTTAATATGTCTTCCTTCCTTGTCAATTATGATTGGCCCTTCAAATTGGTTGAGGAAAATGACATCGTCTGTCAGTAGTTCTATTGTTGGAATATGATGACTATTTGTTGCATTACATGTTGAATTTTTACCTTTTATGAGGTTTGGTATGCAGTCAGAGTTAGTTATATCCACCAATTCATTTTCTTTACAGATTGTTACATAATTTATTATTTTACAATTTTTTTCTTTTATTCCATATAATTTTACATTATTAGATAATATGTAATCATAATTAATAGTTATTATAGAATTTTGTTGTTTTACTGGTTTTATAATTAATTTGTCAAAAATATCATTTAAAGTTAATGGAATTTCAATTAAATAGAACAAGCAAGTACCGTTAGAAATAATTTTTACATTAGCAAAATCTAAAGCTTCCTCGGCATTAGCATAAGGAAAATTTTCATTATCAAGTATTTTAGTTATCGTTTCTATTTCTATTTTTGCTAGTATCAATGGGTTAATTACATTTAATTTTGCCCAATGTACTGCATATTTTAAATTAGTAATTTCTTCTTTTATCAACTTAAGTTTGTATTGTATTTGAAAAATTGAATGGTTATCAATAATTTTGTTAGTTTTTATATTTTCTAATATTTGGTTAGTAATTCTAGTTATATTGTTAATTCTATCATTATAAGTTTTGTTAATTATTACTTGTTTATTGTTATTAGTTAGTAAATTATTTAATTTATCTTGTATCATGACGTAATCATCATGATCTGGATTTCCAGCTATCCATTTCCATATAGAACCTATTTCATTTATGGATCTGGGTTTTCGGTGTATTTTGAATTCATCTAGTAACTCTTGTATTTGCTGTTTTTCATAAGTGAGATATGGGTAAAGTGCGTGTGACCTAAGGTCATCCAGTATGGGGGTTATTTCATTTATTAATACCTGCAGATTACTTAAATCACTGATGTGTATTACTCTGAATTTACCCTTTTGTATTTTTGCTTTTCCCACATTGATGGTTACAGTGTGGGATCCAGTATAGTCCAATATTTGAATATCTCCGAACACCAAATTCAATAGGTACCTATAAGAGATTTAAGATTTAATGTTTGATTTATGTACTATTCTGCCTGTTGTGGTAATGATATGTGAATTCCTATCTCTTTGAACTATTTCTTTTTTATACCGATGTGTTAATTTTGATCCTAATCTTTTGTTATGCTTAACAAATATAATTTCACCTACTTGGTATTTTTTTATCGGTTTTCTGTCTTTGTTATGATATTCTATGTCCTTTCTTTGTTTTTCTTTTATTTTTTCAATATTTGATAGTCTTGTTTTTTCGAATTCTTCAGGCGTAATGTTGGGAGTTCTACCAAAGAATAATTCTATTGGTTTTTTCCCTGTTACTGAATGTATCGTATGGTTATATTCATTAACTGCTCTTTGCATTAATTCTTCAAAGTTACGTTCTATTTTTTCTGCTTTTAGACACCTCATTATTTCTGCTAAAGTGGAATGAAATCTTTCCACTTGACCATTTACTTCGCTCTTATAAGGGGGTGTTGTGAAAATTTTTATTTTCAATTCATCTTCCATCATAGATCTAATTGAAGCGGAATTAAGAGATTTTTCATTATCTACTACTACCCATTCTGGAATTCCATAGTAGTATAAGATGTCTCTTAATGGTAACCGTATGTGTTCTGTTGATCTACTTTGAATCATTCTGAATTGTGCGAATTTTGTCAGTTTATCTATGGCAGTTAATGCTAATTTAGATTCAGTTGAAAAAATGTCCACATGTACTATATGTCCTGAATAACTTGGTATTGGTGTTGATTGTATGTCAGGATTAGGAGGGCGTCTGTCATATTTATTCTCTTTGCATATTGTACAGATTTTTACAAGATTATTTATTTTTTTGTTCATCTGTGGAAAGTAGTTTGATTGTAGTATTTGGCTTTTATTTTCTTTCGCATTTCTATGTGCGCGTTTATGGGTTTCTAATATTATTTCGTTCTGTTGTTCTATATTGGTAATATCTTGTACTATTGTTTTGGTAAATTTTATTTTGTACCTTTCAAAATGTTCTGTCTGAATTTGTTGTATCTTTTCTATAATTGATTCGTCCCCCATTATACCATTTTTCTTTTTTGGATCAAGGTATTTCTTTAAAATATTTTTTAATTCATTTTCTGTAAAACTTGGTCTCGTTACTATATGCCGAACATAACTTGTAAAAGGATTAGTTTCTTCATAATTTATTTCGTTTCCTATTTTTAAAATTATTTGATTTTTAAATGCATTTAATGGTACTTCTATAAAGTTAATAAAATTTTGAGTTGGTCTTATTGGTGTTGTTAATAAGTTTATCTCTGTTCTTTCAATTAATCTTGATAGTGCATCTGCGACTACATTTGTTAAACCAGGTTTGTATTGCAATTCATAATTATACTCTTCTAAAATTGCCTTCCACCTCTTCATTTTGCTATTTGAATTCTTGTTACTTAATGCGTATGTCAGTGGTTGGTGGTCTGTGAAAATTACCACTTTTCTTGATGATCCATAAAGGTAATTTCTTAAGGATGTTAAAGCCCATACTATCGCTAACATTTCTTTTTCGTTTGTAGCATATGACTCTTCCGCTTTTTGAAGTGTTCTGGATAAGAATGTGATTGGTTTTCTACCTTGGGCTAATACTGCACCAATCGCATAATCAGAAGCATCTGTAGTGAGCTCAAAATCTTTGTTGAAATCAGGATATGTTAATACTACGTCTTTAGATATTAATGTATTTTTTAAGGTAGTTATTGCTTCCTTTGCTTTTTCATCTAAAATTATTGGTACTTTCATTGATTGTCTTTTTGATATGAATCCCTTTTCGCCTCTTAAAAGGGCTGACAAAGGTTTGGTTATTTTTGCATAATCATATATGAATCTTCTATAATAGCTTGTCATACCCAAGAATGATCTAAGTTCTTTTAAGTTGCTAGGATCAGGCATATCACAAATTGTTTTTATTTTCTTTGGATTTGTTTTTATTCCTTCTGTTGAAATCACAAATCCTAGGAATTCTACCTCGGTTTTTAAGAATTCACTTTTGTCTAGTTGAACTTTCATATTTGCATTTTCTAATGTATAGAAAATCTTTTCTAAATTTTTAAAATGTTCTTCTTCATTTTTGCCAAATATTATAATGTCGTCTATATAGACATAACAACATTTCCCAATATGATTCCTTAAAATATCATCTAGGGCTCTCTGGAATATGGCAGGAGCATTTTTTAAGCCAAATGGAAGTCTATTAAACTCGTACTTCCCATTATTGACGGAAAAAGCTGTTTTTTCAATATCACTTTCTCTTAGTGGTATTTGATGAAATCCACTCTTTAAATCTAATACAGAGAATAATTTATTTTCCCCTAAATTTGCTAGTACCTCGTTAATCTCAGGAATTGGATACTTATCTGCTATTGTTATCTTATTTATTTCGCGGTAATCTATTACCATTCGATATTTTTTCTCTCCTGATGCATCCTCCTTTTTGGGTACTATCCATACCGGTGAATTATATGGTGATCTTGAGGGTCTGATAATTCCATCCTCTAATAATTGTTTCATTTGTTTGTCCATTTCCATTTTCAGAGCCATAGGGTAAGGATATGATCTTAGATATATTGGTTCATCAGTAGTGGTTCTTATGTCTGCCACTACTGTGGTTGTATAAGTAAGTTTCTCGTCCGGATTAGAGAAAAGGCTTCTATATTTATTTACGATTTCGTTAATTTTATTTTTTTGATTTTCATTAAGATGTCCAGTCCTTATTTCGATGTTATTTACAAAATTCGAAATATGTTGTTTAATTGGTATGTTTATTTTATTTTTTAATTCTAAATATCCTTCCTTTGTATGGATGACAGCATTTAATTGTTTAAGGGTATCATTACCGATAATTCCTTCGAATGATGTTAAATTTGGGAGTAAATAAAATTTTATTTTCGGTAGATTATTTTTAAATAAATCGACTTCTGCGTGGTGTGTTATTGTCACAACACCACCTATAGAATTAGCTTGAAAATTATTTTTATTTGGTATAGCATTTCTTATGAATCTAGGATGTACGTAATTTTTATTAGATCCCGTATCTATTAATAATTTCATTGTTTCTCCATTCTCCAATGAATGTTCAATATACGGGAGAGAAGAATGGTTTAATCTAAAAAAGGATTGCAGTTACCCTTGCAGCAGCAATGTTGTTTTGGTTTTTCAAGTTCTTTCTCCTGTGAACATTTATTAACCTCCGTTTGATTAATTTCCTGGTATCCTATCTGCTTTTGTGTGTTTTGAGGGGTATTTTTTCTGAAATTCCCTGAATTATTGTTATAATAGTTCCTTTCGTTCGGAAAATTCCCTGAATTGTAATAATAACT
The DNA here is from genome assembly GCA_963082915.1 of Dolichopus griseipennis. NCBI lineage: Eukaryota > Metazoa > Arthropoda > Insecta > Diptera > Dolichopodidae > Dolichopus > Dolichopus griseipennis. The sequence continues at coordinate 42,537,568 of OY720441.1, forward strand.
GCGTCCATTTTGATGATTATTATTGTAGTAGCCTCTACCACTTTGAAAATTAGGATTATTGTTATAATTACGTCCATTTCGGAAATTATTGTTATTATTGTTATTATTGTTATTATTGGGTCTGTTCATATTAGACTGATATGATGCAGGTTTATCTTGTTGTTTATTTTGGAATGTATTTGGATGATTTGATCCATTTATCCTATTGAATGTTGGTCTATTATATTGGTTATTTTTGTAAAATTTATTTTGAAAATTTGGTTTATTATATTGAAAATTGGGTCTACTATTTTGAAATTTGGGTTTCCAATCACTGTTTTGTCTGTATGGATTTCCTTCATTTGATGTTTTTGATAATTGCTGATTGTTATTTATTGTACTAGTTGTTCCGACTTGTTGTTTATTTATTCCTTCCAACTTTAAACAGTAATGTAGGGCTTCTGGAAGATCTTTCGGTTCCCTCATACTTATGAACTTCGCAAAGTCTCCATTTAGGCCCATGATGAAGGTTTCTAAAGCTTTTTCTTGGTAGTGCTCTGTTCTACCAAGTAAAGCTTCTGGTCTCAATCCAATTGATGGAAGTTTCTCTAATATTAATGCTAAATTTTCGTAAATTTCTTCATAAAAATCCTTTATACTACCCTTTCCTTGTTTTTTTGAAGTCATCTCATTTTCTATGATACTAATGTCTCTATTATCTGCATAGTGTCTGTCTAGACAATCGACAATTCTCATCCAACATAATGGTATTTTGCATGCCACTAATTTTCTATTGGCTTCTCCGACAATCTTGTTTCTGATTGTAAATAAAATACCATAATATTTAGGAGTATTCCTAATTGGGTCATAAATCATTAAAATTTCTGCGACACTACTTCTCCATGAACCATACTCTCCTGGTTCACCAGAGAAATTCTTCATTCCCTTTATTACATCTGGTACCTTATCCATACCCTCCAAGTTATAAACATGGTTTGTTTCAATCTCTTCTTGATTATCTTCTTCCTCTTGATAATTAGTTTCCGTCTGAAACTCATGTTGACTTATTCTATTTCTCCTGTTTTCCCTTATATTCCCTTCTGCGTCTTCTATAATCGTACTTAAATTGGGTCTAGTCATTTCAGGAGTTGAAGATATAATGTCTTGTCTAGTAAAAGGTAGGGTAGGAGCCATTATAAAATATTTTGTTTAAGTAATTTAGGGTCACTAGGATATAAGAATTCTCCTAGATACAAAATTTAATTTTTATAATAAATGCAAATTGTTAAATATTATAAATATTATTTAATTTACAATTTTCTTTAAGTATAATTTTATGGGCACTATGAGAAAAAACTTCTCCTAGATACAAAATTAAATTTTTATAATAAACGCAAATTGATAAAAGTGAAATATAATAAATGTTATTTAATTAATGAATTTTTAAATATGTGCTTGTTCTATATTCTTGCAATTCCCTTTAATAAGTTTTATAGTGAATTGTTTAAAAAAAAAAAATATTTTTTTTTTATAATATGTGATATCAAATATAGTTGAAAATGATTTTAAATAAATTTTTAACAATATAGTTGAATTTAAAATTTTAATTTTATAATTTAAATTTTAGTATATTTAGCAATAATATTTTTAAATTTTTTAATAATAACTTAACCAGTAATGTTAAGAATAAAGATAAATATGTTAGTTAATTAGTTCTACAATATAATACTACTTTTAATCTATGGATCCAATCTACTTTTAAGTTTTTCTAAATTTTACCGGTTTAATATATTTTTTTATAAATCTTTTTAATCTTTTCTTGGCCTTTATAATAATAATAATTTATTTAATTTTTATTTCTTTATTTTATTTTATGTCGACGAAGTGTAGAATTTTTATAAATCTTTTTAATCTTTTCTTGGCCTTTATAATAATAATAATTTATTTAATTTTTATTTCTTTATTTTATTTTATGTCGACGAAGTGTAGAAGTTTTACCATTCGTAAGCATAACTAAGTCTTCGCTCGCCATACATATGTGGCTAAATTTTAGAAATTTAAGTTAGCTTACTGGACGTCCGAGTTAAATTAATCGATTTTCCTTTTCGCTATACACATGTAGCTAAATTTACGGAATCTCGATTAAAACAGCGCTCCTTTATTATAGACGTGTTGTAAAACTTCTAAATTTTATAATTTTTTAAATTAATTCTTTCAATTTATTTATTCTTTTATTTTATTTTTTTTTTTTCAATTCTCTTTCGATTTATTAAGTACTTATATTTTTTTTTTTTTTTTTTTTTTTTTTTTTTTTTTTTTTTTTTTTTTTTTTTTTTGATATAATATTTTTCAATCTTTTATTTATGGCCTTTAATTCATATATTTTTTCAACAATTCAATACTTTTTTTCTTTTTTAATTTTGATTTTTAAATTTTTTGTTCTAAAACTTTTACTTTCTTTTTTTTGTATTCGCCCAATTAACTCTTTAAAATGGGCGGTAAAGTCTTCAGTATCAGAATTCTCTGATACTATCTTTGTCATTATTAAAAGTTTTTACTAAAATTCTCTTAATTAATATTTATTAAAAATACAGACTTACATAAACAGAATTATCGTTGACCTCATACCGGAACCGCTGCTTGTGTCAATAAAAAAAATCCCTCGGTGATTTGATGTTCTTTCCAAAATGAATTGTTTCACAAGTTTTAATATATTTTAATATTTTAATATATAATATTATTATAATAAAATGTCACTAAAAAGTTTCTTAATTGTTCACAATTTTTTCAATTTTTAAATATTTTCTTTTTATTTAATTTTTAAGATTAAATTCCAGTAATCTTTTTAAGTCACTTTTATTTAATATTTATTATTTCACGAATTCTACCGGAAAAATTTTTTATTACGTTTTCTTTTTATTATTTTACTAAACTCGAGAATTATTATACTGTGCCTAGTGCAGCCTCACACTAGGTAATGAAAAAGATAGGCTAACTTCCACAGTATATTTTATAATTCTTTTCTTTGAGTTTTTTCACCGAACGGAAATTTTTTATTTTACGAAGCGCGGTCCCTGCTCGGGCGCCAGTTAAAATTTAAATACTTTTAGTTAAAATTTAAATACTTTTGTTTTAAATAAAAACGCAAATTTTTATATTTAATTGAAGAGAACCTCTTCGGTTTAATTTCAAAAATATATTATATTATTCTTAAGATTTGTTACAATATTTATATTAATATTTTTCTTCAAAAAGTACAGTTTTGCTTATAATTTATTTCTTATGAATTTAGATTAGTATTACATGGTTATCTAGATTGTCATTACATTTTCTAAAACTGATAATCTAGATACTTCATTAAAATAACATTATTTCCTGGGTGTTCCAAAAAGATATTTTTTTGACCAATAAGCGAAATACTTTCAAGTGTAATTTCTTTTCTTTAAAACAATTAATATAAATTTCGCTTATCACACAAAACAACGTACAAAATTCTTAATGGTAAATTCTTATAACATAATTAAACCTAATTTCTTTTTAGAACACTTAAAACATCTGTTTTTATAATATTAAAAGAACCTTTACTTTTACAATATGAATTTATAATTTTTGTTGTTCTTTTTATTTTTGGTGTTAAATTACAATTTTACAAATTTTATTTTTAATAGTAATTTTTTCTTATAGTAATATGTTTTGTTATTCTTTTTTTTTTTTTTATTATAATTTATTACAAAATGTTTTTGATAGTAAATTTTTTCTTATAATATTTTCATTCAAATATTTAAGTGCTGCAATAAGCAAAATATTGTGACATAATATTTCAAGTTCAAATAATAATAATTTAAACAAAATACTAATTGTATTATTTGTTATTTATAATTTAGCATTTGCTAGTTATTTTATTTATGGAATTATATGGAATTATTATTAATTTTTTTAGATTAAAATTGAATAATTGGATGGATATTAACTTATATATGCAAATTATTTTAAGTGTATGCGTAGCGTAGATGAAAAAATTATTAAATATAGGATATTTTTAAAATAAAACAATATTTCTATAATCATCATGATCATCATCATCATTATCATCATTTTTATCATTTTAATCGTCAATGCTAACAAAATATTTCTATTATTTATACATATGTATAATATATTATTTATTTATATGTATGTTTCTTTTTCATTTTCATTCATTCCTTGAAGGAATTAAAAACAAAAACAAAAAACAAACAAAAAATAAATAACGTAAAAAAATGGTTTCTTACATATTTTTTTTTTTTTATTCATATATTTGAAGAACCTCTTGAGGAATTTTGTTTTTGTTTTTTGTTTTTTTTTTTTTTGAATTTTTCCTTTTTCTGGGGCAAAAAAAAAAAAAACAATCTTTAAATAGAACCTTAACATGTACTTAGGAAAAAAGAAAATAGAAAAAATTGTAATAATAAAAAAAAAAAGAAAAATTTAATATGTTCACCTCTAAGAGCAATCTTCATTTTTCTTTTTTTTTTAATTCAAATTTTTTGAATGAAAGAAGTAAATAATTGATTTTAAAAAAATAAACCATAAAGTATAGTTCTAGGCGTAAAAAGTATACTTTTTGCGAAAGTAAAATTAATATTTTATTAGATATCTTAAGATACTTTGAAATATTATAGTAAAACTGGTGTAGTTTCAAGGGCAAATAAATTAAATATAACAAGATTTTTTTAAAAGGGGAAATTAGTTCTATGCAAAATGAATAATACACACTTTTGTATACATTTATTTATTTTTTTAGTTATGACGATACAGGAGTTGTCAGTCAGTTCTTCTTCTTTCAAAAATTTCATGGACTCAATTATTTACATTCAAGAGCTGAAGATTTCAAGTGCTTAAAAAATTCAAAAATTATCCAAACAATTTTTAAATAAGTTTTTTTTTAATTTAACATTTAATTTAAAATTTAACATACAATTTAATATTAAATTTTTAAGTGCAAACTTTCAATAAATTCGAAAAATTCAAACTAACACCAAGTTCATGACATTAACATTTTTGAGAGATTTTGACACTTAAATGTTTGAGATGACAGATGAAATATAAAAAATTGAAGACCTTTCTAATTTAAAATTATGTTCGATTCTAACCTAATTACTAAATTATGTTCGATTCTAACCTAATTACTAAATTATGTTCTGCAAATGTTATGAAAAAATTATGAAATATTTACCAAACTTTGAAGTTTAACGGCTAGGTTTAAATAATATGATAGCAGACATCACAAAGACCAAATTTAGTCTATGATGTACCTGTATGGTACAACATCAGTGCAAGCTTAATGGAAAAAATACGTAAATACGAAAGAAAGTTCATAAGAGTTTGTATTAATAAACATAGATAGTCTGAGTCCGAATTCAATACAATTTTTAATTCCAATAAATATGTGTAAGAAAACAGAAATCATGAAAATATATAATTTTATGTTAACATTAATCAGATGTCATTATGATAGAGCATTTTATACTTCAGAAAATGGTTTAATACCCCATATATTTTATCACAATGAGAAGTACATTAAGAAGACTTTGATCACGCGTTTTATACTTCTTAAGTTGTTTATCTTTTTATTAAAATATGGATAAAATTTAAAACCACAGTCATGTCCCTGCAGTATTTCATTATATAGTAGTAGGGTTGCATGTAACAAAATAATATATATCCTACAACAGACATTATTAATACAGATAATATAAGATATGACATATCCATAAAAGAAAAAGAAAACATCAAATACTTCAAATACATCAAATAAAATATTATATAAATATATTTGGGTTATTTTTAGCTAATAAGATTAGATTAGATAAATTTAAGTTAAGGTTAAGGTAGATTTAGGTAGTTAATTATTTTTATAAAAGAAAACATCTTGATAAATCCATTTTAAAATTTTTTATGGTCAAATGCATACTTTTAGGATAAAAACTTGTAGAGGAAATCCTAGTATGCTTGTATATACTACAGAGTTTAATATGTGTAACTGGATAAAACCAATTCAATTCTTAATAAACAAGAGAATGCTATTTTTAAAAGAAGTAGTAATTTTTTTTAACTAGTTTATCTTTTAAACCAGTCTATTTCCAAGGTCGTGTGTTTTAAAATTTGACTTATTTGAAAAGGTATAAAAAATCACAGAAGACTTGAGTATTTTAAAATGTGTTAAATTTTTTGTTTTATATTAATTATAAAATTGACAATTCAAACTTTAATATAATTTTTTATATAAAAATATTAAACACTTTTGGTTTATTTAAGTTTTATGATAGAGTCAAAAAGATTGAAGAACTACATTTTTGGGAATTTTTTTTAAAAAATCAAAAAGTTTAATAAAATAAGGGAGCTATTAAATTAAAAATTGGAGACTTTTTCTGTACAGCTTGTCAATATCCTAAAGTGACAATTGTAATTTATTAAATTCTTCGCTACCTGAGAAATCTCCAATCTACTTCTTAGTTAAAAATAATCAAAACTATATGAATATTAAAATATTAAAAGTGTCAAGATAATTGAAAAAAAAACCTATGTGCTTCAAGGAAGTTTTCGTCCTTTTTAAATCCTTTGATAGCGAAATTATTTTCAATTAAATTCCCTCACAAGAAAAGAAAAATTCAAATACGTTCCGTTGTACTTTGAATTAGAACCTCTAAGCCAAATATCTGATACCCAGTTCTTACAAAAAAAGGTTTCAAAGAAATCAACTAAAAAAATTGTTTCTTAAAGGATGAAAAGAGAATTTTTTATTAAGTCTCATGATTTTTCATATTTTATAAATAGATTTTTTTCACACATTCAATTGAACATTTTTTTTTTACACTTGATTCCGTTTTTTTTCCCTTGTCAACTTTGCGTTTTTTTTTTTTCATGACACGTTATGCGTTTTATGTGATACCTATACAATTGCTCCCAACAAAGAAAAGTCATTGAAATTAAAGGATTGCCCTTAGCATTTAAAAATGAAATTGTTTATTTTTAGTATTTTTTTTAGAGATAGAAAAAACAAAAACCAAAACATACATTTCTTCTAGCTGTATCCTTTTTTTTTTATAGTATATATATAACTATTACATATATACACACATATTATATAAGAACGGAATCCCAATGCATATAAATGTATGAAATATGTATATGTATGATTAACATCTCAATTTATGTGGTATTATTATTATCCTTTTATATTTTTTTTTTGTTTATACAAAATTTTATTTACATACATACATACATACATATGTGCTTGTATATAAATTTTTTTTATAATTTTACGATTAATATTTTTTCGTTATCTAAGTAATGCGTTAAAGGTGATACTGATTATAAGGATAATGATGGTGATATTGATAATGTGGATTGGACTAATACTAGTGGGCTATTTAGAAATGATGGCAATACGGTTGGGCGGTTTTTGTTTTGTTTTTTTTCAATTTTCGAAAAGATCCAAAATATATTATAATAAAATTTAAGGTAATTTACGTTCAATTCAATATTTTTTTTTTTTAAATTATAGGTTTGTAACTTACATATAATTATTATTTGTTTTTTAGAGATTGGATTCTGAAAAAGGATTTGAATCTTTATAACTGGATTCTAATGATAGGTTTGAGATTTGAATTACCAAATTTTTTATTATATTTTACATTATAATACTTGATACTCCAGCTTAGATAGACAAGGAGTGTTAATTATATAGTTAATAAGTATTAGATAGGGTCTTATCTCATTGGTCCCCGTGTCGTTCGTTTTTCTTCTTTTTTTTTTTTTTTACGAGGAAATGGAAAGCTCGAAAGCCACCCATTGAAATTGTGAGGTGTTTTTTTGGATAGCGAATTTAACACACCACACCCTTTTTGAGGCAAACCTTAGCAGGAGGGAATCTTTGATACAAATGTACAGAGATATGTAAAGATTTGGGATTATGGTGGAAGTTATATGGGATTTCTGGATTATGGAAGATGGGGAAAATTGCATGGAATATTTAGAAGAAAGATAATAATGTTCTTCTTAAATTTAGCTAATGTTTAGTAAGGTTTAAGAAGAATATTAACCTTCTCTTCTTCTAATAACTCTCTAAATTTCAGTTTTTATCCTATTAAAGTCCAATGTCATTATTGTCCCTAAAATTATCGTTTTCATTACAAATTTCATTTTGAAGTTTCAATTAAAAAATAAAGGTTTTGCTTAAGGTTTTAAACTAAGTTCCAGAAGAGCTAAGGGCATTCAATAATAACCTAAACCCTAAAAATATATGTTCTATCTAACCACCAAACATTTATTTTATCTAATGTGTCATTGTAAGAGATATGTGTGTCAAATCTCAAGTCTTGGGGAATAAATTCATTTTTTTGCTCTGTCAAAGTGATTTCTGATCAATTTTTTAATAAAATTGTCAATTCGTGTCATGTGTGATTTTTTTCATATGTATTTATTTGAATAAAAATAATTGGTGTCGGGCTTACAGTATTTATTAATGCATGCGCTTATACACTTTCTTTCGAATTTGCGAAGTTTCTCCATCAATACTATATATTATTAGCACATTTTCAAAAAATTTTGTAAAAATGTGCCTATATAGTTTCACTCTGTCCGTCCGTCCGTCCGTCTGTCTGTCTGTCTGTCTGTCTGTCCGTATGTTTACAAAAACTTTTACATAGTTTGAAATAGAGAAAAGAAATTTTAACCACGAGTAGATATTACAAAAAAAATTATTTCGTAGAAGAATTTTTTTCTGTAGCCCCACTCGTTACGGAGCTGCAGCCCTCCAAAGTTGGGAAAAGCCCTATATTCAAATTGTTATAACAAGAGTTCTATTAGGTGTATTTTCAATCTAAAAACGGAAAAAGATAGCTGGTTTTATAAACTTTATAAATTTTTAAAAGACATGTTGACAGGGTTGCCATACGGTTCTAAAATTTACCATTATGCAAAACTCAATTTTTGCAAAATTTTTGGCTACACATATCTTCTATACGGGTCAAGCTAGGGTCTTGAAATTTTGGGAGTAGTTAGATCCTTAGAAATAAATAAAAGTCGGTTCACAAATTTTTTTTGTCACGTCCCCTGTTTTGCAGCTATATGGGCCCGAAAATTTAAATTTTGCTATTTTTAAACACCTGTAACTTGAATACCTGTTCAAATTTTTTTTTTGTGATTTGCAAAATTGAAAGCTCTTTAAATATATTTCAATATGTGTCAAAGGTTTTTCTTAATTTTAAAGGGTGACGAAGCTACAGCCCCCGCAAATTTCAAAAAAGCCCTATATTTAAATTGATATAATAAGAGTTCTGTTAGCTATATTTTCAATCTAAAAACGGTAGAAGAGAGTTGCATTCTTAGGCTTTACAAAAATATATCACTTAAATGTACAGGGTTGCCATACGGTACTAAAATTTATCATTATGCAAAACTCAATTTTTGCAAAATTTTTGGCCCCACATATCTCCTAAACGGTTCCAGCTAGGGTCTTGGAATTTTGGGAGAAGTTAGAACTTCAAAAATTAGTAGGAGTCAGTTAACAAAATTTTTTTGTCACGTCCCCTGTTTAGCAGCTATAAGAGCTCGAAAATTGAAATTTTGCTATATTTAAACACCTGTAACTTGAATACCCGTTCAAATTTTTTTTTGTTGATATACAAAATTTTAAGGTCCTACATTATACTTTAACATATGTTAAAAGATTTTCTTAAATTCAAAAGTGGTTCTTTAAATTGAAGAAAGTGTCTGTCAGTTTTAACCATTTTTGCTTATATAGTAAAATTCAAAATAAAATTCCAAATTTTGGTAGAATTCCCAATTTAATTTCTTGAACCTAAAAAAATTGGGGGAAGGGGAGTAGTGAGGATTAGATCCTTGAAAAATTGGGCAAACTTCCCCATAGAGGGGCTATTAGGACTTAAAAAATAAAAAAAATACGGTTTTTATAAGTAAGTAGTAACTTAGTCACCAACGTATATATTTCCTTAATAAAACGTTAACATTGAAGCTTCAACATTATACTCCGATAAAATAATCAGTATGAAACACTATATTATTTTGAAAATGTGCTTTTTTAAAAACCCTTGGTTTTTTTCATCACTTGTATTTATTTTCATAATATACTTATTATACATTAGTATTGTGTTTGATAGTGCGTAAGGGAATTCCATCACTTGAAAAAAAAAAAACTTACGATTAGTGCGGGGATCGAGTCCTCACTATTTGGGTTGATAAGCCGTACTAAATCACGCCACTGACGCTCATGTTGCCTTTTAAAACGTAGTTTTTAAATTTAAAATTTTTGCATACTTTTAGGATGAATTTTTTTTGAAAACCATTTTTTTGAATTTTAAAATTTTCTTTTTTAATAATGTAACGGAAATTCCATAAAACAAAATTTTACTAAGGTTTCCACTTTAAAATGTTTTGTATCTTCAACACTTTGTTAACTTACTCTCCCTATTATTAGAATTAAAATTGATAATTATTGAACTGGAAGTTTGTACATATTGTAGTTTGTTTTAAATGTATTAAAAAATTGACAGCGCGTGGGCTTGCTTATTTTGCCAAATTTAGTAAATCCCAATTTTTATTTAAAAAATTTTCCAAAATTGTAATAATTTTATTAAAAATTTTTTTTTGGGATTCATATAAATTATTACATTTAAGTATTAAATGTATACAAAATTATATAATTTATGGCTGCATCATTTACAAAATTAAGAATATTTTATATATTATGACGTCACATAAAAACATATATTTTAATATAAATTATTAAATTGCAAATAAATCTTAAATTAAATTTTGTTTTTTTAATAATTTATTTAATATTTATTTGGATTTTATAAAATTATTATATTACGTGATAATAATTTTGTTATTTTACACCATATCCGGAAAAAAAAAACAAATGAAAATCGATAAATTAGAGGAAAAATTTAAGAAAAACTATAAAAATTGTAAATTATATTTACTTGTATATATATATATATATATATATTAGACTTATATTTACTTATATTTTTAAATTATTATTCTTCCTACGTTTCTTAACTTACACAAGAAATAAAAATTTTTAAACTTTTTTTTAACATTTATTAGGTCTGGCATAATTCCAAAAGTAATTTTCTAAAGATTCAAGTTAAAATTAATGAAAATGTTAAGTTATGGGTTATGTTTCAAGTTTTCTTTTTATTGTTTTTTTTTTATTTTTTCCCTGCAGTCACAACAACAACAAAACAAAACGTACAACAATAAAATTAAAATAATAATTAATTAATATTTAAATTTAAAAAGTTTTACTCTTATAAAATAAATAAAGAAATTAAAAAAGCAGCCCTCTTGAACCTATAATTAAATTAAATTTACCTAAAATTTTCACATATCCTTAGGATATTACTGTTGTAGTTGTAAATTTTTCATTTCTGAAAGGTAAAAGTTAAGGTACACAAGAATTCGTAAAGGTAAATTTACACACAGAAATAAAAATTTACTTTCGAAAATAAAATTGTAGGAAATTTTTTTCTAAAATTTAAGACTTACTTTACGTCCTTTTATTTGATTCAATGGGTGTTCATTGTTTTGGATATAAACGTTTATTTATTCGGTGCTATGATAAAAGTACAGATGGATTAAACTTCTTCTTCTTCTATGGCGCTGCAGTCTGTTGTCGAACGTTGGTCTCCTTTCGCCGTAGTCGGTCACAAGCCCGGTTGATAAAGGAGGAGGGAAGAATAGCTGCAACCTGAATGGCCACATACGTCGGCGTCTCAGAAAGTAGGAATATATTATATAATGCAGTTGAACTCGTAGCATAGTTATTAGAACTTCAAAGCATTATATAACAAATTTTCAAACTACTTTTGAAACCCAACGGCCCTTCTAAAAATGGGGCTTGCCATACGGTTAACCGCTCTATCCGGTAAAGATTATTATTACGAAACCTAAATCAAAGTGTCGGAAACTAATGGTAACACGGCACTGAACCAAGTAACAGAAAATGGATGCATTAAACATAAAATTAAATTTTTTAAAAATGTTGGAAATTAACTTATGATGAAATAAGGTCAATAAATTGCAAATTTTATAGAGTTGGTCCATAAGTTTACAGGGTACCACCTTTTTTTAGAAGTCTTTTTAGGAAACAGGACAATTAAATGGAATATTTGGAGACACGATGTTTTTGTTGTTATAAAAGTTCCTCTAAGAAGCAAAAATATTAAACAATTTACAAAAATTTTACAAAAACATATATTCCTTGTTGATAAAACGATTTGGGAAAAGGTTCGGAATTAAGGACGAATTGTATATACGCTCGGTTATTTGCTTTTACTTCTATATGAATATGCACTTATTTTAGAAATTATTCAAATGGTTTGTTTATAGTTTACTAGAAGGTTAGATTTTGTAATACGTATGTCAATTTTTTGTAGTTACATGATCAAAGTAAGTGAAGCAGGTAATCTCATGGAATTTTGATTCACTAAAAATGCCGAAAATTCTCATAAATATAAAACCGCCCCAAGTTATTGTGTAATATGTTTTTTTCATAAAAATTCCGTATTTTATTTATCAAATTTGCAAATCTCTTTAACTTGTTATATATTGTGGATGCTTTAATTATGTCTTCTGCGTACTTCACAAGTAGCCTCAAGCACCTAACCGGTCATATATGGATGCTAGACATGTGAGTTGCATCGAACAGTATTGAAAATCAATATTAAGACCACTGTTAAGTTTAAATAAGCATGGGTTCCGTCTGTTACAAATTTCGACCATAATAACTGTAAAATTGTTCTAATTTCAGAATTTTGTTGTAAATATAAAAATATATTTTGGAAAGGTTTTACAGCCCAGGCAATGTACGTAACTCTAAATTGACTTCCGAAAACTCTTAAATTCCTGGCTTAGAAGATCACATGTACAAATATATTAACATTCTGAAAAAACGGTTTGGAATTTGAATTATTGATTTTGAACTAATTTTCGAATTTATTTCATAGCACTGGTTTTTTTTTTTTTTTTTGAAAGGGCGAAGGTTCCAAAAACTTTTTTAATTAAATTTTTTTTTATTTCTCATAAATAATAATTGATAGGTCTAGATTGTTTCAAATTGAGTTTTTTTAGTTTCACATAATTTAAATTGAAAAGATTTTTGGATCATAAAAATTTTTATTAATAAATTGTTACCTAAAAAGGTTTCGTATTTTAAAAATTTTAAAAGAAGAGTATGAGTTACCGGAAGATTAATAGAAGGTAGCTGTAAAATTATTTATATTTATACCTGATTAAAAATTGAAAATCGAAAATTAATAAAAAGTTGTAATTGGTTACAAATTCTAACAATTAACAACAGTTTTGTAGAAATTGAAAGGTCGGGACTATAAAATAAAACAATTTTAAAATATTAATTCACATTTTACAAATTATTTTATTTATTAAGTATCTCCAAATGCATGACATACCTTTGCAAATTGATGTATCCATCACCATGGGGATTTGTAAAGAAAAATAATTTTCCAATAAGTTTTTTCAGCAATTAAAATCTCATGAACCGTACGAGAATCGAACCCGCACCCCCTCGGTTATTAAGCCAAATAAAAAATTAAATTTCAATAAAGAAGGTCACAGTTGGAGTCACAGTTAAATTGAAAACCAATGTATTTATATAATAGGATTAAAAAAACTACAATATAAATAAATAATTTAATTGAATAATATAACTCACAGATAAAGAAATACCATATATGCAACTAAAATATAGAATTATTTCAATATACAACAAATATTTCCATAGACCTAGCCTTATAACATAGTTATATCTCGGACGTATTAATTGAATTAATTAAGATCAATCCTAAAAAATAAGAATTTAATATCTCCAGCTCCATCGCTTCTGCTCCAAAATGTATATATGGTGTATTTGCTGTTATTGTTTTGATATGGGGAATAACATGTGTCATTCTAACACGTAGGCCTTGCGTCCCTAAGGTGTATTGTAATAAGTATAAACAATATACTTTATATATTGTTCACACTTCAATAAACATAAAATTTTCTTTAAAAAAAAAATAAATTTCTGTAAAATAAAATTAAACTTTTCAAAAATAAAAAACAAAAAAAATTTTAATAATTCCTTTACATGTCAGGCAATAAAATTACCTATTAAAGGAAATTACATATTTTCAAAATAAATGGCAATAAAAGAAAATATTTGTATGATGATTATATTAAGTGTTCAATAAACTTAATAAAAGAATCGGGTGTCCCACAAAATGTTAAACATTATAAAAATTTGCCTAAATGGTAAATATTTGTAAATATTTTTTTTATATATTAAAGATTTGATAAATAAGGTCGTAGTCTATTTTGAACAGCTTTCGAGGTCAATTAATTATTTTAGTAGACTATTTTTAACATATTTTTCATCTGCAAATATTTTCGTTGCTGCTATTTGCAAAAAAAGTCCAAGAAAACAGGTGAATCATTTAGTATTTAGAATTATCTTACTTCTTGCAGTGAATTTCTGAAAAAGTTCTAATTGTTCAAAATTTACACGTTTTCAAACAAAATTAAAACAAGTGAAGAAACAGTCAGTCGGTGCAACCGACTTAGAAATACCCTACACCTATTTGGTTCAAATTTAAGGACATATTCATAAGTCATTTTAACACTATAAAAGCTGTTATTAATTTGATCGTAAGACATAGCTAACCAAATTAACTTTATAATACTAAAAACATTTTCTAATTACACTATCTATTAAAAAATATTACAAAATCTTACTAATTTATCTATTTAAAAATATTAAAAAACAAACAAACTTGAAATGAATGAAAATATATTTATTCCAATTCAATTACAAAATGAAAAAATTCTAATTGTTAAATTTTGTGATAAAAAGATAATCAAAGCATAATATATTTAATAATCCAAATTTTTAAAAATTGCAATTATTTTAAATGGTTAGTTTATATACCTAATAGAAAAGCTTATAAACGCAAAATATGCAATAAATGTACTTCTAAAATACAATTACAAATTTTGAACTTTTCATATAATTCATTTAAATATTCAAATAAATTTTACATAAATGTAGCAAGTACCTTTGAACTTACAATTAGCTGAATATATAGCTGAACCATAGCTGAACCACTACAATTTAGTCCAGATTTCGGAGACACATAGGACATAGGAAATATATTCTTTGGCTTTGAAATTAAACTCGACCAGAACCATTTCGCATGGTACTTTCATTACTAGTAATCTAGAGTTTAAATTTCATCAAAATACCGGCATTATTTTTTGAGTTATGGTGTTTTTAAGATATATGTTTTTTAGTCCTTGAACTTGTCAAGGGTTCCAGAACCCGAAACCATGGTACGATTTCGCCGATATGCAGTCCCGTCATACTTTCAATACTAGTTAACCCTTGTATACAATTGGAACGTTCTATCTTAATTTTAAGTTACTAGTTTTATTAATTTCGATGATAAGCTTTTACACATTTGGGGGTCTTAGAGGTCCTGAACCACCACTCCAAATGATCCCAAATTAGGGGGGCACGGAAGAAATAGTAAAGAACACCCTGGGCCAAATTTGAAGCTTCTACATTTTTTTCAAGTTACTATTTTTGTTAATTTCGAAAATATGCTTTAAGGTCCTCGGATCTGAGTGGCTGGTCCCCGACCCACTAGTCCAATGGGGCTCAAATTTCAAAGACACTTACGCAATAGGAAGGGACACCCTGATACCAAATTTGGAGGTTATATCTTCATTGGTTTCGGAATTACGCTAGTTTGGCCTAAATTCGATCAAAAAGTTCTCAGTTCCGAACCCATTGTCCAATCCTCACCGTACGTAGTTACCGTCGTAGTTTCATTACCAATAACCTACAGCACAAATTTCATGAAGATAGACTCATTAGTTGTTGAGTTATCGTGATTTTTAATATATGTTCGTTATCCCTGACACCGACTAAAAGGTCCAGAATCCGAACCCATGGGCTGATTTCGCCCTTATACAGCCCGCGCTTTACTTATAGTACTAGTTAACCCTTGTACACAATTTGAACGGTCTATCTTAATTTTAAGTAACTATTTTTAGTAATTTCGATTATAAGCTTTTAAAACTTGGGAGGTCTGAGAGGGGTACTGAACCACCTCTCCAATTGATCCCAAATTAAGGGAACACGCAAGAGATAGTAAAGAACACCCTTGTGGCAAATTGGAAGCTTCTACATTTTTTCAAGTTGTTATCTTTATTAATTTTAAAGATATGCTTTAAGGTCTTCGGAAATGTGTGGCTGGTCCCCAACCCACTACTCCAATGGGGCCCAAATTCCCAAAACATTTAGGAAATAGGAAGGGACACCCTGATACCAAATTTGGAGGTTCCATCTTCATTGGTTTCGGAATTATGCTCGTTTGGCCTAAATTTGATCAAAAAGTTCTAGGTTCCGAACCCATGGTCCAATCCCGACCTTACGCAATCCCCGAAGTAGTTTCATTACTAGTAACCTACAGCACAAATTTGATGAAGATAGCGTCATTAGTTGTTGAGTTATCGTGATTTTTTATATATGTGCGTTAGCCCTTCGATCGATTAAAAGGTCCAAAATCCGAACCCATGGGCCGATTTCGCCCATATGCAATCCCCGCCGTACTTTCAGTCCTAGTAATCTACAGTTAAAATTTCATCAAGATAGCTCCATTATTTTTTGAGTTATCGTGCCTACGGACGGACGGACGGACGGACGGACGGACTGACGGACGGACGGACGGACATGGCTATATCGACTAAGGCGGTCACGCTGATCACAAATATATATACTTTTCCATATCTACCTCGCTTCCTTTAGGTGGTTACAAACACCATACCAAAGTTAATATACCCCTTTACCTATTCTATAGGTGTAGGGTATAAAAATTGATTTAAAAAAAATATTTTATGTATCGGGAGATTTTATTCGAGATTGTATTCCAGAGATTGTACTTCAGGACCCAGAGATTGTTCCTCTTTTTACAACAATATCACGAAACCAATATGTTCATTTATTATATTGCTTCCATACTAGACTTATCATTATTTTTGATATGGATATTGTTTTTCAGAATCGGTTAAAACACTATAAGCAAAACAAACGGGCTTAGACCATTCTTTATGAACTCCTTCATTTTAGAAACTCAGAATTAACATAGTCAATGCTTCTCATTATTTCAAGGTTCATTTAAGGTTAACACTGTATTCCCATGACATCTTATTTTTTTTTCAGAGACTTAAATTTGCTCACCATAATTTGGATTATATAATATCTCTGGCAGGACACGTTGTATGTTACAATATAAAAAACTTTCACAATAATGATTTTATATTATTTGATTAAAATATAAAAAAAAATTTGCCAATTTAAAATAGCAAATACAGTTACGACTAAAAATTTGAAAACGAAAGTGATATAATGTTAAGAGCAAATTCCATAATTAGTTTTAGAATTTTGTGCTATGAATTTTGGGCTAACGTACTGATTTTAAAACATTTTAAAACAGTTGTATATCATATAACTCCCGCTGATTTACGTTTTAGAACATTATAGAAAACATGAATGAAAGAATATTTATACATTGCGATCAAAATAACAGAATTAGGTCTTTGATCTGAAGCCAGCGAGTTATATTTAGAAAAAAATTCTCAAAACATTGGTTTTCATATCAGTGATCATATAAACGAACGCTTACTAAGTTATATGATATGTATTGTCATTTGTTCCGAAAAAATTGCACGCTCGCTATCTGAGACATTAGGTCCATTAGGCGTTAGCTAAATTAAAGAATTTAATATATTTTAATATTCTTATATGAGTAAAGTTTCAATTTGCTTAACCTATAAACTTATACTATTTTAACTATGGCTATTAGCTTTTAAGTACCACCCAAAAACTAGAGTTAAAAAATTAAGGTACCACTATTTGGGACTTTTAATTGATTTTCCATTTTTGTTTTACAATAAAATATCGAAGACTATGTTTATTAAATCGCACTGATTCGATTTTTGATTTGATAGAGCGGTTTTCCAAGAGTTAAAAAAAGTTGCTGTTTAAAAAAAAACCCCACAACTAATAACTCACAGATATCTACTTTAACAAAAATTGTATTGATTGGAATTTAAAGTATTTTATGTCTGATAAGTGAAAATTATTAAAATTAATTCTTAAGACTTCTCTGAAAAACAGTTGTATTTGAATCAAATAACTGGAGATTATCATTCCAATTCATTTGCAGCTTTGTTTTTGCTCCTCACTGTACAAAACATGTATTAAACACAAAACTACATTACAACATATATATATTAAAATATAATATATAAATATATAATCGTATGATATCTGTGATTGAATGTGGCGGAAATTAAATTATCAGTTTACCGGATGTTATATATGTATAACTAACTGTTTAACAAAAAATAAAAAAATAACAGAAAAAAAATTAACAAAATGCCAATAAAAGGCAACTAACTTCATGACAAATTTTCGATTAAGTACTCAGAATCGATTACATAATACCAAATACTGAACATGTTTTGTTATATGTATATACCTTTAAGGCATATAATATATATGTATATAATATTTTCCTTTTGATGATGGAAAATCAAAAACGGATGTGTTATATTTGTTTAAAATTATACTTCAAGACTTTTAATAAGTTTAGACTTTAAGTAATTTTAAAAGGAAATCTACTTTGAAATTCTTAAAGTTTGAAATAATCAAATTGTAAAAAAAAAGGCTATTAGAAAAAATTGAGGGAATAACTTGAATTATTCATGCAACATATTTCAAAAAGAAAATACGAATTAATCATAATATTTCCATCTCTTTCCATTTTTGCGAATTTATTTGAAAATAAGTATTTTCAATATTTTGATTACAAAAGTAATTTATGCAAGGGTTGTAAAAGAGCGACCTTAAATACAAAGCTCAATTGATATATAAGTTTGATTCAGCTCAACTTGAGCTTTACGCATAAACTCAAATATTCAGCAGACTCAAACTTGAGCTAGCTACTAGTTATACAAATAACCTCACAAGTAGAACTAACTTAAGATTTGAGTTGAGCGAGCGTTGAGAGCAACACAAATCAGTTTAAATTCATAAAAATAATGAGCTTAATGTCAAACTTATATGATCTTAAATTTTGAGTTATATCTTAAACCATGGATATCGACTGAAATGGAGACTACAGATAGAATCTTTGAATCAAAACTCTTTTTTTTTGAAACGCCAAAGCTCCGTTATTAAAATTTTCACATCTCTAAATAAGTTTTACTCTACGAAAATTTCATTTAAAATTGAAAGATGCATTCAACTCATTTTTTAGATCGTCTTATTAATGGGATGCACAACAGACAGCATAGCCTTGATGTTAGGATGTCGCATAGCCTAAATATTAAAACAGGTCGCATGGCCTAGATATTAGGATATCATATACTATTCCTTCATTAAAAATAAGAACAACAACAAATAATTCAGCTTGTCAAAATATAAATTGCTTCCCAGCTACCATATTTTTATAAATTGTAAGGAATACCGTAATATTAAAAAATTTTACAGAACTCAGGGCTTGCAAACATTTTATTAAAATTTATAAATGCCATATATAAAAGTGTATGAATTTTCAATAAAATGTTGTGTAATATACTGATAAACTTATGATATTATAGTTATTACTTATTACTGTCTTACAACTGTAGTAATATATGTAGTAATATGTACTTGTGTATATATATGTGTATATATAACTTTATTATGTAAAATAAAAAATCAAATTTCGTACGGAAATGAAATAAACAATTATTTACACTTAAAGTATTTCCCATTGGAATACAATGCAAACTATTAACATCTCATTTCGTTTCCAAAAAAATCTAACAATCCTATCCAAACCATCAATAATCAACAAACAAACGGCAAACCAATAATCATCATGGGAGGCATTGAATAATAATTTCGATTTTTTTGTGGTCATAATCGAAAATGAATGAGTTAAGAATTGAACAGGGATTAGAAATTATTTGATATGACATGGCAATTAACAGTTCTTATATATATATATATTATATATGTATTAAAAAAGTTTTGAATTCGAAATGAATTTTTTCTTGATATTACTGATTACAACCACATTTTTAGTTATAATTTATAGTTATATAAAAATTATTGATTGAATGAATTATTAATTGATGTGAAATACATTTACTGGCAAAATTTCTTAATGGGAAATGAAATAATAATAATGGGAAAGAAATTGAAATCGATATGTAGTCGATGGTAACAGCACATTAAGAAAAAATTAAATACAAACAAATGATTAGAAAAACAACCAAGGGTTTTTAAAACACCGTATTTTCAAAATAATATAGTGTGTCATACTGAGCTTAGGGTAAAAAATTTAGATAAATATAAATGATAATATTATAATTTAGTTATTTTATCAATTTATTATTAATTATGAGTCATAGTCAAATCAATACTTAAGATATAATCTCAATGCACTCAAGAAAACAAGTGCGAAATATAATGTTGAAGCTTCAATGTAAACGTTTAATTTTGGAAAAATATGCATTGGGAAATAAGTTACTGATTTATAAAAACATGAAAGTTTTAATTTTTAAGTCATAATAATCCTTGAATGTAGGAAATTCCAAAATTTTTATTAAGTAAAGTTGTGATGATTCTCGAAGATTTGTCCCCACATCTTTTCTAAAAATTAAATTGCGAACTCCACCAAAATTTGGAATTTTACTTAAAATTTTATTATTCAAGCAAAAATGCATAAAACGAACAGAAACTTTTTTCAATTTTAAGAATCCCTTATAAATTGTAGAAAAACCTTTAAAATGTGTTGAAATATCATGTTGCAGCTTTAAATTTTGTATGTTACTAAAAAAAATTTAGGCGGTTATTTAAGTTACAGGTGCTTAAAAATAGCAAAGTTTCAATATTCGACTCCTTGTAGCTCCTAATCAGGGCATGTGACAAAAATTTTTGTTACCCGATTCCTACTGTTTTTTGAGGATCTAACTTCGCCCTAAATTTTAAGTCTCCAGCTTGAACCGTTAAGAAAATATGTAATAATGGTAAATTTTATTAAAGTATGGCAGCCCTGTAAATTTGGCTTTTAAAAATTTTATAAAAACAGCTGTCTTTCACCGTTTTCAGATTGAAAATGCACCTAACAGAATTCTTGTTATAATAATTTAAATATAGGGCTTTTCTGACTTTGGAAGGGCTGTAGCTTCGTAACGAGTGAGGCTACAGAAAAAAGTTCTTCCCCCTAGTTAAAATATCAAACGGTCTAAAAGTTTTTGCAAACCTACAGACAGGCAGACGGACGGACAGAGTGAAATTAATAAGTACATTTTTTCAAAATTTGTTGAAAATATGAAAAAAAATAGTCTTCTTGTATTGATAAAAATTGAGTTTTTATTCTTGTAATCGTTACTCGTTTTAATGGATTCAGATATGCATTGATTACTATATTGCCAAAATTGTCACAATATTTTCATTTTAAGTGCGTTTTTGTTATTTTTTTATTGCATTCTATTATGAAAACAATTTTAAAAATTCGCTTAAATGATTCTTTTAAGAATTTTAAAAGGGTAATCAGATATGGTTATATTGGAATTACGATTACATTGTGGACAATATCATATTTTTGAAATTTTGAACAATAAATAAATTTTAAATTTTGAAGTAATTAGAGAATCCTTAGTGATTATTTTCCGGTACATTTGACCAAGAAAAATAATTCATTAATCAAATTTTTATATTGGGAAAGAATTTAAACGTTTATTGAATGAATTGTTAACTAATTACTTGGATACGGTCGATTTATATGGCTGTATTAAATATTATATTGAGGCAGTCGTTTTATTTTAATTTCATTTCTAAAGCTTGAATTTTGAATCCAAAGAAACTCGAATTTCTTTTGATGAAGTTCGAACTTCGTGATGATATTATTTTCCAAACCAGGGGTCCTTAACGAAACATTTATTTGGGAATAATAAAAAAATACCGCTCCGATTTAAAATAATGTTCCGGAAGTTTATGCGAATTAAATTCGTATTGCGTTCTTTTTGGAACTTTAATTATAGAAACCAAAAAATAAAGTTCTAAAAAGTAAATGGACCCCGTTTTTTGGAACCCAGTAGCTCGATCGAAATATATTAAAAAGGTAAGCATCATTAGTAGAACTTAAATACAGATATAGCCTGTAAAAAGACCTCTTAAATTATGGTGTCACTTTTTATAAGTTTTTTGCCTTTTTTAGAGTCTGCCACAGAAGCAGGGACTAGATTTTTTAAATCAAGTCCGTCGGATTTCTGCTTTCTATGATACGAGCACATGAACTTTATTTCAACTTTAAATCGGAATTGTTCCGAAAATCGGAAAAACAACAACCGTTTAGATTAAAAAGAAGAGGATTTAAGTGGTTTTAAGGTTAAAGGTCAAGCCTTGATTAATCAAACAATATTGAGTCATTAAAAAGAAATAGTTCAAGAAATAAATATTTAATCACATGTTGTTTTCCCAGTACCTTCTACCTTTTTAGTATGAAATATTTTTTTAACAATTGTGGCAAGGGTACAACTAAATATTGTAAATATAATCCGTACATATTTGTAATTGTTTAATTCATGGTAAATTACTGGTACATAAAGTATAATATATTTATGTAAACATCAATATGTGGAGTACAAATAAATTCCATTAGTAGAGAAGGATTATAGAAAACTAAGAAAAATGAATTATTTTCATTAGCTATATGCCTTATGTACAGGATGTCCACAAATATAAGAAGTTTTGGTGACACCTGGGGGGATGATTCGACGAACAGACAGACGGATAGACTGACAGAGTTAAATTATATATATGTTATTCTAAATTTTTTGAAAATGAGCTATTTACGGAATTTTCTACAAACCATATACTCAATTATGTTCATATAATTTTTTTCGAGTCTCATCTCTTTGACTTTTACAACGCCATTGGTTTCCAAAAATTATGAGCTTAGTAATTTATGAATAATGTTGGATAAAGAAAGCTTTATGTTTCAGTTTACTCTTTTTTTATTTTTTTTTTATTTGTTTAACGCTTCTAAATCATTTACTGAATTTACGAAACATATTTTGACTGACACCCTGTATATATAAATGAAATAAATATAATTAAGTTCAACATCTATTTCAAATTCCCCAAGAATTTTATAGGTAAAGTGAAATAACGCCCGATGCAATAACGCCCGAATGGTGATAATGCAATTTTAAAGTGCAAGAACACCTAAATTTCTTCTAAAAAATTGAAATTAGACCCTTCGGATGTTATTGTACTTTCAAAGTGCAAAAACGCCCTATACAAATAAAATGTTTATTATTGATCGTATTATTTGATCCCTTAATTTGAAAACTATTATGTATATTTATCAAAAGAATTAAAGTCAATTGACTATAATATTATTTTAAAATGGTAATAAAGCCAATTGACTTTAACTTCATTCTGTATTTGACTTTATTACGTATATGCGTACATATAAATATTCTGTAAAAGAGGAATACCCTGATTTTAAATACAACTCTTAAATCTCTCTTAATTAAGAAACGCTCATATACACATATATAAATATTCTGTAAAACGGAATACCCAGACTTTGAATCCAGTTCTAAAGTCTCTCCTAATCCTTTTTCTATCATATCTGTAGTTAGTCATAACACTGCAAATGAATGGTTTCTAACGGCCACTTGGAGGACTGGTGGAGACTTTCACGGTAATGAAAACTTTTGAAAGTGTAAAAAAGCCTGAGGGTTTTAGTTTATTTTAAAAGTTCAAGAAGACCTTAAAAATAATGCAATAACACTTGAAGGACATTATTGCACGTCCTTTATTGGTTCGGGCGTTATTTCACCTCACCAATTTTATACCAGTGATTTCTAACAACGCTGGCATTGTATATGACTTTATATAAACATGTTATATAGAGATATAGCTATATACATGTTATACAAAAATAAATATACATTTATATATATATATATATATAAATATATATCTATATATACATCTGAAATCTTAAAATAATTTAACTAATTTAAAGCAGAATTTAATAGTTGTAAATTCGTTTTTAAAAGCTAAAATAAAAACCCTTCATAACTTAAAAATACTTATTTACTTATCAATGTGTAAGAAAAAGACAAATATATTGAATTTTCTTTTGTTTTCTTAAAAATGGGATTGTTTTAATTTTTTTTATTTTTAATTTTCTTATTCTTCTTTAAATGAAAGCATGAATTGATTGGATTTAAAAACAATTTAAAAAAAACAAAATTGTTGACTTTTATATTATTTTCTGTTAAAACAAAATATTTGAAAATAAAATGTTTGGAAAATTTTAATTGAAACAGTCCATTGAAAACTTAAAACTAAAATGTATTTGGAAAATGGGGTAGAAATATGTACAAAACAAATGTAATTGAAAATGAAATTACTAGTGTTTTATTTCGAGGGTGCTACGAGTGTTCGTATCTCAAAATCTGGTTTTATTTAAGAAAACCATTCTTAAAATTTTGGTTCCTTGAAATCTCTTTCAAAACTTTGATTAAAGTAATAATAGATTTTCTTTTAATTGAATACAGATACTATAAAATAATAGTTAGAAGGGATCTTACAGTTATAATGCTAAAATCAAAATTCTATGTTTCTTAAGAATTATATAGATGTGTTTGAGGATTTTCTTCAATGAAATCACTGCTAATAACATTGGCATTTGGAAATCATGATATTTATCCTTACACTTTCTTAGGCCGTTCAAATTTAATTCGCCCAGCTTTTAGAAAACGATGTTTAAAGATACGAACAATTGTTAGTACTCAACCGTTGTTTTTTTTGGGAGTGTAGTTTATTTAAAATATTTTAATTAGTGTTAGAACATATTGTAAGTTAGTTTGTAAAAATTTTTCCCTTAATTGTTTGTTTATTATTAATTTTTATATTATATATATATATATATATATATATATATATATATATATATATACATATACATTCACATATAAATTTTTAGATATGAAGTTTTTAAATTTTAAAGTTTGAATTCATAAATGGCATCTAACTCAAGCTTTTTGGTTTGTTTAGGGTGCTATTCCAATTGACAACACTTTCTTGTGGTGTTGCGTAGTAGACAACACAACCCAAATTCTCTATTCTTATTTACAACAGAAAATGACTTTTTGGTGTTCTAAAGATGTTGTGTGTCATAGAAGTACAGCCATTTTATTTTAGTACTAAAAAATTACAAACCGATTTGAAAGTGTCAAAAAATCAAATTGATGACAACAATTTTTAAGAAATATATTTATATATAATGGATTTTCTTTATTGTAGGTACTCAAAATGTCAATTGATATTTTGTTTTAAATAATATTTATTTTAAGAATTCAACAATGTTGTCTATGACAACTATATTTTATGTTGTGTTGTGAATTGAAATAGTACCCTTAATATATAGACTGATGAAGGTGGGCCTTTTCAATTCCTTTGATAATCATAGTTTAAGAATGAGTTTCAGATACTTTTAATCTGTATTCAAAAAATTTCTCACAAAAGTATTATATTAAAATTTTGATTGAATTAGAAAGGAATGTTGTAACTTACAATCTCCAAACGATATTTCCAAATATGAAACATATCACAAGTTATTCATAAATAAGAAGGAAGTTGAATAGAAGCTATTCGAAGTTGCTGCACTAGGCAAACAAAATTTTGAACAAACATTGGTCATAAAACTTAATTACTTTTTAATTTCAGTGATCCAGTTCTCTTAAATATAAAAGTTATATGAGCACAATTACAAATTAACTAGAGCAGACTAGTTAAACCAAGAAAAAGCAGTGGTACGATTAAAAAGATAGCCCTGGG
Source organism: Dolichopus griseipennis (assembly GCA_963082915.1). Lineage (NCBI taxonomy): Eukaryota > Metazoa > Arthropoda > Insecta > Diptera > Dolichopodidae > Dolichopus > Dolichopus griseipennis. The sequence continues at coordinate 42,563,528 of OY720441.1, forward strand.
ATAAAAATGAATCTGTAAAGATCTTCGAATTCTAGCTCTTTTAGTTTTTAAATTACTGTAAAGATGTACGGATGGAAACACATAGCTGTATTGAATTTTCAATTCTTATCCAATTCACACAATTGAGTCTATGCTTTTCTCTTCTTCTTCATATTGTTAAAATCGTAATGGCAAATTTAGACTGCTTACGACTTCCATTGTAAGACTATAAAAATATGAAGTAGTTAATTAGAAGTAATACAATATTTTAAATAACTGCGTATTTTTTTAGTTCATTTTTTACTAAAGATATGCGATAAATTTAAAAATTCCTCTATATTCTACTTTTTTAGTATTTTAAAGTATGTATCAAAACACCAAATATGGTCCCATCACTGATTTCATATTTTTTTTAAATAAAAAAAAAAATAACTAAAAAAAATTTTTATCTCGTAATTTCGAAAAATAAAAGCCCAAAATAAATGGAAAACAAAAGGCTTTTTAGAAATAAATACATATATGTTATATATATATATACAATATTACATATATGAATGAAAAAAAAATAACTAATTTTTGTATATGTATGTAATTGTAAAATGTATCTTTTTAGAATTAATAATGATGTAATTAAAAAGGATTTCTTTTTAATTAGGTCAGCATTAAATTTGGGTCTAAAAAAATTCGTTCGCTTTCGTTTTTTGTTTTCGCTAACGTTCACACAGCTATAAAACATCATAAACTTATTTAAGAAAACCTTTATATAACCGTTATGCACTGTTTATTATATTTAAGTAAACGTTATATAGTTATTTTTTAGTTTTTATTTTTGTAACTGTAATAAAATTGGTTAAAATAAACGGTATTATTGTATTGCGTGGGTAAACAAAATTTAGAAGAAAAGATTTTCATTTTGTTGTGATTCTTTTCATGGGTTTCGAATTGTTTTGGTTTTAAATTTTCCCGTTATTGTTTTTTTTGTTCTTTTTTAATTAATTAAAAGAAAATTTAAGATTAATATATATATTTTCTAAATTTGTATTGTTAAAATTTTATTCTGAATTTTTATTTTAAAGGGAAAACAATTTTCATTTTGGTTTTCTTTTATTGATTTTGGTAAATTTGGGGATTACATGGCTTTTTAAATATTACTATAGGTTTCTATAGGATTATTTATTTTTAAATTTAAATGTGTTTCTAAATGGTATCAGTCTTCTTTAAAAAGTTATTTTGGATCTTGTTGAATATATAAAACAATTATATATCTTATTATGATAATCCGCTAGGTACTGCTGGATATTCGCGAGCTCTATTGATCAAAAGTAACACTTAGCAAACGAGATATAAGTAACCAAGTATTTTTGTGGTTAGTAAGGTGCCTATTAATTATAATAGTTTCTAGGTTGTAAGGTTCAATATAAATCCAAGGCAATATTTTTTTTTTGTTTATGCAATTAAATTGAGAAAAAATATTTTATCGCTTAAAACTCAAGGTTTTTCTTATTTTAATTTTTTGTTTTATTTCCGTTAATGTAGATAAACAATTTGATTATAATATGTAACAAGTATTTAATTTGTTATTTACATAAAATATGTATTAAAATCGTTAAGTTATACATACGTTATCAAAAATTATTTAAATTAATAAAAACGAGGAAGAGTGTAGTAGAGTAGACTGTGTCAACTCTGGGATAGTCGCATGACCGTAACATATACATTATATCATCCGGTTAATTACTTTGACAAAATTTCAAATATTCTGCTTTATTAGATGTAGAGTAATGCTCATATAAAATAAGAAGATGTATGGCAGGTACTTGAACCCACTGCAGCAGAACAACCAAATTTTGCAAAAACTTTGGCCATGAAACTAAACTATTTTTGGCAAAATTTCAGACACCCAGCTTCAATAGGAATAGAATAATGCTCATATAAAAAAAGAAGTTGTATGGTAGGTACTAGAATCTGTGGGCCAAAATGGCTGGATTTCAATAACGATGGCGACTATTGCATAAAAACGAATTTGTGAAAAATTTTAGCTCCTTTAATTTTTGAGTTATCGTGCGGATAGACGGATATACATAGCTAAATCGATTTACTTTTCGATTCTGATCCGATCCATACACTTGAGCTATATCTACTATAAAATCATAAGGGTATAAAAATGTGCTAAGTGTCTTTAGATTTCATAGAATTTTTCTTATATAAAAAATTTCTAACAAAAGTTCTAAAAAGTTATGAACTTTTTTTCAATTAATTCTTTACCCAAAACTTATTATGGAACATTATTTAATTTTGGAAATGTGCTGTTTTGAAACGCTTGATTCATTATTTGTTCATTATTATTATCTCCATCCTGTTTTGTAACGAAATGTGTTAAATGAATAAAAAAAAAAAAGGACAAAAATAAGTTTATAAATTTTATTTAAGAATAATAAAAATTTTTTAATTTACGCCATAATGTATGCAATTATAAGTTGGACATCTTTAAATTAATTTCTGAGGCTTGGAGGATGAACGGATTAAATTAATCTCAATATATATTATATTATATTTATTACGCAATCTCTTCATGTGACGCAGGGTATAATATAAATATAATAAATATAAATTAAATATAATAAAATCTTACTTAAGTTAGATTTAAGTTTCTTAAGATAGTTTGATATTTAAGTTTTAACTAATAATTCATAATTCTATATAATTTTGAATATTATTTGAAAATAATATTAATTAAAATCATATAATTTCTATTTTTACTTACCAAAATCAGCTTGAGCTGAATCCGGACTTAAGCTATATGAATTGAAGCTAAAAAAATCATTTTCATCACATTTTACAACAGACAGAGTTGTTAAAGAGAAAAATAATAAAAAATAAAACATTGATACTGTTGATGCCGATGATGATGCAATTATTGATGATTGTATTGAACGCATTTTTATTTTAATCAAATTAAATATTTGATAATTTAAAATGTCGCTAATATTCGCTGATATCACGTTCCGTTTATAACAATTGGATTCTAATCCTGATGTTTCTATTCCCCTAGATGTTTTCTTATCTTCTTTCTTTGGATTTTTACAACAATAACTTTTATTTCGAATGTTATTAATTTCGAAACTGTTGTTGATGTTGTTTTTGTTGATGTTGATGTTGTTGTTGTTGTTGTTGTTGTTGCTGTTATTGTTGATGTTCTTTTCAACTTTTAAGGATTTTTGAAATCCTTTAATTTCGATAGCTTTTGTTAGATTATCATTAAAATTTTTATTAATGTTTGTAGCATTAGCATTAGCAGTGTTGTTGTTGTTGTTGCAATTCGCTGATAGCTTTTTTTTATTATTATAAAATAAATTTAAATAATTTTTTTTAAGACTATTGTTTGAAATGATGTTATTGCAACAATTGTTGTTATTGTTGCAATAATAACTGTTGCTGTTGCTCTGGCTGAAATTAATATTATTTTTATTATTATTATTATTATTTTGGTTGTTAGTATTTTTAATAGTAAAATTATTGCTATAAAATTTATCACGATATTTATGATTTTTAGCACCTATGGAGCTTTCGATAACATACGGAATAGCTCCTTGGGGCTTTAAAGCCCCATCTAATTTCATATTGTATCTTCTCGATCTTTATCCATTCTGATGTTTTTGTTGTTGGTTCTTGTTTTTGTTATTTTTTTTTTTGAATGTTATGATACTAAATTAGTTAGTAATTAGTTAATTAATTATTAGTATAATTGTGATCATGTAGACGAATTTTAGGTTATTTTTGAAAACTTTTTTTTATAATTAATTTTATTAATTGTTTTTTTTTTTTTTTTTTTTCCAGATATCAAACAAAAGTTGATCTGGTTAATTTGGTTTTATTTTATTAGTAGAAAATGCGAAAGTTTTATTATAAAATATTTTTTAACTATATTTACATTTGACTTAAATATTTTTGATTGCGTTTTTATTACTTCGTTGCGTTTTTAATTTTTAAATTTTGGATAAGTTCTTCGGCTGCAAATAAAAAAAAAATGGAAATATTGTATTAATTAAATTATTTAAATTAATAATATTGTAAAATGTTCAAAATGCCTCAAAGTTATAACGAAATTTAAAATAGCAATTCAAATAACCTAATATTGTAACATTGGTTAATTAAGGGTTAAAATATTGCAAGATTACATACTAATTAACATGTAATTACTTTTAAAAATATATAAAAGTTATACAAAACAGCGCAGTAAATATGTTTTTTAATTGAAAGTTTGTAAATAACTAAAATTTGTTTTATATAAAATAACTTTTTTTTTTTTGCATATATAGAAAGTTTTCGCATATATAAAAATTTTAATTAAAAATAATTAATGTTTTTAATGCTAGAAAAAATTTTGAAATTAATTGAAAATTTTTATCGCACATATAATTGGCTGAAAATTATTTAGTCAATTAATCTTAATATTTTTAAGGATAAGCCTTGTTTTCTAAAACCTTCCAGTTTGTAAAGAAGGAAAGAAAGTAAAGAGATTGATTAAGATTAGTTTTTCAATCATCATTGAGTAAGAAATATTTACTCTGATCTTGGATTTAAAGAAAATTTAATAAATTTGTATCTGATGAAGTTTTAAAATGTATTGTAAATAACATAAGTTTTTAAGCTTCATATACATTGATGCAGCAACACAACTTTTATAAGTAGATATATAACAGAGCAAAAGTTACATGTATGATATCTTTCGTTGCGCAAAAGTTTGAAAAATCAAATGAAAATAATACAAATTTGCAAAAATGAACTGGCGGGGTGGCACAGTGGTAAGAGTGTCGACTTTTCATTCGAGTGGTCCGAAAATTTTCGAATCGACTCAGCTACCATTTGTCATTGGGTTCAAATTAAAGGCATTATCAATAACTAATAATTATATATCTTTAATAACAAAAATATTTAAATTTAACTATGTAAACAAATAATTTAATTTAATAATATAACTCACAGATATAGAATACCATATAACTTTAAAGGAATAATAGTTGTATATGCTGAAATGTTAAGCTTAAATAATTTATATACAATATTAAAAAATTATATTGTGGGAAGTGAAATAGGAAGTTGGACATGAATTTAATCAGCAAATACATGCTGAAAGATTTGAAATTGTAATTTACTTGATAAAAAGCTTTTAAAAGATAAAAGTAAAAAAAAGAAATTTTAAAAATTCTTATTATTTATAAGATTAAAAATTATATTGAATCATTAATATATTCTCATGTTTATATAATTGAGAGTATGTATTATAAATGAATTAAAAATGCAATACTATACATTTAAAAAAAACTTATTAATAACAAACAAATTAGGAAAAGTGTAGGGTTTAAATATAAACACAACATCAATCCCCTAAACTTTGTAGAAGTTTTATAGACGTGATAACTTTTGACAGATTTTTTAAGTTCAAATTTAATTATGAGAACAAGAACTTGACCGTATTTATAGCAGTCACATGAACTTGTCTTCCTAGACTACCCAATATCCCAAAAAACTCACTTTGAGCAAATTTAATATACGCGACTGAACTTCACCCAGAGCTATAATGGAAATAAAAGTAAGATGTATGTGCCACCTATTACAACATCTTTCATTAAACCTACTTAATTTTGTGAATACGTAATCTTGTCAATTTAATTTTTTTTGGTAAAGTTTCAAACACTCAACTTTATTTAATTCAGAGTGTTTTTTTTATTCCTTCAAGAGTATAGGGTATTATACTCTTGAAGACTTGAACACCAATTCTATTTAGACTAGGCTTCAGTTCCTTTAATCGTTATATTCACTAAGCCGTGGACTGCGGCTGTAGCTAACTGGCCAAATGCATAAAACTGAGGTAAAACTCAAAATTAATTTTTTCTTGGAAAAAATTCGAGTTTAAGCCAAATTTTTGTATTAAAAGGCAAGTTGTGATTTCAAGCTCAGTTTTATGAAATCGAGCTATTGTATAAGATGATGAATGTACAAATATTAATATTGTACGCCTTCTTCCCACACAAAAGTTATTTATATATTCTTTAAGATTCTTTTGTGTTTGTAATTTTTTGGAAGACAGTGTATTTATTTCATAATAGCAAAAGTAATGTACAGTAATTTATTTTTCATTTATTTTCATCCATCTTCGTTTATCTCTTATTAATCGTTAATTTTTTGCATTGTTCAGCAGATGCAGTGCCAAAAGTATAAAAAAAGCATCTTGTAAATAATAGAGCTCTTTATTAAGTAAAAAATATTACTTTTCATTTTCAAGTTCAATTAATCTATCAGTCTGAATCTATGTACGTAGATATATAAAAATGTAATAATGAACATGTTGTAAATCATACTTTTATTAAATGTATCTTTAGAAAATTAAACACTTTTTATAATAAAATATCACTTAACTAAAATTAAAAATTTATTAATATAGATTTAATCTTTAAATGGATTTTTACTAGCGATTAATTTTGTCTATGTCTACTTTTTTGAATTGATTTTTATCACAAACTATTTTAATTAAAAAAACTTTTAAAAAACAAATTGTTTGATAAAATTTCTTTTTTTTTTATAAATAATATGTAGGTTTACATGCTTTCAATATTAAGTTGATATCGATTACAAAATAATTTTTGTATATATTTCGAAAAATGAATTTCTGAAAAACAATATTAATTTTTTTATAAACTAAGATAAGCGCCGCAGCTGATGTCGAGTGCTCGGACCAAACCTAAATCAGAGTTAATAAAGAAAAGTTCACATATATTTGAAATCTGACGTTTTTGAAATTGGTTTACATAGTTTTGACATTTTGACTTTCATCTTCTCTGAATATCATGAAAGGTTCAGAGCTTTTATTGTCAATCAACTTAAAATATGATTTCTTCAATTCTATTCGTTGAAAACGTTTAAACGTTTCAAATTGAAATTAAGTACGTAATAAAAACGCCATTAATAAAAATAATAATAATTTAAATCTTTTAAATTTCAATTTTATAAAATAAACTATGATGCATTAAAACAATAATGACGTTAAAAAATAATTTGACTAAATTAGTAATTGACAATCTGTGCTCTGAGCGTGTCTTTTTTAACTCAGAGCGTCAGATGTCATTTTAATCTGAGCATAATTCGCTTTGAGCCCGTGACAGCTGTTCTGAGCACTGATCGGATGAGAAAAAGAAAAACGTCCTATATTTAATTTGACGTTTTGTTTTTTGACAACTCTGTGAGATATGAACAAAATATGATGCTCTGAAAGCATCTCAACACTAAAAATAAACATGACATTAATAATCTATATATATAACTGTATATCGAAGTTCAAAAAAACACATTAATTTTTACATAACTTTTATTGGATTTTTTAAATTAATTTTTCAATTTTTCAAATGTCACAATTTTTTCCATTTTGTTTTTCTATAATCGTGTAGTTGTATTTGAATTTTATATTATATGTGGATTAGCTTGATATTCAAATTTCAATATTAAGTACAATCGTTTACAAATAATTATATATACTTAATATTGTACTCAATTTTGACTTATATAATCTAGTTGTTATTGGCGTTTTGTGAACAAACCATATGCTCTAAAAAAAAATTTATCTATAAAATTATAAGTTATGTCTTGTGAAATGCATTTTGAAAAATAAAGTTTTAAAAAATTCTTTTAAGTTTGATTTCAGATATTATATTGTTGGGATACTTTGTGTAAGATATATTCATAGATACATAGAATGATTATAATCTTTATGCAAAACACGTCAAAATGTGAAGTGATCTGTTATTATTTTTAATTTAATTTATTTTGAAAAGTTAACAAAGTAATATTGAATAAAATAAAAAATTTTAAACGATTAATGATAGTTATCCATTGATCATAAAATCACTTATCGCAACTCCAATATAAAGGCACCCTCATATATATTAAAATAAAAATAATCAATATACAAAGTTTCATTGCAAGTTTTAATTACGTTTCAGATATTTAAGATTTTCAAGAGCAGTTTTTAATAATAAATTAGTATATAATTAACTTTTAAAATATTTTATGCAGGAATTACAGTTATTGTAAAAAAATGTTGAATATCTTTTAACTGAATATTGACATCTAACAAAATCTTCCTTGTTAGAATTGGGACAGGCATATAGAAGCTTCCTAGAAAAACGAACCGTTTAGATTCAATCTCTAGCAATTTTTAGCTCGAACCACTCTTATATCGCCTTCCTTCTTGTAGGACCAATGACTTCCAGACATTTATTTACAATGACATATGACAGATATATTTAAGAACATTGAATATTCTTTAGAACAACATTTTTAATTCAAATGTGTAAGGATGTATTAACCGAAACAATTTATTTAATAAATTTTGCAACTATGCAACTAATTGCTAAGTTTAACGGAATTGTTTAATTTGGACAATTTGATACTATAATGAATTGATAGTATACTGAAATTTGATATTGAATAAAATTAATTGATTTTAGACCGCATTTTATTTTCCTAAACAAAAAACTTGATTATTGTAATGTGCATACACTTTTTCACTGAACTTATATAGTACAATGTGTAAGCGAGTTTATTTAAATTGTACAAATGTTTACAAGTCTTAATTATATCCGTATGACTGTATAGTCAAAGGGTATAATAAATTTGCCATTACGTTTGTGACGCAGAGAAGGAGGGGGGTAGATATATACTCAAGTGTATGGATCGGATCAGAAACGAAAAATAAATCGATTTAGCTATGTATGTCCGTCGGTCCGTCTGTCCGTCCGTCCATCCGCACGATAACTAAAAAACTAAAAGAGCTAGGGTCTTGAAATTTTCGCAAATTCGTTTTTTTAGCACATTTTCAAAAAATTTTGTAAAAATGTGCCTATATAGTTTCACTCTGTCCGTCCGTCTGTCTGTCTGTCCGTCTGTCCGTCTGTCCGTCTGTCCGTCTGTCCGTCCGTATGTTTACAAAAACTTTTACATCGTTTGAAATAGAGAAAAGAAATTTTAACCACGAGTAGGTATTACAAAAAAAATAATTTCGTAGAAGAATTTTTTTCTGTAGCCCCACCCGTTACGGAGCTGCAGCCCCCCAAAGTTGGGAAAAGCCCTATATTCAAATTGTTATAACAAGAGTTCTATTAGGTGTATTTTCAATCTGAAAACGGGAAAAGATAGCTGGTGTTATAAACTTTATAAATTTTTAAAAGAAAAATGTTTAGGGTTGCCATACGGTACTAAAATTTACCATTATGCAAAACTCAATTTTTGCAAAATTTTTGGCTACACATATCTTCTATACGGGCTAAGCTAGGGTCTTGAAATTTTGGGAGTAGTTAGATCCTCTGAAATAAGTAGAAGTCGGTTAACAAATTTTTTTTGTCACGTCCCCTGTTTTGCAGCTACAAGGGTCCAAAAATTGTAATTTTGCTATTTTTAAACACCTGTAACTTGAATACCTGTTCAAATTTTTTTTTTGTGATTTACAAAATTGAAAGCTCTTTAAATATATTTCAACATGTGTCAAAGGTTTTTCTTAATTTTGAAGGGTGACGAAGCTACAGTCCCCGCAAATTCTAAAAAAGCCCTATATTTAAATTGATATAATAAGAGTTCTGTTAGCTATATTTTCAATCTAAAAACGGTAAAAGAGAGCTTCTTTCTTAGGCTTTACAAAAATATATCACTAAAATGAACAGGGTTGCCATACGGTACTAAAATTTACCATTATGCAAAACTCAATTTTTGCAAAATTTTTGGCCCCACATATCTGTTAAACGGTTCTAGCTTGGGTCTTGAAATTTTGGGAGAAGTTAGAACTTTAGAAATTAGTAGGAGTCGGTTAACAAAATTTTTTTCAGCAGCTATAAGAGCTCGAAAATTGAAATTTTGCTATTTTTAAACACCTGTAACTTGAATACCTGTTCAAATTTTTTTTTGTTAATATACAAAATTTTAAGGTCCAAATTTATACTTTAACATATGTTAAAAGATTTTCTTAAATTTAAAAGCGGTTCTTTAAATTGAAGAAAGTGTCTGTCAGTTTTAACCATTTTGGCTTATGTAGTAAAATTCTAAATAAAATTCCAAATTTTGCTAGAATTCACAATTTCATTCCTTGAACCTAAAAAAGTTGGGAGAAGGGGAGTAGTGAGGTTTAGATCCTTGAAAAATTGGGCAATCTTCCCCATAGAGGGGCTATTAGAACTTAAAAATTAAAAAAAATACGGTTTTTATAAGTAAGTAGTAACTATAGTCACCAACGTATATATTTAATAAATTAAACGTTAACATTGAAGCTTCAACATTATATTCCGATAAAATACTCAGTATGAAACACTATATTATTATGAAAATGTGCTTTTTTAAAAACCCTTGGTTTTTTTTATCACTTGTTTTGCAATAGCCTTCATCGCTATTTAAATCCAGCCATTTTGGTTCATGGGTTCAGGTAGCTGCCATACAACTTTTTTTTTATATGATCATTACTCTCCACCTACTGAAGCTGCGTGTCTGAAATATTGCCAACAGTAGTTTAGTTTTATGGCCAAAGTTTCCGCAAAATTTGGTTGGTCTAGTGGAGTGGGTTAGAGTAGCTGCCATACAACTCCTTCTTTAATATGAGTATTATACTACACCTAATGAAGCTGTATGTTTGAAAGTTTGCCTAAAGTAATTTACCAGATGATATAATGTATATGTTACGGCCATACGGGTATCCAGAGTTGATACAGTCTACCCTACTACACTCTTCCTCGTTTTTTAATATAATAATAATGCATATGCAAAAATATTTTCTTAGTATCTCATGAATTAAAATAACATAAAAAAAACTGCAGCAAATTAAAAACTACAATGCTACTTAAATGCAGTTACGTAATTTTTCAAATAAATTATGCACATTGTTTACAAATAAACTTTCGTTAAATTATTAAAATCATTCTTAGAAAAAATTCTTTCATCATTTCGATTTAATTTTTTTTTAATAAAAAATTTATTCATAAAAGCGTCTGCTCTTTCTACGAAATCATTTAATTATTTTATTGTCTATCACCCTTCTCATAATTACTTGTTCTAGAAATAGTTTTTAATACGTTGTATCCCATTGAGCATTTGTATTTGCCTACTATTAGATTTTACAAGTGGAAAATATAAGTTTAATTATAATAATTAATATTAAATAACGGTTAGGCTAATAAGTGCCATAGGTACATATTGGAACAGGGGTCATATTATATTAGTATTATTAGAATTCATCTTAATGAATTCCACATACAATTTTAACATGAGAGTACTAGGCATGTAGAAACGTCTTAGATTTTCAATAGATACAATTCTATTTTTGTTTATATTGTAATATTTTATATTAAGTTTGTATTCTATATCTGTGAGTTATATTATCCAATTAAATTTTTTGTTTATATTTTGCATTTGTTTATATTGATATATTATTGTATTTTTTATTATTTAGAGATATATATTTATTAATTATTGATTATTAGCGATTAATTTGAACGCAACATTTATCTGAGTCGAGTCGAAAACCAGAAATGTTTTTTCACTTTCAATGGGTTTCGAAACCCGCGGCCTTTCGCATGAAAGGTCAGGACTCTAACTTCTGTGCCACCCAGCCGTAAATAATTAATAATTAAATTTCATGATGATCTGTCAATTTTTTACATTCAAAATTCTTTTAAACGATGACAGTAAACAATGATAACTTTAGTCTCCCTTCAAACGCTCTTTCAACACATATTTTTTCACATACTATAAGAGTATAATATATACAAAATGGCTTTAGTCATTGTTTCATAAACTTAAAATTTGTGTAAGTGCGCGGCTTTTCTAATAACGCTTAAATCTATATAAGCTAATACATCAAATCGCTTTGCATTATTTAAAATTCGCTTTCAATTGATATTCTTACATTACATGCAATATGTTCAGGAAATGAAGACAGCTTCATTCTTTAATACAATTATTTCTAATAAAACTTTTAAATTAAAACAGTTTACCCTGCAGTTGCTGTTCTAATTTTGTGCAAAAATTTATTTAAAGTTTTAAATTACTTCAACTTTCTGGCTCAAAAAAACTTCAAGCCTTAAGCGATCAGTTTTAATTGGACAGAATTATAATAATTAAATTAATTTTTAAAACTTTTTGTTTATACAATCAATTTTTACAAACTTAATTCAAAGTTATATTTTCGAAAGGCGTCGAATTTGTCAACATATTTTATTTAAATATCGCTTAGCTTATTTTTGACAGTTCAAGAAACTTCGCCAAGTTGGACTTGGATATAATTAAGCGATTTTTTAAAATTATTCAATAAAAACCATAAACAACTTTTATTAATTTTAAACACTATAAATATATAAACTTACATTAAAATTATTAAATTTAATAAATAAACACTTGAAAAAAACTAAACTTAATGTTCACTCTTCTATTTTGAGATAAGAACTGATTTAAAAATGGTAAAATTAATTTTATTTTAGAATGGACCGATAAACAATGTAAACAACATTAATTTAATTGTAATTAGATTGAGAAAAAACTGATATCAAAATTATAACATGTATATTAATAAAAAAATATTTAATTTTAATAGCCACTAGAATTAATTAGAATTTATATTTTAATTAAAAAATTTAGAAAGATTCAAATATACCGAGTAGAAGGTTCAAATATACTAAGTATCTAAAGTAAGGTATAGCCTTCAATATGTTATTCTAGTACATTAACTATTTAGAATTAAAATAATGATAGTCAAAAGCTCTAATTTTGACATAATTCGCTCGACTCAAATTCGTTCTTATACTGAGGTTGGTTCACACTAGAAACCGCTCAATCTTTGGGTTGTAAGTGCAAGAGTATCCCTCCGATAAAAGGAATCACAATTTGGCTTCAGCTTGGATTTTGTCCGGCCACATGAGTCTGATCTTTTACGTACCGATGCCAACAATTAATTGTGTTTCATTACTTTTTTCGTTGGGGCACTTTTTCCGACTTTTACGGCTTCTACGACATTTATTTGTAATTATGTAAATCAGCTATCTTAGAAATTTACATTTCTCAAAATATTTGTCATCCTAATTCTTCTTGTAAAATAACTTTTAAGAACATGTAGAACCATCGGTCCTTTAGAATATGGAACATTTCTACTTTATTTTTGCTTTGCAACGCGATGAATCTGTTTTTTTGAAAATCTCTAACCTTTTAAGAAACCTACAGAGTGTAGAAGCTTTGACCTTATTGGTTAATTTTAAAGATACGAAGTATATAAATACTTGCACACTTGCAAACTTTAGATACTTCTTTTAATATTTTCTTCTTATTTAGTTGTACTAGGTTGTGATAAGAATTTAAAGATTAATTTAATTGAAATAGTTTTTATACCCGTATGACTATATAGTCCAAGGGTATAATAAATTTGCCATTACGTTTGTAACGCAGAGAAGGAGGGGGGTAGATATAGACTCAAGTGTATGGATCGGATCAGAATCGAAAAATAAATCGATTTAGCTATGTATGTCCGTCCGTCCGTCCGTCCGTCATCACGATAACTCAAAAAGTAAAGGAGCTAGGATTATGAAATTTTCACAAATTCGTTTTTATGCAAAAAACGGAATCGAGTTTTAAATTCAGCCATTTTGGTCCACGGCTTCGAGTACCTGCCATACAATTTCTAATTTTATATGAGTATTACTCTATACCTATGGAAGCTGCGTGTCTGAAATTTTGCCAAAAGTAGTTTAGTATAATGGCCAAAGTTACTGCAAAATTTGGTTGGTCTACTGCAAAGGGTTCGAGTAGCTGCCATACCACTCCTTCTTTTATATGAGCTTTACACTACACCCCCAAGTAACATTTGCCAAGAGTAATACTCTAGAAAATTTGGAAAAGCTCTCATAAGGCTCTCATAACACACTTGGAAGCTCTCATAACATATTCTTATTACAAGAGTTAAATTAACTCTTAAAGTGTTCTTGTTATGAGATATCAACACTTCTAGTGTTAAAAATTCTTTTACTCTCATAGTAAAACTATTTTCATATATCTCCATTAAAAGTAAGAAAATTTCTATTCTCATAAAGTCTTTTTTATGAAATTTTAACTCTTGTAGAATTGTGCTCTTATAAGAATTCCTTTGTGAGAGTCTAACTTAAATAACACATTATAATAACATTAAGCTCATTACTTACCTTAAATTAAATTAATTTTTCAATTTAATACACGTAATTTTTCAATTTAATACACAAAAAACTATTTCTTTTAATAAAATTCTTTAATACACGACTGTTAATAACAGAGAGCTTAAATGTTATATAAGTAACTAAATAAAAAAAAATCAGAGATCAATACTCTTGTAACAAGATCAATATTCTCATAACAAGAGTAAAAAGACTGATTTATACTTGTAGGAAGAGCAATATTCTCTTAAAAGTAAAAAGACTGATTTATACTTGTAACAAGATCAATGTTCTCATAATAAGAGTAAAAACATTAATTTAGTTCATGAAATATGAATTAAATTTCAAATTAATCTCATAAGAAGATCAATACTCTTGTAACAAGATCAATATTCTCACAAAGAGAAAAAAGGCTGATTAATACTTGTAACAAGATCAATATTCTCATTTGAGTAAAAAGACTGATTTGATTTTTTTTGTTTGTATGTAAAACACAAAGAAAGAGTTGTCTTCGCCAACTCTAAACATCAACTTTACTGCAAAACATGAAATTATATGAATTTTGTTTTTTTGTTTTTTGTTTTTGTTACAAAAAGTAGATAACGATTTCGAGTTACGATTTCATATGATTTAAATGATGCGTAGTTTATTTAAGATAAGCAAAAAAGAACACAAAGATTTTTAAGTAAATAAATAAATAAAAAATTTAAGTAAAAAAATAATAAGTTATTCAAAAATTATGGGATAATAAGTTAAATTTTTTTTTAACTATTTTACTTTCTTATATTTTTTTTGTAATGTTTATAATAGCATAGGGGAAATAAATAAATATTGAACAGCTATATGTTATACTAATTTAATAAGTTTCATGTGATACAAACGTAGTATAAATTTTGGCATACCTGAAACTTGTTTGTTTAGATATAAAAAAAAAATTTGAATTTTCTGAGAAAAAAAAAATATTTTGACACTGAAAAAAATTATCAAACAATACGTTTTGTCGAAATACTTGGAAATTAGAACAAATAAAAATTCAACAATATTATTTTTTTATACATTTATAAAATAAGTATTTTTAATAAAAATTATTTAAGGAGTTGAAATTTAGAGAAGAAATTTCATATTAGTTTATTTAATTTCTTGCAAATATATAAATAAGTATAATATGTAGGCTATAAGACACTGTTAGGTAATGTCAGTAAAAAATATTTTTAATGATATTTTTATTTCAATTAACTTTTTAACAGATAATTAATTATATTATATAGATATGGTGTTATCTAAATTCTAAAGTGACATCCAGACTTTTGAATACATATAGCCGGTTAGAAGATGCAAAAACTCTGCGTGTTTTTAAATTTATTAGAATTTATACAAAAATCATAATAGACTACCTATACTATTTCTAAATTATACTTCTAAAGTTATTTAACGCTTAAAAACACCAAATATGTATATTACATTAGTTAGTTACTGTTTTTTTTTAATTTCGTTTAAAAATAGGATTACCTTTTCATTTTTATAGCATAGCATGAATTAAAAATAATTTTTAGATTCCTGAATTTTACTCAAAACTTAAAAACTTATTCATATTTTTAATGAAGATGGTAATAATAATTATCCAAAATACAAAATTATAAATTTTGTGAACCTGGTTAAATATATTTTATGCGAACTAATAAGTTTTTAAAATTATAATAATATTTATATTAAATATTAATAACCTTGCCAGCTAATGCTATTAATAATAATAACAATAATAATGTTACATATTTATAATATTATTAAATTATGTTCAGAATTTTAATAAACGGACAAATCATAAATGTGAAAAATTTTGCACTTTATTTGATTTGTTAATAATTTTTTTCAGTGAATTATTCTCATATGAAGAGTTTTACTCTTATAAGAAGATCAATTACTAATCTTATCAAATAGCGGCCATATTATTCAGACTTTCTTTATTGTTCTCAATCTTAACCCTTAGATTACTAAGTAATTTTTTTGAATTAAAAAATATGAAAAAATATTTCTTGTAAAAATTATTAAATTTTAATAATTTACAACATAAAATGATAGCTTCAATTCAATTTTAGAAATAATTTATTGTATTTTATATTCAGTTTTACAGAAATTTACTCGAATTTTCACATAAACATAGGTAGAAATAGAATAATAAGCCTTAAAAGGGTTAAAAAATTATTATTAAAATTTTTTAAATTTGAATTATTTTTGGCGCGCGTTGTTTTTTTTCGAGGTAAAATGCCTACTTTTATTAATAAAATTTCAATGCCCGTAGTATTTTGGCTTATATTATTGACGAAATAGTTATTTTAGTTTCCTATAAATTATATGTTCATATTAAATCTAATATACTTCTTTATGATATTATACACATACATATAATTAAAAAGTTACTTTATTTAATCGCCACCAAAAATAATTCTAAAAAGCAATACGGATACATTTATATTATAATATGTTGGTTTCTCTTTCTACCAATAAACTATACTCTTTTGAGTATTGTATGAATGTATTTTAATACTCTCATAGTAGTGTTCTTATGAGCGTTTTATACTTATAGAACTCTTACAATGAGAGCTAAACTCTTGTTATGAGTGTTAATTAACTCTCATAACTGCGCCCTTTAACTCTTATAATGATCTCATAAGGCTCTAGAAGAATTCTTCAAGAGTAAACTATGAGAGCAATACTCTCAGAATTAACTCTTAAAGAATTCTTCTAGAGTCTTATGAGATATATTTTGTTACTTGGGCTGATGAAGCTGGGTGTCTGAAATTTTGCTAAAAATAGTTTAGTGTAATGGCCAAAGTTACTGCAAAATTTAGTTGGTCTACTGCTGAGGGTTCGAGTAGCTGCCATACAACTCCTTCTTTTATATGAGGATTACACTACACCAAATAAAGCTGGGTGTCTGAAATTTTGCCAAAAATAGTTTAAATAGTTTAGTGTAATGGCCAAGGTTACTGCAAAATTTGGTTGGTCTACTGCAAAGGGTTCGAGTAGCTGCCATACAAATTCTTCTTTTATATGAGCATTACTCTACACCTAATAAAGCTGAATGTTTGAAATTTTGCCAAAAGTAATTAACCGGATGATATAATGTATATGTTACGGTCATACGGGTATCCCAGAGTTGACACAGTCTACTCTACTACACTCTTCCTCGTTTTTTTTTTATTTTGCAAGGTGAAGGTCATTGTGATTAAATTATAAAATGTTTTAATATTAATGAGCATATCAAATTTTTTTTTTTTTTTATGTTTTAGGTATAATAGCATAAAAATTGCTTATTTTTAAATCTCATAAAAATAATAGTATATGTACTTTTATCAAATACTTTAAAGAATATTCAGGCCCCTCAGGCTAGTATGGTATATAGTTTTGCAGGTATGGTATAAGTTTATAAGTGATAATTTTGATATGTGGGAGGTACCTTCCTTCACTCCATTTCATCCTAAATCATAGAAACATAATATAAACAGGATATAACACTTTACATCAAATTTGATATCACTATCTTTATTAATTTTGAAGATAAATTTTTAAATCTTGGGAGGTGTGTCTAAGGTACCTGAACCACCACTGCAGTTAATCTCAAATTTCAGGGACAAAAGGGAAATAGGTAGGAACACCCTTGTATAGTCTTTCTCTTTATTGTTTTCGGAGATATGCTAGTTTTGCCATGATTTGACTAAAAGCTTCCAGGATCCGAACCCATGTTGCGATTATGCCCACTAGCATTTATCGCCTATCATTCGTCATTAGTAAACTGCAGTTTAAATTTCAGCAATATAGTATCATCATTTTTTGAGTCATCCGTACGCCGGGATGGACGGACGAATATCGCTAAAGCGATTAACGTGGTAACGCTGAGCAAAAATATGTACAATTTTCTAGCTTACCCCCTTTCGATTGTTACAAACGTTGTATTAAAGCTAATATACCCCTATACCTATTATAATACAGGGTATTTAAATTAGATTCTAATAGCTAATTTTGACGACAAGGGATTCGACTTTCTTTAATAGATTCGTCAAATAGATTCGACTTGTCCTTGTACGCGAATTTTTAGTAGAAAATTTTAAAACCCTATTGATTTTCTTGCGTCAAAAGTATATTTCATTAAAAATTTTAAAGTATTATTTAATAAGTAAATTTAATCTACGTAATAAGATAATATTTAAAATGCTTTTAATAAAAAGCTATCTTATAGATAATTAATAGGCATAGACATAAATTAAATCATATGTTAAGAAAAAAATTAATCAAACAAAATATTGATTTTTAATAATTGTATTATATTTAACTTTTTTATTGACCTATGATTGCTTAAAACCTTAAAAAGATCCTTGAACTCTTAAAGTCATGGCATGGAAAGATCTTATTTAATTAAGTAGTCATACTAATTATTAAAACTTTAAATACATTCCTAAAATTTTCCGATATCCCTGCCTTCAAAGTTATTTCGTAAGTTTTAAAGGAAGTAACAACACATCGTCCCCGTACAATATTGCAGCTAATTTAACGCTTCTTTACAAGCAACAGTAGAAGCTTAACCTGCTCCGTTCTTACTCCTTTTTGATCCTACAATTAAAATTCTTCATTAGATTTACTTTAAAAATGTACTGTAGTTAAAGTGCTTGAGAATCTAAATATTAGAGTGTCCTGATGAAAAGATATCCCCCCTCCGAGTCTGTAAAAATTTCTTGACAATAAGATACAAAAAAATTATTATTTAAACGGTTAACGGGTTTTTTGTATAAAAACCAAAATTAATTTAGTTATGAGCACTATTAAAGGGTATTTTTAAAGTTCTGTAGAATGGTTTACAAAATATATTTTCTGGTAAAAGTAATCATAACATGGTGATTATATCCTTGCAAACATATATGACATCGGTATATTAAAATTGCTCCCCCGTTTGTACTGTAGCGCATTGATCTAGACGAGCTAGATCTAGTAATTAAAAATAATTCGATCTAGCTATGTATGTCCATATGTCCGTCTGTCAGTACGATAACTCAAAAACTAAAAGGGCTTGAGTTTTGAAATTCAAACAAAGTAATTTTTAGACAATTTCTAGATTCCCTAATATTATTGGTTACCATCGCACCGAGGCTTCCCACCATACAACTTATTGCACCAATATGAATTTCTTCAAAACTAACTATACTACGAGGATGACAATTTCACACGGTTAGTTATATAATGAATCGAGCACTTATATGAAGTTTCAAAATGTTGCGGCTCCATTTTCGGGGGGCTGCCATAAAAATTGGTCAATTCAATAACTGTGAATCTATACATCTTAGTGGGTATGAACCGGTATCTAAAATTTGAGAAGAGCAACTATAATCTTCCTTGTTTTAAATTTATTTTGAAATTAAAATCAATTATGTATTCAAATCACGTTCAAAATTCAATACAACTCATTTTCAAAAGGATAAAGGATATTTTAAGGATATTTAATTGTCCTATTGTTTTTTTTGGTAAACACTTTATTTATTTGTTAAATTAATTTAAATAATTGAGTGAAAAAAAATTGAGCTAATTAAATTCTACGATAAGGGTCTACAGGATTAATTGTACGAGGTATCATATTTGTTAATTTTATTAAAAAAATTAACAAATATTTATGCCTATAAATGGTATTGGGATTAGTATTTTATTTAATTAATTTTTTTTTGAGGATTTTTTTTCTAAATTAGAAATATTTCAAGTATTTTTTTTAAATAATATGTTAATTCGTTAATATATAAATTAATTACAATAATTACTAAAGTCGTTATGTAAATCTTATGTACTTTATATTATGTATTTTACTATATTTATATGTAATTGAATTAAACATATGTAATAAAAATCAATATAATGTTACTTATTTGATTTGTACGTCTGTCGTAGTCTAATTGAAGAATTAATGGAAATGGTTTGATGGTTCCTTTAATTTCGTTACTTTTTTTGACAACTGAAATGGTGCTTCCTATTATTTCATATGGTAGGTACTTGATTAAATAAACAAAGTATTCAAAGTAATTGAATGAGGTACCTACTTTGCTTTGAATATTTTGACTTCGGATTTTGATATTTTGTCAATTTAACGAAAGTGGTTTGTTAATTAAAATTTATTAGAATGTTTAAACAACAGTTGATTGGAATAAAATATAACGTTATAAAGCGGTTTGT
The DNA here is from genome assembly GCA_963082915.1 of Dolichopus griseipennis. Taxonomy (NCBI): domain Eukaryota; kingdom Metazoa; phylum Arthropoda; class Insecta; order Diptera; family Dolichopodidae; genus Dolichopus; species Dolichopus griseipennis. The sequence continues at coordinate 42,583,924 of OY720441.1, forward strand.
ATATTTAACCGCCTTAACGGTACATTTTAAATTTTTTTTAACAGAATATATTTTTTATGGTTTCTGCTGAACTTGTCGCCTGAGTTTTAAAAACCAGAAGACGGACTGATATTCCTAAAAAAGGAAATAAATGTTCAAAAGTTAAATTTTTAAGCTCTTCCCATAAAGTGCCTCTCTAAAACCTAGTGGCAGTTTGTTGGTCAGCTTTTTCATTTCTCTTTTAGTTTCTAATATGTTATTGGGACTATGGAAACTTTTTCAACACTTTTGTCAGACTTCTGGTTGGCAAAATACCGGAGACTTCAAAGTTGCTCAATGTAGAAAAAAATTTCAACAACTACAAATATACTTAGGAATAGTACTTACTTTGATTACTTTATTTCTCATTGGCCAGTTTCTTATGACTATCATACGTTTAATTTCCAAAAATTATTTACCATGACTCCAGATTTTCCCAATGCCATCGTTTAAAATAATTGAATTTAAGTTATAAGAGATTTTAAAAAGTACTGTCACCATGACAACGATAAGAATATCTATTTAATAATTTTAGTTCTTTTTAATTCAATTTTCTTTTTATTTTGGGTTTTGGAATAAAAAAAAAAAATCCGAAATGACACACAATTTCAATAATTGTTTTCTCACACAAAATCTATAAATACAATGAATTAAATTTAATAAACATGTGTATTACATACAAATTACATTTATATTCAAAATACATTCTACATTTTTGTATAGATTTTTCCTTAAAAATTTTTACATAATATGTAGGTACATTAATGATCAGGTGGTATATAATATATGGTGGATATAATATCGTTACACGTAATGTATCGAGTAAATTAACTGTAATTTATGTTATATATTGTTTTATACCTATAAGAAAATTTTGTTTTATTTTTCTCCGGGGTTTTTCTTTTTTTTTAGATAAGATTAATGTACCGATAAATATAATGATGGTGTTTTTTCCTTTTCACTTTTTTAAAAAAATTAGTTTTTTTTTTTGTTAACTCTTTGCACACACATACAAATACACAAATAAAGGGTAGAGCTTAATAATTTGAGTATCGATACTCACAACTAATATACTTGATACTAATGTACCGTTGTTTGGGTAAAGTGTACAGCTTAGGTTGTGTATCGGTACTTTAATGTACTGTTATTTGGGTAAAGAGTCAAATTAGTGCCGGATGGGAACCAATGCCTGATCGTTATGGAAGTTCTTAAGTTAGGTAAGGGATGAAACGTATTTATTCAAATTTATTTTGGAAAATTATCATTTTTAAAAAACTGTATTTTTAAAATTTTTTATTTTTGATAGCAATTTTTCGAAAATGGTTTGTCTGATTCGAGTTAAGCATATACCGTTAATTAGTAGAAATAACTAAGAAATAAAGGTGTAAAGAATAAGCTTTAATACTCTCGCAACTGTGATTATTATTAGTAAGATCTTATTGCATATTTTGCTAATCTGATTTTTTTAACCCATTGACTGCTAAGGTTTTCATTTTTCAATATTTATTCCTTTCAAAATGAATGTCTAAATAATTGAAGAGTAGTTAATGGATTTGACATCTGTTAGTATAGGTTGCATTAAGAGATAGACGTAATCTCTTGAACAATCCTTGTCCTACAATACGTCATGCAACAACCCCAAAAGGATTTTTCTATCCAAACTAGACCATTCTGTACAATACACTTTTTTCTCGATAAATATTATATTTCAATAAATTTTAAGCCAAATAAGTATAAGAAGTTCAATTATTAAAATCAAGTTTTTAATGGCTTTTAACTGCTAATCAGATTCAAATATTTAAACCTAAACTTTATAATCAGACCTATTCAGTCCAATTTCTAATAATTATCAAGAATTCAATAACGAATAGCGACGGAGATAGATAGGATCTGCTTAACCAAATTGACTTTAAATATTTTCTATTAATTTATGAATCATCATTATTATGCAGTACACTGTAGATTCTATTAAATTTTTTGCTATGTGAAATTCAATGTGAATATACAGAAAATGCTTAGTACATATGCTTAAATAAAAATTTTCTTATAAACTTTTTATTAATTATGCTTAGATATATATACATATATATATCAGTATATATATATGTAAACATATATTTAAAATATATTAACATATATGTATCTGTTTTATATATACAAAATCAGTATAATGTAAAATATCGATTTCAAAATTTTTTCATTCGAAAATAAATAAATTATTTTGACTATAGTTTAGTGTCATGTAAAGTGGTCAGGACATTGCAGAAGGATAATGTACATTACCCTAGCTATATATATATATATTATATTATATGTTACATATATAAATGTCAAGTATTTTTTTTTTTGTTGTTTTTCCACCTTTTCAATGTTTTTAAACTCAATTAAACTTGACAAGTTTATATGTGTACTGTAATAACATTATATTTTATATATGTATATAATATAATTACATGTAAATACATATGAACACTTATATATATTTAGCAAAAAATATAGTTGAAGAGATTAAATGTTTTTTTATTTTGTTGGATAAATGATGAAGTGAATAAGGCAGATGATATTCAAATAATTTAATTCTTTATAATTATATTTATTTAAAATATTTTAAAATACACTTGTGAAATTGATTCAGTTTAAAATAATTTAATTATTTAATTTAAATAATATTTGGACGGTTACTAAATTTTTATTTTAAATGGAGTAATTTAATGTTATAGAAGTATGTTAAGATCAAAGATAATTAAAACTAAATATTTTTATATTGCAAATCTACAGTAACATGTGAACGCTCATCATCCGGTAGTGGATTAGCAGTTGAAGAAGAAGATTTCGATATGATAGTAAACTTCAAATTTTAATTATACAAGGCGTCCGAAACTGAAAGGTCACGAACAATCAATAGAGAACTTTATAACGAACAAAAAATTGTTCTAGAGGAGTGATCTATATCTAACGATTTCCGAGATAGCTGCCTTCAAAGCAATTTCATAAACTTTCTACAAGACAGGAGATTCGTTTAAATGTCACTAGCTGACTGAAGCTATGAGCTTTAATATTAATATCGAATTTTTAGAAATCAGATTGAAGTGCTTGCAACTGTTCAAATATAAGAGTTAGAAAAGAGTTTAAATATTATGATGTAGGTTCCTTTTCCTTCTTGCCCTTTGTTATGATTTCGAAATATTCAAGAGAGAAGTTAACTTATTTCTTCTTAATTTTGATATCTTCCTACCTAATCTTTTCCACCCTTACATCTCAGTCATTATATTACACAAGTTTTCGGGGGTTTGACCTTTTGTTTCAGCTGCCAAGATATATGAAGTTTTTTGTAAAAGTTCCGAACTTGCAGTAGGGTTTGTTTTGTATTCTAAAGTTATTATATTATCTTATTTATCATAAGTAATCAAATAATATATGGAAGTCGCATCTACTTTTATTTGCCCTGAATAGATTTTTAATTAAGGATTTCTAATGAACTGTTCCATTGTCCGGACTGAACTTATTTACTTTAAATTCAAATTATTACTCTTTAATAGATATGTAATTTATTTAAAAAACCGATAGAGTAAAAGCTTCAGAGCACTAAAAACGAAAAAATTTCAATACCAAATCGTGTTTTTTATAGAGTTAGTTTCTTCTGTTAAAACAATTATTAGAAGGAATTATTTTTTTGGTAGAGCAGTAATATTTCCTGATTACCTAGCTTCAAATTCGTTAAGCGATTACTTTTCGCATCCACTCATTAAATCTGTAAAGATTGATTTTTCCCATACCGGTACTATGGTTCAGGACACAATATTGCAGCACATTACATCAAACGATATTATACCATGTTTCGAGGACGATATTTGAGGACTTGAAGAGGAGGTATTAAATAATGGTATGGTGTCCATCCGTGCCATTGATTTTTTTGCCGTCTAATATAAATATGTTTTTAAAAAATGTATAATATAAATTAAAATCACCATATTAAAAGTTAGCCACTCTGTCGTGAGACCTGATCTTTAAACTACACCAAAGGTAATGATTGATTACATTTCAATATATTTTAACCTAGCTTTTACCGTTTTACTTTATTTTTAATTTACAAGTAAAATAATTTCATTAAAATTTAATGTTATTAATGCACACATTCATACTTTAATGTTCTCTATCCAATTGAATTTAATTTAAAAAGAAAATCCAAGAAAACTCTGAAATAGAAAACATATGTACATGTGCTTATCAAATTTATGTATTTGTAAATGTATGTATTAGTTTTTTTTTTATATATGCCCTACCACAATACTTTTCCAAATAACCCATTGTATCTAACTCAACTAACTCTCAGTTATTTTTTGAACATTTCATTCATCACATCATTTCCTTTCGGGTTTTTTACTGACTTTAATTCATTGTTTTTACATTTTAGGGTTCCAATCTTCCATACACTTACCTAAACATATACAGGTTTGTTATAATAAATTAAAAAAGAAAACAAAAAGTATATAGGTAAAATATATATAAGGTTTTTCTATATATAAATAATAGAATTGAAATTACACTACACGCACATATAAATTTTATAATATTAAATTGATTTTGGGTAGAAAAAAAAAGTTCAACTGCCCCCAAACTACTCTATACACATCATGAATCACTAATCAATTATTATATTTTTTTAGTGTATTAACGAAGTGACACAATATGTTGTCAATATGTTAATATGGTTTAGAGTTATATGGTGGTATTCTTTTTTTGGAACACTTACGAAATATTGAAAGAAAAATTGATTTTCGAGATAATTAATACGACTTTTAGATTTTGAATATGTTAATTACAATTAATAGGGATTTCGATAATATTGGAAATTTATGTTTACTTATTTTGAAGTGCCATTAGTGTTCAGTAATGGAAGAAATATTAATTTAAAAATTTATTTTCATTATTCATTTGTTATTGACTTCAAAAGTCGATCACATAACATTGATTCATTGGTCATTTAACTTTGATAAATTCATATTAATTAAAGAATTACGGAAAGCATTTAGATTCGGGGTTTGAGTTGACATTTCTTTTTTTTGGAGAAAATGAAGTTATCTGAAAATTAATATAATTTCGACCATAGGTGTATAATGAAACGTCATACAGAACGAAGTTAAAAAATCCTTAATATGTTATTAGAATTGTTTCTACTGCTAAGGAACAACACATACACAATTTTTGAAGTTAATCATTTAATAACATCTTACATAACAGGGTTAATACATCCGTTAGTAAAATCAACACCAACGCTAACATCGCTAAACGTCGCTATGTAAATATATCAAAATCCAAGACATTCAGAAAAACCACCTTTATTTAAAAGCGAAAAAAAGAAGAAGTTAACTGTATCTATAATTTTCCGATCAACAAGCTCTCTTGGTCTAGACTCTGGAGTCACTTTTTACAAAATTTAAAGTAAGTTTCTTAAACTCTTAGACAAGACAAGAAATAAAACCAAAAAATTTTTAGGTCGAGTTACGGGCTTTAATATAAGAATAAGATAATCAATATGTTTAAATAAAACGTAAAGGATAAACTGCTAAACAACACTGTAGAAGAAGAAATATTTCTAAACAATATGATGAGTTATTTGTCGGGATATCAACCATTTTTTAAGGTGATAAGTAAGGTGGTAAACTGATTAACATGGTCTTACTTAAAATACATCTGTATTGTTTTTATACACTACACCTACAATGGTATAGGAGAATATTAACTAATCTAAGAGGTATACAAAGTAACCATTAAAGGGGACAAGCAAGATACACAGAAGTATATATATTTTTGATCAGCGTCACTTCCTGAATAAATCCGTGTGTTCATACGCGAATAACTCAAAAAATAACGATGCTATCTTGATGAACCTTATTCAGTATGGTTGAGCCAAGGCCAAACCAGCATATCTATCCGAAAGCAATAAAGATAGAACTTTAAAATTTGGTATAAGTGTGTTTCTTCCTATTTCCCTTATGTCGATTAGATTTGTGATCAATCTACACATTGAGATCCTCACACCTTGCAAGACTTAAAGCTAATCTCCGAACTTAATAAATATAGTAATAGCCTTTCTCCAACGAACGCTCGCTGTCAAACTAAGTTAAATATATTGAATTAAATGAAAATGTCTACAATAGACGCAGCCATGTCGCAGTCATTTCGCAGTCACGAAAAAAATTGTTTAACATTTAACTTTTTCGCTTTCTTTACGTGTTTAAATGTCAAATAATTGAATTGGGATAAATATTTTTTATTGAAAAATCTAAAAAAAAAATATATTTGAATATAAAATTGATAATATTATTAATTATTTTTCTATCTTGGGTTAAATAATATCAAACCATTATTCAAAATAGCTATACAATAAACTTTAAACTATTGAATATTTTTTAATTCATGAAATTTGTAAACAAAGCAATGTCAAAAAACGCTGTCATGTACATTTCATTGTCAACACTCCTTTGTTGATTAAGCAATGAGAGCTGAATGAGAGCGACATGAGAGCGTCATTGTAGATAGGCCATAATATTTACCCTAGTTTTTCTGACATTTCACTTCTAGTTCACGTTTATTTAAATTAAAAAGAGATTCTTAGAACGCATATATGGTCCAAGAAAATTATGTTAATTAAAATTTTAAAATTAAAATATATAGAAATTTTTAATTAATCCTAAAAATAATTAAAAAATTTTTCTCTATATATATATTTATGATATAATTAAAACTGTATTAAATATATTCTTTTAAGTTATACAAAATTAGATTTTTTAAAATATGCGGTTTTTCAACCAAAAAATTTTAAATATTAAATTTAATTTAATTATTTTTGATTTTTTTTAAAGTATAGAATAAACCCAGCTGCATGTTGATTTAATATTTATAGAAAATAATTTTCATAATGCTTCTTACAAAAATAAATGACATCCATTTAATCTTCTTAAAAACTAATTCAAAAATTTATAATAGATCCACTCTGTTTCATCTTTTCTTAATTTAAAATTTTCTTAAATGTACATTTGGTTTTTTTTCATATTTCATCATAATTTCTTAATGTTCAGAACTTGAATTCTATTTTAGAAATTTTATGACATCCAAACATCTTTTTCTTTAAGAATTGTCATTTTTAATGACATAACGTCATATTTAATTCATTTAATAATATAATTCATAACTATTTTAAAATATTGAAGTTATCTTTTGTTTTAACCATAATAAATTGTCCCAGAATAAACTTTGAATGGGACAATTCAAGTTTTTTATTTGTAACTCATGGAAATGCACCCTAATTTAATAGTTTTTAACCCCCAACCTTCTCCTAAATAAATAAAAAAGGTAATCCATTACTGTAAAAAGAATTTGAAATATATTTCATATACAAAAGTAACTTTTTATGAGTCCCTCAAAAAACCCAAAAAAAGACAATTTAAATAAATTAATAAGTTTAATTTAAAAATGTTAAAATATAAAAATAGTTACAAGTTTTTTTAAAACTAAAAAATGATTAGTTATTGTTCAAAATGCAGTTGTGACAACACTGTCAAAAAGCTGTGTACAATTCTGATGGTAGGGGTGGAATGAAAAATAAATGTTTTCTTACACATTATTCCAAAATAAACCAACCGTAAGAACTGAATTTTAAATTAAATTTTATTCCACACAAAAGCCCCTTCATTTATATTAAGTTTATTTTAAATTAAATATGTATCTGTATATGTGTTTATGTATGTATTTCTACTATGAGTACTATTTTAAAAAAAGCCATTTTTAAGTTTTACATCTAGAACTATTATTAAATAATAGTTATGAAGGAAAGAAAAAAGGAAACAAATATTTAAGTCACGTATTATCTGCTCTATGACTTATAAATGTATATTGGTGCGATTACTCTATTGCTGTAATCATTTTAAGTGCCCAGTGAATACAAAAAAAAAAAAAATAATCAGTTTTTTTTTTGTACTCTTTTAGAAGAAATCTTGCAGAAAAACTGTTTTTATATTTTTTTTTATTTTTGTTGTTGTTGTTGTTTTTTTTGTTTTTGATAATTAATTATATATTCATCTCTTTCTACTTTTGTTGTAAAAATGTAAAATATGCAATATTTGAAAATTTTTTATATTATTTTAAGTTAAAACGAGGAAGAGTGTAGTAGAGTAGACTGTGTCAACTCTGGGATACCCATATGACCGTGACATATACATTATATCATCCAGTTAATTACTTTTGGCAAAATTTAAAACATTCAGCTTTATTAGGTGTAGAGTAATGCTCATATAAAAGAAGGAGTTGTATGGCAGCTACTCGAACCCTTTGCAGTAGACCAACCAAATTTTGCAGTAACTTTGGTCATTACACTAAATTATTTTTGGCAAAATTTCAGATACCCAGCTTCATTTAGTGTAATGTAATCCTCATATAAAAGAAGGAGTTGTATGGCAGCTACTCAAACCCTCTGCAGAAGACCAACCAAATTTAGCAGTAACTTTGGCCATTACACTAAACTATTTTTTACAAAATTTCAGACACCCAGCTTCATCAGGTGTAGTGTAAAGCTCATACAAAAGAAGGAGTTGTATGGCAGCTACTCGAACCCTCAGCAGTAGACCAACCAAATTTTGCAGAAACTTTGGCCATAAAGTTAAACTACTTTTGGCAAAATTTCAGACACGCAGCTACAATAGGTACAGAAAAATACTCATATATAAAAAGAAGTTGTATGGCAGCCACCCGAACCCATGGACCAAAATGGCTGGATTTAAATAGCGATTCCGGTTTTTGTATAAAAACGAATTTGTGAAAATTTCATAATCCTAGCTCCTTTATTTTTTGAGTTATCGTGATGACGGACGGACGGGCGGACGGACATACATCGCTAAATCGATTTATTTTTCGATTCTGATCCGATTCATACACTTGAGTCTATATCTACCCCCCTCCTTCTCTGCGTCACAAACGTAATGGCAAATTTATTATACCCTTGGACTGTATAGTCATACGGGTATAAAAATTTTCTTATAGGATGAAGAAATACGTTTAGACTTTGAATATGAAGTTGGATGTGAAACTTAAGTACTCGTATATAAATACTATAAATATGTATATATATAATATTTATTATACCCGTATGACTATATAGTCCAAGGGTATAATAAATTTGCCATTACGTTTGTGACGCAGAGAAGGAGGGGGGGTAGATATAGACTCAAGTGTATGGATCGGATCAGAATCGAAAAAAAAAATCGATTTAGCTATGTATGTCCGTCCGTCCGTCTGTCTGTCCGTCCGTCCGCACGATAACTCAAAAACTAAAGGAGCTAGGATCTTGAAATTTTCGCAAATTCGTTTTTTTGCAATAGCCGTCATCGCTATTTAAATCCAGCCATTTTGGTCCATGGGTTCGGGTGGCTGCCATACAACTTCTTTTTTTATATGAGTATTTCTCTGTACCTATTACAACTACGTGTCTGAAATTTTGGCAAAAGTAGTTTAGTTTTATGGCCAAAGTTACTGCAAAATTTGGTTGGTCTGTTGCAGTGAGTTCGAGTAGCTGCCATACAACTCCTTCTTTTATATGAGCATTACTCTATACCTATTGATGTTGGGTGTCTGAAATTTTGCCAAAAATAGTTTAGTGTAATGGCCAAAGTTACTGAAAAATTTGGTTGGTCTACTGCAGAGGGTTCGAGTAGCTGCCATACAACTCCTTTTATATGAGCATTATATTTCACCTAATAAAGCTGGTATGTTTGAAATTTTGCCAAAAGTAATTAATGTTAATGATATAATGTTTATATAACGGTCATACGGGTATCCCAGAGTTGACACAGTCTACTCTACTACAATCTTCCTCGTTTTTTTTTAGTTTTATCTTACAAAAAAGTTTATTTGTTTTTTAATGTAACTTTTCTATTATGAATTTATCATTTTATACTTAAGTGTGTATGTAATAAAGTTAAAAAATTAATATGACAAATCTTAAAATAAAAAGAAGAATGACGTTGTGTATATATGCTTTTCATGTCGAAGCTCTCGGGTTCAAACAACGGTCTGTCCCTATTTCATAAAAATTGACAATCCTACAATTTACAGGCGAAAATTTGTAAAACGTACAATGTAATCAAAATTCAGAGTAATTAAAGGTTTTTAAAAATAAAATTGTCAGACTATTGTGACAAATTTGTCAAATATTCACTTGTCAATATTTATGACATGGGCGCTAATCATATCCAATAAAACAAATATCGTAAAATTGTATAACTTTATCGTAATAGTTTATATCGTAATATAAAATAAGATTTAATAAAAATATATAATTAACTCTTGTTTAAGATAATAGATGGCGCACTAAATTAACATTTGCGTATTCATAATCTTATACAAAAGCTTAAGTTGAGACTTAGTAAATATAACGTTTAAATAAATTGCAGCCTAGTCTTAAATAAACTTGGTGAATGACCTATACTCCTTAAATTTATAATTTTAATTTCATTTTTCTGAAAAAAAATGGAAGACAATTAAAATCAGGGATTTGTAACATTTTGTTTTTTGCACGATTATCAATGAAAGAAATATAAAGTATCCAAAACAAATTTATGACAAAGGAGTGTATTGAACTTCCGTTTCTACTTACTAAAGTTGAAAGATTTTAAAATAAAATAAAATGTTGTTTCCACCAAAGAACAAATCGCTTTTACAGGAAAAGATTTTTTCACATAATTAGTTATAAAAAGTCTTCAAAACTTCTCTTAATTTATGAAATCTTTTAATCATACATAATTGTATCATAGACGCTATTTATTTAAGTGAAAGTACCTTATTATTCTTTAAATAATTTTGAACTACATTTTTGGAAGTCTTGGATATAAATATACATATATACACAGAAGAACATGAGCAAGGGCATATTTATATAAAATTTTTGAAGTTCAAACTAACTTTAAGTGCAAATTTATCTGATTTTCTAAAAACCTCATAACATTAACTATGAAATTTCAAAAAATCGCCTTGCACAGGCATCACGTTTTTTTTTGGCTTTTCCGATATAGATTAATGCATATTAGAAAAAATATCGGACTTAAGTTATTGGTATGAAAACCATACTTATCTTAAACATTTCATACATGCGTTCAGTAAAAAATATTAAAAAGATATAAAATACCCGATTAAAAAAACTTTCAATGCTTATAAAAACACTTACATATTTTATTTCTAAGAACTTAACATTAGAAATGTTCTATCTTCACTAAATCTGTGGTTGGGTGACACAGTTTTAAAAGTGCCAACCTTTCATTAGAGCGACCCGGGCTTAAACCCGGTAAAAGTGAAAAAAATCTTTATGGTTATCTATACGAGTCAGCTACAATTCGTCATTAGATTCAAATTAATGGCTTAATCAATAAATAATCATTTTTATACAACTTTAATTTGATTGACTAATATAACTCACAGATATTGAAATACTTATATTCAAATATAAAATTTTTAAAATATGTAACAACTCTAAGAAAATTTTAATTGTATCTATTGATGTCTATATAAGATGTTTTTACATGTTATAAGGCCTAGTACCATCACATGTTTAAATTGTATGTGAAATTCTTTAAAATCAATTATGTCCCACTTATCCCGTTATAACATGTACCTATGGTAAAGACAGGTGGTGACCTGAATTAAGGCCCTGTGAAAAAAAGGCCCCGAACTATTATTTCCCGTTTAATGACAAATAACGTACTGGGGTCTTATATCTCATAGTACGAGTTTTATGAGAAATAAAGCCGGGGGAATTGTTTCTCTTTCAATTAAATTTTGGAAAAAGGGAATAATGCCCAAAATGTATTAGCACACATTTTTATTTTTATTATTATAGTTCAAGAAAGTCTATATATATATTCGTACCCGTCACTGATGTTATATTAACTTTTTACTCAAAATATATGAAACCATTGTGTACTTTTGATTTGCAGGTTCAATTGAAATAATACCCCGGGGCTTTATTTCTCACAGAAGTTATAACTGAAGGTAAAAGAGAAATAAAACCCTGGGCTTTATTTCCCATATTTTGGGGGCTTTATTTGTCAATTACTATGAAAAATAAAACCCCAGGGCGTTATTTCTCATTAAATGGGAAATAACACCCCAGGGGCTTTATTTCGTAGGGCCTTAATTCAGGTTACCGACAAGCTTATTGGCCCAACAGTTTAACAGTAAGCATTAAAAAACATCTGTATCGAAAAAATATTGAACGTCCAATACACAGACACAATATTAATATTTCAAAAATATCCTATTATTTCTTTTGTGAAAGTAATACAGAATGCTATACAACTGTTTAAAAACAACGTTTTTGTATCTATCGGTTTTATTTTATAAACTATGCATTTATTTCTCTGTATTTTGTTTAAATTTTATTTTTTTTGTATCTTTTTATTAAAATTTATTTATTGCATATGATATCTGCATTGAATCTAAATTTACAAGAAAATTCTATAATTTACCAAAAAAAATGGAGGGGAAAATGAGATTTGGAAAATGAAATAAAGCTGTTTCAAGTACAAACTTAAAAACTGTTTTTTATTAACCTTCTTTAAAATAATATTTGTGTGTTTGTAAATGTTTATATGTTTTTAATATTCATTTTAAATAGAATGCATTCTATTTTAAATTTTAGAGTCCCTTTTATATACTATTTTGTAAATAGATTTAATGTTTACATGTATGTGTATGTATGTGTAAGTATAAAGTAAAAATTAAGTAAATATTAAATGATTTCATCTAATATGCACAAAAAACCAATTTTTTTTATTCCTAAATAGGACAAAGTTTCAAAAAATAGGAAAATTTTTCATTTTATTTCTTATACCTTACGAACATATTTATAAAAGAATTCTAAATTTGCCATGACTTTTGTGACACTGTAAAAGATACGAGATTGATACAGATGCAAGTTTATGGATCGGATCAGAATCGAGAAATAAATGGATTTAGCTATGTATGTATGTCCGTCCACCGTATTCATGATAAATTAAAAAATAAAGATGCTAGGATTCTGAAATTCCATCATAGCTGTCTTCACTTTTGAAATCCAGCTAGTTTCTTCAACGGGTTCGGGTAGCTGCCATACAACTTCTTTTTTTATATGAACATTACTCTATACCTAATGGAGCTGTGTGTCGCAAATTTACTTATTTTATGGCCAAAGTTTGTGCTTTGGTTGGTCTAGTATGGTGGATTCGGTAACTGCTATACAACTGCTTTGTTAATATATGAATAACTTCATATATATAATGAAGCTTAGCGTCTGAAATTTTTTCATAAGTAGTTAACAGTAATGGCCAATGTCTGAAAAAAGTATAGTTGGTGTAGTGCTAGAGGTTCGAAGAGCTGTAATACAACCTATATTTTCTTTTATACATAACTCAAAGTTCAAAAACTTATATATATAAATTTTTCCAAAAATAATGTGAGTATCCCAGAGTTGACACAATCTTCTCTACTACACTCGTACTTGATTTATATGCATTTATATGCATATTATTCTAATTTAGTTTTATGTCAGAAGCTTTGAGTCATTGCTAAAAGGAGGTTAGTATATTTTTTATATTTTTATTTTTAGTTTATGCGGTTATCCTAGAGTTGACAGAATATACTGTACTTTCTTAATTTTTTGCAAAGAATGGAATTTTTTTTCTAAAGATGATAATCTAAATTAATCTGTAGACTATATATATAATATGGTTAGTTAATTTTTCAGATAATTTAATATGAATGTATATTTTATGAAGTGGATTCTATTTAGGTTACTAATTAACTGCTTACAATAATAAGAAAAAAATTATAAAATTAATCATAAGAATTTTTTTGGTAATTATAATTAAACCTGAAGTTTTTTTTCATTTACTGCATAATATAAAAAACTATTATTAAAATATTAATTAAACTTTTATAATATCTGTATATAGCGGCATCTTAAACACTTTAATCCATTGCTGTTCACTCTGGTTAAAATATAACTCTTTGGAAAGATAATTATTGAAGGACAGTTGAATAAATTTCTGGGTCTTTATAAAAAAAACTCCAAGTTCAATCTAATTTCTGTTAAATCTTATGGAGTGTTTAGTCTTTCTAACACTACTTGACACTTCAGTAGGTATTGTAGGGTTGGGATTGCCTAAACAATTTCAGTTATTGGGACTAATTGAAAGTTTTTAGTCTAAAGCCTTTATGCTTCAAGAGGTTTGAAAATTTGGAATATTTTATCTTAAAGTTTTAAAATTCTTGAGAAACGCAAAATTAGGTACTGACCTCTAAATTCTCGAATTTTTCTTATCGAAGTTAGGATTTTAGGCACACGATTTAAATTGAAATGTAATTGATTCTGTGGGACGAAAGGACAACAATTATTTCACAAATTTCAACCTCATAGAATTCCTGATTTAATTTATTTCATTTCTTAGTTAAAATTTGAAACCCAAACACTATATATATATTCATATCATATATATATATATATATATCCTGTAAATGAACAAAATGCATGAAAATCCCTCATATTTCCTTTGTAATGCATTCCTTTTGTTTTTTTTCATTTTAAATTAAATGAATGGTAAGGAAATTAATATTCAAATTGCATTTCTACTACCATTTTATTTTTCCACTTAATTGGAATTTTTTTATTAAATTAAAATGCAGAACTCAATACAGAAAAGAGCTCATAATAGAATTCCTAAAGAACCATTGGGAAAATTTAACGAGTTATTTTATTTTCTAAATGATGTCATTATGAGACTATTGTTTTTAATATCGTAATTTTTATTTTCTAAAATATAAAAGAATGAAAGAATTTTCAAAATATAGATTTGTATAAAACCTTTTTTAATTATTAGAATGAATGAATTATTTCTGAAAATGACGAATTTTGGTTAATTAATAAATATATTAATGTGAATTTAAATATGAAATGGAATTAACAAATTAAATTGTAACATTACGAAAATGGGCTAATTATAATTTAAAAATATTAATCAAGGAAGGATACTTTTTTGTTGCGAAGTTTCATTCGAATTGATGTGGGACGTAATACCCTAACAGTAATTGGCTATACTAGCTATAATAGAACTACCCTCATAAAATTCCCAAATAATATATTAAGTTTAAAAACCAATTTGAAGGAAGATACTGGAGTTTAATTATTAATCAGCATATTTCCCTTTTCCCAGAATATTTACTTATTTATTGCTAGTATGCGAGAGTCTGATTTAAGCAAGACTCAAAGTTGAATTCAGAATCAGTAAGTACAAGTCTTTGTATGAGGATTAAATAAAATTTGTATGTCAGTATTTCGGGCTCATATCAAGATGTAGATTACATTATAATCGAAATACAACACAAAAATTTGGTCAATTTGATTGGACAGGGAATCTAAAGATGTTTATACACATCATTTGTAACGGAGGGCACAACTTTGACAAACTTGGGAAACATATGATGAAAACACTTAAGCACAGAACAAAGAGCTAAAGTTATTCAATTTTCTTTTGTTAGTCAACATTCGATTTTTCAGACATAAAGATCATATCGAAAGTTGTTTCATGTTCGAAATGCACCTAGCGATCCAAAAAATTATCGATCCTAAAATCCAAAAATAGTTTTAGAATTTTAAATGCCCCCACTTAGATGTGCAGTGGAATAACTTCAGAAAGAATCATTGGATTGTTTTGAAAACGTTAAAAAATTTGCGGTTAATATGAATGGTATTTAATATCGGACAATAACTGAAAATTTGTTAAGGCCAGAAGTAGAGAACAATCCAAAATTGTGTGTCCAAAAAGACGGAGCTACCGCTCGAACAGGTTGTCCAACTATGACTTTCCTGCGCGAAATTTTTTGGGATCGGATAATATTTCGTTCTTTTATTTTAGCCGACTACCGCGTTCGACCAATTTAACAGGTCCTAATTTTCTTCTTTGGAACTATTTTAAGGGTTAGGTTTATGCCAAAAGGTCATGAACAATCTAACAGCTTAAATTGTATATCCGAATAGAAGTGAGGGTTCTGGGACCTCAAATTTTAAGAAAAATTATGATAAATACTCTTAAAAGAACATATCATGTTGGGGCAACCAATGAGGACCATTTGAAAGATTTTATATTCAAAACATAATGTTAACATATTTTCAAACTATAATCTAAATTTTAATAAATGTCAACGTTAAATAAAGTCAAAAAAAAGAAAGTTATTCGTTAAATTAATCATAACATTACTTATGCACCATCACATAATTCTTTGTTTTATTAAATTTTCCTTCAGATCAAAATACATAAGCTTACTTTTTTGAATCTGTTTATAAAACTTAAATATGTAATCATTTTGAGGCAAAATTTTGCGCCTAAAAGTATATGTTAATACCCAACATATGAAAAACTGATATTTGAATCTAAAATAATAAATTGTGTTTAAAAACTTTTTTGGTTCCAATTATTTTTTATTACGCTCTAGTTGATTCTAAATGTATTGGGCAACAAAGAACCCTACAAATTTCTAATTTTCCATTGTATTTTAAGCACTTATATAAAATTTTTGAATAAAAAATTTGAAGCTTTTTTACCTTGGATTTAATTTGTTGTAATTTAAATATTTCTTACCTACAAATTACTTAAAAATTCCTAATATCTTCAAAAAAGCACTTCCAAATTTATGAAAATTTATTTAAAATAAATTTTGCCCAAAGATTAAACAAAAAATAAAATTTAATATCGTTCATTTAAATAGTAGTTAATGAATATAAACTAAAAGTAATATTAATGAAACTAAATAACTAATATTAGAAAAATAATTTTCTAATTTCAAAAATTTTTAAATAAAATAGTACAATTTCAAATATTCATTCAAATATAAATTCAAATTTCTTCATATTAATAATTATATTCGCCTAAAGATATGCAATTATATTACAAAATATTTCTGTAAACATTTTTCATACTTTGCACTTTATTTAAAATTGAATTGTAAACTCTACCACTAACTTATTGTTTTATAAATATTATTTAATCCTATAGATTATTACAAATTTTAATTTTAATGTTTTGATTAATGAATTTGATTTTAACAAAAACAAATTATTACGAAAATATGGTAATATTAATATAAATTTATTATTATCTACTGATTCAAATCCAATAATATTTTAATTGAATTACTAGCACAATAAAAACACATACATATATATATATATATATTTAAATTTTAATTAAGAATAATACAATTGTTATTTGATAATTGAATTTATTATAAATTACTGATAAATTTCAATTATAATTTACTAATAATTAACAAATATAATATAAATTTTACATAATTTAATTTAAAAATGAAATTGAATCATTTAAAATAGCTAATATTAAATTAAAATTTATTTTTGTTATGTAGTCAGGTTACAGCATCTAATAAAGTTGATTTTCCAATTATTTTGTTACACTATTTAATCTTATAATCCTTATTCTAGAATATTTTGTTATTATGTATACCGATATGTAATGTGTATCCATAATGTGTATAGAGAATACATTTAATATGTTATAGGAAACACAGTCTCATTATTTTGTCGTTGGCGTGATAATAGTATCAAAGATTATTGTAAAAGAAGCCAATAGCAATCAGAATAGGTAGCTTTATCAGTCGTCTTATACAAAAATGTATTAAAAAAGTGTTAAAGCTTCAAAAAAATTCTTTTATAACTTATTTATGGCAAGAAGACTAAATTCCACCTGATCTAAGAACAAAGAAGTGAAATAACTTGTTTTTGCTAATTAGGATGGTTCCAAGCGGCAGATTTTTCAGGCATGTGTAAAAAGAATCCTAATGGGAGCCAGACCTGGCTAACTGCGGGTACTACAAACAGCAATCTATAGACATTCATTAATAAATGGCTTGAAATCATTTGTAGAAATATTCCGGCTAAAAACAATCACGAAGTTTTAGAGGCCTATGAAACTTAATTGGAAAGCAACCAATAGCGCATCAAAAAAACGAAATAAAAGTTGAGGTGGAGAGTTCACACACTTCAAAACCACCAAGGATACATAGCAAAAATAGCCCTTGAATAGATTACGCAAGGTACCAGAAGACGTGGTTGTCCGAGTTACACCTGGTAATAAACTTTGAGCTAAATTCAATAATTAAAACGCGGGATAATGTAAAAACAACAGCAGCTAACAAAGTTTGATGCAAATATCCAGAGAAGAACCTATGCTTCCATGAGGGAGTAATGAAGGAAAACAAATGAAGATTGTATTCAAATTAATTTAACGCCAATTTGGTTGTGCCTTCTTTTGCTTTTTTAAGCTTTGAAAAGATGGTTGAAAATGAATAAGTATTTTTAGTTAAATTTCTATTGGTTCCCATTGACGTCGTTCTTATTGTCCAATAGCTTGCCAAAGTTCAAATATACGTTTTTCATTTTTTAACATATCTCTGAAAACTAAATTAAAATAAAAGGCTCCTCAGAAAACAATTTTTATATTAATTTATAATTTTTTGAGCGCTTCTTCTCTTGCACAATATTGAGGGGTTTTTGGAGCGTTTTTTCATTTGCACATCAGAGTTGTACAATGCTGAAATTTTGACTCCAATCACGGTCAAGTCAAAAAACGTGTTCGCTCAACCTTGATCTGCCCAATCTTGAGTTCGTTCAACTTTTGTGTCTACTTTTGTTTGAGTCCACGCAACTGATGAGCTTATATATTTCGCTCAATAATTGAGCCGGAATAAAATTCTGAGCTGAGTAAACAGTTTTTTTCCCAATTGCCACAATCTAACTGTGAGTTGTTATTTAAAGGACGATTTTAAGATCACTTAAATTTAGTGTTTTTTATTAACCTTAGAGACAGCTTGCGCAGATCCTCTAGATAACTTCCGAGATTCTACTTATTTTCAAAAATTAAAACTAAATTTCCGGATTGAGATTTGGCTCATTTCCAATCCTTACACATTTTCTTAAATAATAACAAAAATATTATCTCCGATCAATTGAAGAATACGCTTGGTTAAAGTTATAAATAGAAATATTAAGAAAATAGACTGTTCATTCTCAGAAGGATTATATGACCCACAAGGTGTCAAAATTGAAAATAACTGCAAAAAATAAAAGGAAATCCCATAGAAAAGGACTCTTATTAAAATTAATTTTTATTTGATGGTGTTAAGGAACATGAAAATAAATATATGTGTTTATAAGCTATTACCGTTATTTTAGTATACGAAACCTTTTTAAAATAGATATATTCATAATTTAATTCATATGTTATGTTCGTATTAGTAAAACTTTGTAGAAAAAGTTTTTTTTACAATTTTCTAAGAATTTGAAAGGGTTTATTATTGTTGTCTTTATCCATGAAATTTTCAGAAGGTTCTTATCCTTCATCATCTTATCGTAATTCTTTTGATACGACCAACAACATGGGATCCCTTTTATACTTTCTTTTTAATATTTTACACATCAAAATTTAAGAGTCAAAATAAAATTATTATTTTGAATTACAATGTTTCATTCACCTTACTTTGTTCTGCAAGGATTCAATAATCAGTCCTTTAAAACCTAAACAAATATTTGTGGGAAAAACGAAGAAGCGACATTTTTTATAAGTTTTCATTAATAAAGTGCGAAAGTAATAATTAAGACTTGAGTTTCGTTGATGCAATTATGATCTAAAATCTAAATAGATTGAGCAGTATTTGGACTAACTGGACTCGTAAGTGCTACATAAATCTATAGACAGAATGAAAAATACTTCATTAATACAATCATCATTGGATTAACTATTTTGCACCTAGCTGATTGTTGAGCTTCTTAAATATCCTGTTTGGAACTCAAAGGTAAGTGCTGGAATAAGAGAAAGTTAAGGGCTCGCATCAAGGTATCGATAAAAAACATATAATTTAAATAATGTAAAATTTACTTATGAATTTCCTGTACTATAATTAATATACTTAAGCCAGTTTAGATCTAATCATATGTAAAATGCCTTAAATTCTATTAAATACAATATCTGTTTGATTAATAAGTTGTAATGAAAAATACTAGATTTATATTTTAATATCTGTGAGTTATAAGCTCGAATAAAATTTTTTGTTTATTTATTTAATTATAGACAGTCTCTAACCTCATACAATGTGATTAGGCAGTGAAATATGCCTTTCTTTCAGGCGTGGCAGATATATATTATTTATTAATGTTGAACCCCAATATCTGTGAGTTATAAGCGCTAATTAAATTGTTAATTTATTTAT
Organism: Dolichopus griseipennis; assembly: GCA_963082915.1. Classification (NCBI taxonomy): domain Eukaryota; kingdom Metazoa; phylum Arthropoda; class Insecta; order Diptera; family Dolichopodidae; genus Dolichopus; species Dolichopus griseipennis. Next base: position 42,604,246 of record OY720441.1, read on the forward strand.
TTAATTATAAACAGTCTTGTTTTACCTCATAGAATGTGGCAGGGGAGTGAAATATGCCACTTCTTTTCAGGCGTGGTGGATATATACTATTTATTAATGTTGAACCTCCACCTCTTTTGTAATAAGCCAAATCCTTACTTATTACAACAACAAGGTCTTTATTATTTACTACTAATAACTGATTGAAAAAATCAGAAGTGATTAATGTTTGATAGACGAAATTAGCTGAATTACATTTAAACTAAAATACAAACTTTGTTGAAATTCGAACTAGCCCTTCCCACGTCAGCAATCTAACCACTGCTTCATCCAGCTGTTAGCCACAATTCAATGCAGCTTTTTACCACGTATGCAATCTGTTTTCTTATTTAACATTTGTTAGCAAAATATGGGATTTTATCACATTTTTACAAAAGAATGAAGTCCAGGGTAGGGGTTAGTCCCTTTCCATTCATATTATATAACCAATTCAAAAATCTTATGACCTTAAATACAATTTTGTAAATTGTTTTTGTAAAATTTTCATATAAGTATTATTAAAGAATAACCAAAGGACGATTACAAATTTTAATACAATATTTTTGTTTGAAGAAACATTTAACATTGAAACATAAGGTACGGCAAACTTCAATGGTGAAAATTTTGTGCATTCATGTGTGTTTAATTTATTTTTCAATTTTTATTTTTATTTTTGTTTTTTTTTTTACCTTTTACTTGGAGAGCTTAAAGTTATGGTTTTTAGGGTTTTTTGTATTTTATAAAAAAGGTTAACTTTTTTTTCTTACTAATTTTTGTTTTTCTTTTTTTTTTTCATTTTGTATATATGTATGTGTAAGATTTTCCCTTGGCGAAGGCAAGAATTAATTTAACACAATGTTATTTTTTCTTTTTTTTTTTTCTTAAGATTTTAAGACTTTCTAAAATGGTTCTTCTTTTGTTTTTACCTTGGTTATTTTGTCAATTTAAAACAAAAAAAAAAAAAAAAAATTGTTACAAAAAGGTAAAAAAGAAAAGTTTTTTTTTTTTTATAATTTAAGAAAATTTAATTTTACTGTGACATATTATTTCTTGGAAATGTGTTTTTATTTTAAAGATTTTGGTTTTCTGAACCAAATATGCTTTAAAACTAACTGTGTATAGGAATTGTTAGTGGATTATCAGATTGTTGTACATTGCAGTTGATAAATTGTTTTATATAAATTTGTATATATATATATATATATATATATATATATATGTGTATTTCAATGTATTAAAATGAAGGAAAAGAGTGTAGGTGGGCTGATTCAGATCAGTTAACATATAGACAAATACTTATTATATATTTAATTTGAAGAAGGAAATCACGTGAAAAATTGGGATTGATCAAATTAGGAAATAACGAGAAAATATATATATATATATATATACATTAAGTTGAGAATCAGGAAGATATTATATTTTTATATATATACCATTTAAATGGATTGAGTAATTGTTTCAAATAGCCTAAAATTGTGGTTCCTTTTGCAAATGTAGGTCTCAAATATTTATTAATAATGTTTTTACAAAGTATGAGGTGGGCTTTTCTTATAGTACTTTATATCTGTGGGTATATGTTTTTCAAGTAATAGTTTTAAATTTTAAATAATTCGAACATTTCATTAGTTTGTCCTTTAAAGTTTTTATTTTTTTGGATTGCACAAGTAATCCCATGTATACGACCGATAGCGTTGTGGTCCTTGTAATAGTCCTTTTAATCAAAGGGTTTTGGTTTTAAACCCAAGTCAGATCATATCTTAAAAAAAAAATTACATGGAGAGTCTTAATCTGGGATTATTATGATGTTTTTTAGAGTGTGCTGATAAGGGCTTTTTACAAACAATTATTATTACAATTGTTCTGGCATACAATAGAAGTTTGGCTTAATTGTTTTTTGATCACTACATTGAAGCGAAGATTGTCTACCTTTTCAAGTAAAAAGATGCTTTTGTGTTACAAGTATGCAATCAAGGCGAATTCTTTTTTTAATATCCAAGTCCCCATCCAAGTTCCCAAAAAAGGAACCTTAAATGAAAGGAGGTATAGCCAAGGATATTTAAGTGCTTCTTTTGTAACTTAACCAATTATTTCATTATCCTTTATACCCCCAGGTCCTGAGGTTTAAGATTAAATACCTTATTTTGTATCAATGATTCGTGGCTTAAATTGGTATTATTCTATATATCCTATCTACTGAAACTTTTAAATTTTTAAATTACCAACTTCTTATTACTTCTGATTTATTTGAAAAATTTGTCAAAATATCCGAGGATTAAAATTTTAAGTTTTTTTTTTAATATAAAATTAATATAAAAGTTTTGTTGTTTTGAAGGTATGATTAATTATATAAAATTAGCAAGCACTATTAAATATTATACTTTACGATTATTAGATAATCAAGTAAAGTTAATAATTTTAAATTAATTATATTTAAAAGAAGTGAAAATTTTGCAATGTAAGGAGTTTTTAAAATGTATATATGAACATTAACCATTCTTTTAATTAATAATAAAATTAATAAGATACTCATTGCAATTTGTTAAATTTTTTTAATGGATATTTTTTAGAATATTAAAAAATTAAAACAAGTTTTTCAGAATTATATTAAAGTTATGTAAAATACTAGTTCCTACTTAAAACTTAAGATATAACAATAAAAAAAACTGTATTTTAAAATTATGGTACTATGTGTTTAGGATCTAATTAAATTTATTTAATGGATATATCCGTTAAATTTAAGGTTATTTTGATAGAATAATAGGTTTAAAATAAATAAAAATAGTTTGAAGGTATCTAATAAGTTTTAATAAAAAAAAAACTTGTTTACGAAGTACAACAACTTGTTTAACAAATAAAGCTTATGAGTGTAATAAGTACAATTTTATATGTTAAATTTTCTAAAAATGCTATTCTACAGTTTTGACAATAATTATTAAGCATATAAGTTACTTATATAATTTTCAAGACTGATTTGTCAGTTGTGTTGTCATATTTGTCCAGAATGATTAATTATTGAATGATTAAATTAGGCAATACTACTTTAACCTAAAAACTTGGACTTGGTTTGGTAATCAGTTTTTACAAATAAAATTACAATGAGTCCTTCCTAAATCCCTAAGGCGACTAAGATCGACAGTACATTCTTTAACTCTTCGGCTCTTCAATTCGGATCATCTCATACAATAATAGGATGTAATATCGTATTACAGTTTTTTATGCAATATTCATTTCCAAAATTTCAAAATGTCAAATACACAGTAATTAAATTTTCAACATTTTCAACACTCGAATGGCCCGGGTTCGAATCTCAGTGAAAGTCAATAAAACTTATTTAACTCAACTCAGCTGCTATTCCCTATTGGGTTTAAGTTAATGGCAATAATTAATATTATATATTTACTAGTAAAATACATTTTAAAAATTTGAACAAGTAATTTAATTTGAATAATATATAAAATAATATAGCTCACAAATACAGAATACCATAAAACTCAACTACTAAATTATTACAATATAAACAGAAATAGAATTGCATTAATTGAAAATCTAAGACGTTTATATAATAACAAAAACATAACATGACCTCCTGTTCCAACATGTACCTTTGGTACAGACAGGCTTACTAGCCCAATAATTAAATTCTTAGGAATATAAAAAAAAATATATCATTAGAAGCACATAATATTGTATAACTATTATAAATAAATATTTTTGTTTTAGATAGGTGACGCATTTGATATTTATGTCATATAAATTTTGTATAATCGGTTACGATAATCAGCAACTATAGGCTAACTCCAATTACAGTAACGTATAATTATATAGTAAGAGAACATATTTTTATTTACACTACAGTGAAGTTAGACTTGATTACATTACAATAGTTACTATCTTAAAAATAACCATATAACACATTTTGATAGATATTGATAGATTCACTTTGTAAAACATAAACATAAACACATTTTTACATTTTACCGCAAACTACAACAAAATGACGTCTAACCTGTAAATTTAAGACAGTCGGTGTGTCATCGTTGATATTGTTGCAGTAATGGTCTCCACTGTGAACGTGCTTTTAAACAAATAAAGAAGTTATAAAACATTAACCTATAAATACATATCACTTATTAATTATTTCCACTTTTACAATAAGTACCTAATAGTATGCCAGTAACATTAAAATTAAATACAATAATAATTATAAAAGTCTTTTTATATTCTAATTATACTAACTTTTGGGATTTAATATTATTTTTATTCTCTTTAATGTATTTACAGTTAAACATGACATGAATTCATCTCATATTAAAATAATTTACAAAAAAAAAAAAAAATTAAACGTCAAATTAATAAAAAAAACAAACAGTTTTTTTTAATTTTACAACATTGTACGTATGTATTTGTAACAATTTTTAAAGTGATATAAATATATGTATATGTATTTAAAAGTTAACAATTAATTAATTCACATACGTAATATGTAATTTACATAAAAAAATCATATTTAAACTTCAAACCCTATGTATGTACGTACATATGTGCACAATATTAATAAGGTAATAAAAAAAAAAAACAAAAATAAAAAAATAAATTCTCTTATGGATGATGACAAATAAAATGTCATTTTTCATTAATTTTTTACGAACCGTTTTTATTTTTTATTGTATCCTTAATTTGTTTTTATTTTTCTTTTGTAGTTTTTGTTTTTTTTTTGACTAAACAGACACAAAAAAATAAAAATTTACTTTATGAATTTCCCAAGAGTTTTTAAAAAAAATAAAAACTAACTTAAAACACAAATGGCTGACTAAATTTTTGTGATAAAAAAAAAAAAACAAAAGAGAACAAAAACTAATGAATTTAGGTCCATATTGACGCACCTTTGTTTTTATGAGTAATATTAATAAGGTATGGTAATAAGGTTGTAAAAGTTTACTTGATCCTTTTTTTTTTAAGTTTTCATAAGTTCACTTTCAAAATTTTTTTTTATTTTTTTACCTGTTTTTTGACCGTGAATTTTCTCCGTTATTTTGGAGTACTGCGATTAGAACAGTACCGGTTAAAAAATATTGGAGAGTAATTTCAAAACTTCGAAATCTGAACTGATTGATTATACTAATATATTGGTCTGTCCTCTTATATGGAGTAGAAGCGTAGACACTAAAAGTAACGGCATTAAACAAAGTAGAGGCATTTGAAATGTGGTGTTATAGAAGAATATTAAAAATTTCGTATACAGACAGAATTACAAACCAAGAAGTTCTCGGACGGCTAAATATAAATAGAGAACTGCTTCTAATTATCAAGCGCAGAAAATGAAGTAACCTAAATATGAACTACTCCAGCTAATAATACAAGGTAAAATAGAAGGCAAGAGAAACATAAGTAGAAAATAAATGTCGTGGTTTAGAAACATCTGAAATTGAACAGGTATTAACACAAATCAAGAATTAGTACAAAGTGCAAAATGCAGAGGAGAGTATATCAACATCATTGCAAATCAAATACAGTAACATGTGATGTATTGGTTTAGCAGCTGAAGAAGAAGAAGAAGGAGAAGAAGAAGATTATGTTAAATACATTGCAATAAAAATAAACTTTTCTGCAATAAAAAAGATTAGTACACGGAGTAAAAATAACATATTACCAAATGATTAAGGAGGTCTTGGAAGTCACGTGCAAGAATAGGATCGATGAAAATATTAAATTCATTAAGTCGTGGATCAGGAAGATATATATTTATTTATTTAATTATAGAATATTTAATTTGCTCGTTGTTTAATTATTCATTTTTAGAATTACTGTAAAAAATTTTCTATTTGTTCTAATAACTCACAGATAAAATTCTGAAAATTTTATTTGAGTATAAGAATAAATTGAAAATTAAAACAAGTTGTCTAGGTAATTCCAATGTCTATTGAAGTCAGAGAACCCGTACGACGTATTACAAAAAATTAGTGCAAGATGGATTTAGCAAAAAATACGTAAGTTTGAAAGAAAGTTCTTAAGAGTTTGTATCAATAAACATAGAAAGTCTGAGACGGATTACGGCAACTTTTAATTGAAAAAGAATTTATACGAAAAAGCTTAAATAAAACGGATTAATACTTCTAATAATAAGTTAAAGTTTATTCTCAAATCTCAACTAGTAATATGGAGTATTAAAGATCAAATAATATGGTATACTTACAATATATGTGAGGAAATTTAATATTAATTATAATAGACCGATGATGACTAAGACTTCCATTTAAAATTCCCTGAGAGTAAATATATCAGCTAAGTCTTTCCATAGGAATATATTTTGTACTATAGCCATGCATAACATGTGACCACTTTTTCAATTTATATAGTTTGCCTGATTCTCCCAGGACTGCCTACAATTCCTTTTTTTTCGCAAATCTGGAGCCTATCCTATTTTTTTGAGCTTGAAACAATATTTTTTAATTAAGAATAAATATTTTTTCAACCCTGTAAGTATTTTTAGAAAGTCGAACAGCGTTAGATATGAGTTCAAAAATTTTCGATATATTCACTCGTAAATTTTGTAGGAAAAAGTTTTAGGAAAATAAAAATGAAAGTTTTAAAAATATTTCCTTAAAAACTTTTTAAAAAAAAAAAAACCACCAAACAACCAACATTTCCGAATAAAAGGTAGGAAATAATTTCTTTTTGAATTATTAAATTGCATAATTTTCGGGTATTATTGGGTTAAAAAGGTGAAATTATGTTGATGACAGATTTTCTGTTTTTTTTTTGTGGTCTCTCGATGGATTTGAAAGGTTACTTTGAGAAATATCTGAGGTCATCTAAAAAAAAGGACCCATCTGAATTGTATGTATGATCTCAGGTGCGTTTTCAATATGTATATAAATTCATATCATTAAAGGATTAAATTTATTGTGTTAAGTGTTAAGATAGAGGAATATTAGAATATGAACTTAAGGTATTTTATTATTTAAAGATTTTATCCTATATAGGTATGATTTATGATTATGACTTAATGGTGTTAGAATTTATGTGTTAGAATTAACTTTAAATCATATTTAATTTATTCAAAAAAGCATTTGAGAAAGTTTAATTGATTACTTTAATTGTATTCATAAATTCGAATCAGTTAGAGAACTTTTAAAATGTTAATTGTTTCGGACAATTTCGTAATACTTAGATACATGTTACTCCTGAACATGTACTTATCTGTTTCAAGCACATTTTTTAAAAGTCTGTCCATGAATCCGGGAATTTACAAAACTTTTACACCCACTCATAAAGTAAGGTAATAACTACCGAAATATAACTTGATGGAACAGCTTTTATCTGTAGCCTCATCCATTACTGAGCCTTAGTCCCTTAAAATTCCTCAAAGCCCTATTAAAAATTTGTATTATAAGCACAAGTATTAAAAGATTTATCTTCAATCTGGAAACGCAAAACGATGGCAACTTTCTAAAGCCTTGTAAATATGTATAGAATTAATATAATATAGTATTGTCATACGGTACTTTAATTTACCGTTTATGAGACCATTCTGGTGCGCTGAATTAAGGCTATGCGAAAAAAAACCCTCGGGATATTATTTACCTTTCAATGAGAAATAATGTCCTAGGTTCATATTTCCCATATTAATTGAAAAATAAAATCCCGGGATTTTATTTCTTTTTTGAGTTCAACTATGACTTCTGTAAGAAATAAAGTTCCGGAGTGTTTGGAATCTTGTCACAATTTGAATTTTGAATTAATGGATCTTTTGTTTCTAGATTTCGGTTTGCGGATTTAGTCACCAACCCAGTTCAAGAAAAACCCTGCGCCTTATTTCCCATATTTTGGTGATGTTATATGAGATTATGTCATTAAATGACAAAAAAATCCCCGGGGGCTTTATTTCGCACGGCCTTAATTCAGGGCACCGACCATCCCATTGTAATTACTTTAATCAATGTACTGTACACGTGGGTGATAATATTAAATATATTAGTACATTAAAGTAATAAAGAGTTAATTAATTCTTTTATTAAAAAAAAAGCTCTTTTCATTTTATTTTATTTATTTAATTATATTAAAAACGAAATATTAAATTATGCTGAATTATGTTACCAAAACAAAAATATGGGTTAAATAATTCGTTATGGTTGTGAATTAATTAATAAAAGAAAAAAAAATGTTTTTATTTAAAAATATAAAGAGTCATTTTTTCTAAGTTCATTTTTATTATTCTTTTCATTTTAATAATTATTATTTTTTAGAACAGACCTTATATGTAGGACAGAACACACATGCATATACACACATTGATATATATAATATGTATGTATTTATATACAGAATAGTTTTAATTCATATTTCGTTTACTTTTAACAAAATTTTCCAAAATAAGTGACCATATCTCAATCGGAAATGAGAGATATTTATTTAAAGTCCGTTTTAATTATTTTAATTAAATTAAAATTCAAAATTTAAAGTTTATTTCTATTTAATTTAAAAAATTACTGAAAATGCAAAAGAAAATTATAAAAGTTGAAAATTAATTATGCGTTGAAGTTATGGAACTGTATTTTGACTTATGTGTTCTCTAAAGTTGGTAAATCGTATGTGTATACCTTAATTAAATTTAAGTAAAATATTAATATTTTTCTCCTTAATATCCCCCTGAATTTTCTTATTTATCCTACACGATCCATTACCCTAATCTCAATTCCTGAAGTTTGCTTTTCCAATTCCCTTTCTCAAAATCAAACTGTACGTCTGTATCAAAGACATCACCCTAAGATTAGATGAGGGTGCGTTTTTTGGTGTGTTAAAGTCACACACAATCTAAAACAACTGTGTAAAGTTTAAATAACTGGCTGTCAAGCTTTCCATGACCTCATATAAAAGTTTAATTAGATCAACTAAATCTGAAGTAGGTACGTTTTAGTAATTAAGTACAAATTAAGTTGATCAGTATAATTTAAATAAACCGATTAACTTTAAATAATGTATATAAATTATACATAATATCGAAATTCTTCTATTAAACCGAAATTAGCAAATCTTTAAATTCAAGATATGGCCCCTATAACTTTTTCTTAATGAAAATTATAATAGCTGTGTTTTTTATCCAGGGCAGTATCAAGGTTTGGAAAAAAACGATGCGGGTCACTTAAATTAAATAGATTTTAATTTGAAACATTGGCTACTTTAGTTGCAAGATTGTGAATATCAAATGTCAAATGTAATGTGTTAAAAATTCGAATATCAAATGTCAAATGTATAGTTGCAAATGTTGAATCAGCATCATAAAAGTAAAAATTTTTTATGATATTTATATAGAATTATATTTTTTTATTTGACAAACTAAGTCTGCGCCATCTTTTGCAATTTTATGTAAATAATTTTATACAGATCGCAGACCCTGACCCTCATTAACATATGGGGTTATTTGTGACGATGTAAAATGAATAATTTACTGCACATATGGTCAGATTTTAATTTTATGCATACATATGGTCAGTCTAATTTTAAAACTCTCATTAAAAATTCATCTGGCGATGGTTTATATATTTTCCACAATATTGCGATGTGTAGTGGTTGCATTATTGGATGTTTATTAATTTTTTTTGCATTTTACTTTAATAGAATTTTTATAGAGAAGAGAAAATTATTGGACAAAACATGTTGAAAAAAGAAAAAAAAAAAATAAAAAAACAAAAATTGAAGTCAAGAAATTTGAATAGAAAGCTTTAAACTCTTTAGAGCAAAATGAATCTTATCGAAAGTTTGCAGATATTTTATTTGAATTTTATTGCATTTAAATGGCAAAAATTTGTTTCTTTTTGTTGAAATTTATTTAAAAAAAAAATATTCTATCTTAAATTCTACATACATATATGTAATATATAATATTATACTTGTATATAATAAATTAATCTGTATCATGTGGTACAATATGTTATCTTGAATAAATTAAGCTATTACTATCTCAAATGAGAAAGTATTGGATTTATATTTTCAATTTTTTTGTAATTTTTCCGTTAGCTGTTTTAGTTTCCCAGTCCTGTAAACATTTTTTGGTAAATGTTGTCATGACTTTGAAAATGCAAGTTTTAACTCAAGAGCTTAAACAGTTTTGGAGATAGAACTTTTCAAAAATTTTTTAAAATTTGTTAGTTAGTGTCTATATTTGAATATTTCCATATAAGCCCCCCAGCGGTTAAAGTTCAAATCTAGCAAGAGAATTTATTGGCAGTAGGAAGAGTTCTATTGTTTTTGAGCTAGTTTGTGTTGAGGAATCGGGTATCTCGGGTATAAGGAATTAATTTTGTCCTTTATAAGTCGTATGGAACTTCTGTGTTTATATAACCAATATGATTGAGTATAGGATATTATTCAAAAGGTTTTGGCAAGATCTACTACTATATTTTGACAACCTTTTTGGGTTCTGAGATTTTGAAAGAGCTTATACATATTATATAGTCTAAAGTATAGAAGATTTCTTTATAGAGGTCGTTTTATCAGTTAGAATTTTTTTTGGAATTATGACATAACTTCGTTGCAATATTGTTTGAAGTAATATTGTATTGTTGCAGTCTGTGGTTAAAAGGCTGCTATTTTCATGCGGCTTGAATTTTGCAAAAAAACTTTTTTTTTAGATTTAACATCGGGAAATTTGACGGTAAAAGTTTTAAATAGTGTTGCATTACACAGGTTTTTAGGCAGACATTACACAGAACATCTTCTGAGTTGTCAATTATGAACGATGTACCAGATAAATTCAGTACTAAAAGAGAATTGTCTTGTATAATTTTTTTTAATTGTCGAATTTTTTGCACATTTTGTGCGTGCTATCCCAAATTATAAAATCCCAATTTTGAGTTGGATATAAAATTAAGGTTTTTTTTTCCAGAATATTTATATATACATATGTTCATGCGATATTCCCTCTCCCTCCCATTATATTAAATGCTTTGTTGATGACTTATTAATTATGATAAAAAGTTAGGAAGAATTTCAAAATTGGATACAAAACCAGGGGTTCAATAATATTTTTAGCTAGGGTTTGGTGGTTGCAGACCCCGGTATACTAAATATTTACAAAATGTACAAAGTATAACGCTTATTCCAGAATATCTATATGTATATGAATATGTATAAGTGGGACTCTGACTTGAAAAGGATTTTAGAATTGGTAACGAAATCTAAGTTTTTTCCCGTTTTCCAAAATATTTATATATATGTATATGTGAGATTCGGAGTTAGGCGGGAGGAGGGAACGAAATATGATAACGATAGTCGTTTGCCATTTTGGAATTCTAGTAAATTGCGATTTGGTCAACTCAAAATCATTTCTACATCAAAAATTTTGAATTTAAGATTTGAATAATTTTAGAAAAGTATTTCCTGTAATTTAACAAAGCCGTTTTAAAAATTTTCATAAAGGTTAAAGTTGCCTACTATTAGGTTAAAAAAAGAAAATTGTAGGTAGGAGTTTTGACATTTTAAAATAAGTTTTTTGAAAACACAATAGAACTTAGAAATATTATACAAATGTTTTAGAAATTGTGTAGAAATATTACATAGAAATTATTGACAATTAAATCATTACATACATAAAAGTTAAGATTTTTATGAAATAGTGCCTTGTTGTTATACCTTTACTAAGTCCCACTTCACAGAGAAGGATTAAAAGTATTTTTAGACTAAGTGGCGCTTAAGAAAAATCATAAATATTATAAAATATTCTTTAGTAGTACGTATAGTTCTTAGGTACATTATTTATTATAATTGTTACAATTACGAATGTAAATTAGGTTTTACTCTTGTTATACATAATAATGATTCTTTATTGTTGTTTTCATCTTTGTTTTCATTTTAAAGTTAAGAACATTTTTTTTTAATACAAATATGTCTAGATAAGTATACAATATATTTATATATATATTTTTACATTAAAGTATCTGATTTTATTATGAATATTTAATAATATTACAATCATAAAAAAGGTATGCCCCATTTTTATACTACATACGTACTACATATCAAAATGCTTAAATTGAAGATGAAATATTCTAATTCAATCGAAATTGAATTATTTAAATTTTGTTATTGTTGTTGTTGTTTTTTTTTTAAATTACAATTCAAGTAACTCAGTTTATCACTAAACAATAATAAAGCAATATATATATATATACAATATGTTTATTAAATATATGAAACATATAAATGTATATATACAAGAATCACATATAAAATTATTTGATTCGACAGATCAAAGTATTCAGCAATATACAGTCACTACTTGTATTGTTTATGCAAACGAATCATACAACCTTCACGAGATATTTTTGATAGAATCTATAGAGTATCCCATTAGTAAGAATATAAAATTTCTTTACATCAGCATAAATTAATAATATTTTTCTTCAAACACTTTAATTAATGCATAGTTCAATAGGTTGAAGGTGCTTTCAGTTTAGTAAAGCTGCCACGCCCTATCGAACCCAAATTTTTTACAATTAATAATTAAAAAAGAACGAATTCCCCCACATAAAATTAGAAAAAAAATCAAAAATAATTATATAGATATATATATAGATTCGTTTGTATAATTCAATTTACAGAATACACGAACGCCCGTTTCATTTCATTTCGGAACATTTTTTCAAGCATTACGGAACTACTTTTAACCAAAATTTACTTTTGTAACTTTATTAATAATTAACATAATGGGAAAAGAAGAGAACACCCTTGTACTAATTCAAAGTTTATATATTTATTAATTTGGAAGGTATGCTTTTAAGTCTTGGGAGGTAAGTGGGTGGTAGGTAACTGAACCACTACTCCAATCGATCTTAAATTTTAGGGACACAAAGGAAATAGAAATGAACAATGTTGTATCTAATTTGAAGGTTCGTTTTTTAATGGTTTTGGAATTATGTTCGTTTGGGCTTAGTTCGATCAAAAGTTTGCAAAATCCAACCCCATGGTCTGATTTTGTACATTTGCAGTCCCCGTGTTCTTTCGACATTAGTAATCTACAGTATAAGACAGGTATCATCTACATAAAGACAGGTACAAATAGAGGGACGGATATTGATAAGTCAACTCAGGAGGTGACGCTGTTCTATGTCTAGCTTGCATCCTTTGGGTAGTTATAAACACCGTAAGTTAATATTAAAAAAACCTAGTTCTATTATGTAGAATTTGGTTTACATTATTATCGATAAGTATGTGAGTTCTAAGACAGGTTGAAATTCCATTATACATTGTGGTCCATTATCCCAAATGTCTTTGAGGCATTAACGCAAAACGCATTAACAAAGATCATCGATATTCATAATTTTTTTATTTTCATTTAAATTTTTTATTCCTCTAAATGAATATAACACCCTGTATATCAGTTCGTTTTAAAATAATACAATTTTGATTTTAAAATTTTGTATTTGTTATATTTTATGTGTGTGTCTCTAAAAAGAAATATTGCATAAACGGTATCTATACGAAACTGATGATACAAAATATATATGATGGTAAAAAACAAATTGATAAACTGAAGATAACGGTACAAAATGAAAAGAAAATTAGAGACAAATGAAAAGAAAGCAAAATAATAAATAAAAATGCACATGAATATAAATAACAAAATTCAAAAAAAAAAGAACAAACCAAAAAGAAAAGCAAATGTAAAGGTATGAGAGCATTCCTCAGTTTGATGATTTCCACTGGCAATTTTGAAACATTCTGTTTGTTTTTTTTTTTTGATTCAGATAAACGATGTCAGTAAAACAACACATGTAATATAATATTTCGCCGCCGTCATACAATATTTTATATTTATTGTTTTTTTTTTTATTTTTTAAATTTTTATTTTCTCAAATTAAAAAAAAAAAAAAAATTCAATTCCATTATTATAAATTTGGGTTTGGGTAAAGTGGTATTGAATTGTTCGAACAAATTTGACAAAAAATAATATTTTAATGTTTTTAAAACAAATTTAAAATTCTTATGTTTTGTTCATGTAATATACCTTTTTTACTTTAATTGGAGACATTTTTACTTTAAGTGAAGTTTTTTTTAGTTTGGGTAAAGAAATTTTTGATTTAAGTAAAGAATTTTTATTCAAGGAAGAATTTAGTTAAGTTAAAAAACTTTTATACTTTAATTGAAACCATTTTTACTTTAAGTGAAATTTTTACAAATCAAATATAGAAACATTTTTGCTTTAGGTAAAGGTTTTTTTTTAACTTAAATGAAGAAATTTTTATTTAATTAAGACTTTTGACTTTAATCGATGACTAACTACTCCAAGTGGAGATTTTATTTTAAGTGAAAACATATTTACTTTAAATAAAAATATTTACTGTAAATTTTTGCTGCAGCCTCTGAAATTATCTAATCACAATTTTTTAAATTTAACGCTTAACGAAAGTCAAAACAATTGTGATAAAAGAGGTTAGATATAGCATAAAAATGGGTTTGTCAGAATAAGTAAATTACCTAAATTACTGAATGAGTTTGCATTTTAAATTGATATGTCTTCACTTAAAGTGAAAAATTTCCTTTTAAATTAAATTATACTCAGTTACATTTTAAAATATTTTTTAAATCATAAAAGCTTTCAGCTATAGTAAAAAAGGTGTATTAATTGGTGTGAACTCTCAATTTGTTATTTGAAACAATCATGGCCTGGCATAATTTTTTGGGTTATTGGACAATATTTTCTTTAACGAAGCCGCTTTCCTGTTAAATAATGTACTTTTTAAGATGTAAAAACGGGCATTTAGATGTACCAGAAGAAGTTCTATTAACTATGACTCAGTTTAGTTTCCTTGTAATTTATAATTATAGAGAGTAGGTTAATGGAATTCAATTCCCAGGAATAATCGCATTTGTCACAGTGTTAAACTAATATCATTTATTTGTTAAAAACTTTTTTTGTATTCAAAGTTTAGTAATTATTTTAAATAAAAATAACTGCTCTTTCTTTATTTCAATTCATAGCTACTAAAATGCTATGAAATAATTTGTGTTAATATTTTTTTTTATTTTCTCCAAAGGGTAAAAAAATTGTGTAATTAATTAACGTTTAATTTACAGTCCTACTTTCGGTTTTTTAACATTTTTTCTTTTTGTTTTGGGTAATTTAATTTTAGAATTCGACCCAAGGGGCGAAAAATGAGTATTTTAGCGTGAAATAATTAATTTTTGTTTCATAAATTATTAAAAAACGAGGAAGATTATAGTTGCCCTTGTCAACTTTTAGATACCCGTGCATACCCACTATGGTGTATAAAATAAACCGTAATTTACTTCTCTTATACATTTAACTCATTACCCCATAATTTTGACGTAAAAAAAAAAAAAAAAATTAACAAAAAAAAAAAAAAAGTCACAAAACAAAAAACAAAATTTTCATTCATTGTCCCATAACTTTAGCTTAAAAAAAAAAAAAAAAATTAACAAAAAAAAAAAAAAAATCACAAAAAAAAAAAAAAAAGTTTTCATTCATTGTCCCATAACTTAAGCTTAAAAAAAAAAAAAAAAAAATAAAAAAAAAAAAAAACAACAAAGAAAAAAAAAACAAAAAAACAAAATTGGCCCACCCTAAAAGTCCGATGGTCCGAGTGATGTCCAACTTTGCCAAGTAACTTGCCCTATTAATTTACCTGCCCAATTTTAATTTTAACCTTGTAGCTTTATTAGATTCACAGTTATTGAATCGAAAACTTTGTATGGCAGCCCTCCGAAAATGGGGCCCTAACATTTTGAAACTTCATATAAGTGCTCGATTCATTATATAACTAACCGTGTGTAGTTTTCAGCCTCGTAGTATAATTAGTTTTGAAGAAATTCATATTGGTGCAAAGAAGTTGTATGGCAGCCCCCCATAAATGGGGCCCTAACATTTTGAAACTTCATATAAGTGCTCGATTCATTATATAACTAACCGTGTGTAATTTTCATCCGCGTAGTATAATTAGTTTTGAAGAAATTCATATTGGTGCAAGGAAGTTGTATGGCAGCCCCCCGAAAATGGGGCCCTAACATTTTGAAACTTCATATAAGTGCCGGAGTCAATATAAAACTAACCGTGTGTAATTTTCATCCCCGTAGTATAAATAGTTTTGAAGAAATTCATATTGGTGCAAAAAAGTTGTATGGCAGCTCCCCGAAGCCTTGGTCCGATTTTAACCAAAAACAATAGGGAACCTAGAAATTGTCTAAAAATGACTTTGTGTGAATTTCAAGACTCTAGCCCTTTTAGTTTTTGAGTTATCGTGATGACACACGGACGGACGGACGGACGGACGGACGGACGGACGGACAGACACACATAGCTAGATCGACTAATTTTTCGATTCTGAGCCGATACGTACCCTTGAGACTATATCTAGCTCGTCTAGATCGATGCGTTACAAACGGAGGAGCAAATCTAATATACCCGATGTTCATATATATATGCACGGGTATAAAAAGAAAATACATTTTTACATACATGTACCAGACAATAGTCCTAAGAGATAGTGGTTATATTTTGGTCTATTTTATTCGCATTTCGTTTGAATTTAAAAATAGTACTCAAAGTTAAGTAGAAGAATTTAAGCTTTGAGTTTGTTTAAAAAACATCGGAAAATATTAACATTTCAGTGCAGTGCATTGGCAAATTTGAATTTCCTGGAATTATTAAAATTTTGCCGTGGTAAAGACTAAAACAAGCCATGGTAAAACAAAAAGTACTGTGTAATTATTAGCTCCAGCGTTTTAATAGAATTTTGATAAAATAAGATAACTTTGTAGGCGAATCAGATATCACAAGATATAACAACTGTTCAGCATCAACTACCCTACTCACACTTCTGCGATTGTATAAATCATTTTCTATTAATTCAACTTTCAATATTAAATAGTCAATAACTATTAAAAATATCTTTAATTTTATGTTAAAAAGATCACTTTACCGTTATTTTTTATGTAGTGAATTTTGCTATGATATTTTTTTAACACTCTGTAAATTTTTAATTTTTGTAATAATTTTCAAATTTTGATAAAAAAAAAAAATAAATTTTATTCTTGAAATTTACTGCTGATGAAAAACAGAACAACAATCATTATCTTACCTTCAGTTATATTTTCAAATGATTTTATTTTTTATATTGTATTTTAATTTTCATTTACCATATAAATATTATTTTCTTTAACACCTGGTCTAATTTATTTTGCAGAAAGTTTGAAAAACTACATGATAACAACATATGTACCTGAATATATATAACAATACTTTTTTTTAATATATCTACACTTTTTAAATTTTTTATTTTTGAATAATTGTATATGGAAAAGTATTATGAATCATGTATTAGTTTGTGACTATTTTTTAAAATAACGCTTACGGAAAGTGAGAGAAATATGATTATACGTCAACTTCCAAAGTTTCAGTTTGAACTCAATTTGAAATTAAAGTTTATTTATTAATTCTAAGAAGTTGGAAGCTTAAGTTGTGTTTCAGTTCAACTTTGACAGTAGTCAGTATTGACAGTAATATTTTGTTTTTGTTTACAATGGTATAAATAAAAGAATTTGCTGTCTCCATCACAGAACCAACTGCTATTACATGAAAAGCGTAGTGTGAAATTTCTGTCACAGATTTTTATAGAAAGACATACGTATACGTAAAAATTTCTATCAAAGCAATTATCTAATTATTTATTAAGTCTTTTAATCTTACATAATTACATTTAAGGCGCTACTTATTCAAGATGAAGTAACTCGATATTTAATTAATAGTTTATAACTAGATTTTTGAAAGATTCTAAGACAAACATTTTATTATCTATTAGTTAAGAGTTTTTTTTTCCAGTTTGAAATTTGCAATGAGTCATCAACAAAAGCAAATCTACAAATTTTTAGACTTACAAATAATATAGAAATATGTATGACATTTGAACTCTTAATCCACAAAACCATATCATATTTTTTTTAACTAAATTGATCCCTTCTTTTAATATTAAACTACACCTTTATCGAAAAATAAATAGACTTCTTCTGACGGTTTTCAATTATTTTTATTGGTGTCCCTAGCAGTTTTCCAATCACGACTTTCTGAAAAAAAAAAATTGTTTAATGTTTCATTACATTCCCTACATAAACTTCTGATTAAACTTTGATTGATTCTTAAAACTTGAGTACATTAAATTTGGGTTGGATCTAGCTGCCGCCCCAAGCCCCTGCTAAACAAATTATTAATATTCTGGTTTTGAAACCAACTAAAAAATCCTTCCAAATTGTATTTCCTGCTTATATATTTCAACTACAAAAATTTTAAAACAGTGAGGGCTGGCGCCCCAAGCTCCTGTTAAACAAATTATTAAAAACCTGAAACCAACTCTAAAATCGCTTCTAAATATATTTTCTACATAAAATAGTATTTCAACTACAAAATTATAAAGAGTGCAAGATTTTGACACGCGAGATTATGAAACGCGAGATTAATAAAAGCACGAGATATTGATACACGAGATTTTGATACACGCCCATGAAATTTTATAAAAATCTACTGTGAGTTATAAAAGTCAATCAAAAAATTATTTAATTAAAACTTATAAAAATCTTTAAAAAATATTTTTTTAAATTTTATTCACTTTAACTCAAATTTTTTTCGGCAGATATTCCAAAAAATTCTATATACCACTTTATATCTTATAGTAAACAGTAATAATACATTTTCAAAAATTATATTTTATTTTGTACTAGCTAATACCCGGTGCGCGTTGCTGCGCCTCTCAATGGAGGTTTAATTAAAGTTGTTACTGCAAAAAGTTAACACAAAAATTACACACGGTTTACACATGTAAATTTTAAAATGTATGAAAGTAATCTTTTTAAAACGATTTTTCTAGGATTATTCTAGTAATTTTTGAAACTTTTTGTAATTCAAAGCAGTACAAACTACTTTCCAAAGTTTGACGTAATTTACTTCCAAAAAAATTTTTTGACCAATCGTAGGACCGACTGTTAACATACTCAACTCCATTTTCAAGTTGCTTCACACATATAAAATTTGAGGTCAACCGGTCAAATCGTTTCTAATTTAGAGTTAAGTAACGCAAAAATCTATAAAAGCAACTGTGCCCCATTGGGTTAACGGAACTACACTCTTTCTCTTTGGGCAAAGCAGTATTGCGCTAAATTGGACGTAATTTTCTTCCAAATCTTTTTTTTGTCAATCGTCGGGCCGGAATGAGTTAACCAATTGCAAGTCTGTAAAAAGAGCTAATTTCATTCTCAAAACGGAACACATTTACAAAATTTGAAGAAAATCGGTTAAACCGTTTCTAATTTAGAGTAAAATAACCAAAAACTTTATAAAAAGCTGTTGAGTCGCAATGGGTTAATGCAACTCAATAAAATTTTTGTGTGGGCTTTCTTTTAAGCCAAAGCAGAATTTCGTAAAATCGGACAAAATTTGGACCCAAAATTTTTTTTGACCACCCGTCGGCCCGACATGGGTTAACTAATTCCAAATCTGTTAATAGTGTCAACTCAATGTTCACAGGAGAGCACGTATACAAAATTTGAAGAAAATCGGTCAAACCGTTATTAATTTGAAAAACCCAAAAAAAGCTGTTGGGCTCCAATGGGTTAATGCAACTCAATAAAATTTTTGTGTGGGCTTTCTTTTTAACCAAAGCAGAATTTCGTTTAATCGGACAAAATTTGGACACAACATTTTTTTTGACCACCCGTCGGCCCGACATGGGTTAACAAATTCCAAAACTGTTAATAGTGTCAACTCAATCCTCAAGGAGCATCACGTATACAAAATTTGAAGTCAATTGGTCAAACCGTTTCGAATTTAGAGTAAAGTATTGAAAAAACCTATAAAAAGCTGTTGGGCCGCAATGGGTTAATGGAACTCAACAAAATTTTTTTTGGGGCTTTCTTCTAAGCCAAAGCAGAATTTCGTAAAATCGGACAAAATTTGGACCCAAAATTTTTTTTGACCACCCGTCGGCCCGACATGAGTTAACAAATTCCAAAATTCTTAATAGTGTCTACTCAATTCTCAAAGAGCATCACGTATACAAAATTTGAAGTCAATCGGTCAAACCGTTTTCATTTTAGAACAAAGAAGTTTAAATACTTGCACCACAGCCCCAACTTGGCGGTCCGTTAGAGCAAAATTTTTGGGCCACGATTTCCTTCCGTACCCAAAAACCTCTATATACAAATTTTCATGAAAATCGGCTGGGCAGTTTAGGAGCCAACTCGTTACATACAAACACACAAACAAACAAACAAACAAACAAATAAACAAACTTTCGCTTTTATATATATAGATATAGTTGTCGGTATTTTGTTGAAATGTTAAAGGTGTCAAAATAAATGATTCAAGGATATGAAAATGAGTTGAAGTAAGAAAAACAAATAATTTTTTTAATGAATGCAAACATACATTTACCTATACACCAATGATTTACAAATATTTTAATATTGTATATATACATACACACATATATTGTTATAACAACCAGAATAAGGAAAAGTTGAATTGAAATTAAAAAGAACAAGAACATATTATAGAGAAAGAAGCATATTATTACGAATTTTAGTTATCTCGAGGGAAATTGAAAAAAAAAAAAAAAAACAATTTTATACGAGTTTTCTTTAATTTAAATTTTTTTTTTAATTTTTAAAATTATTTTTTAGTAGTAGTTTTTTTTTATGATCAACGGATTTTGTTATTTTTTTTTTAAACTTTTTAATATATCATAATTTAAATAAAACGAGGAAGAGTGTAGTAGAGTAGACTGTACCAACTCTGGGATACCCGTATGACCGTAACATATACATTATATCATCCAGTTAATTACTTTTGCAAAATTTCAAACATACAGCTTTATTTAGTTTAGTGGAATACTCATATAAAAGAAGAAGTTGTATGGCAGCTACTCGAACACTCTGCAGCAGACCAACCAAATTTTGCAGAAACTTTGGCCATTACACTAAACTATTTTTGGCAAAATTTCAGACACCCAGCTTCATTAGGTGGAGAGTAAGCTCATATAAAATAAGAAGTTGTATGGCAGCTACCCGAAGCCATGGACCAAAACGGCTGGATTTAAACAGCGATGACGGCTATTGTAAAAAAACGCATTTGCGAAAATTTCAAGATCCTAGCTCCCTTAGTTTTTTAGTTATCGTGCGGACGGACGGACATACATAGCTAAATCGATTTATTTTTCGATTCTGATCCGATCCATACACTTGAGTCTATATCTAACCCCCTCCTTCTCTGCGTCATAAACATAATGGCAAATTTATTATACCCCTTTGACTATATAGTCGTGTTATATATTTAAAAAAAAAAAATTGGCATGGAAAATTAAAAATATGTGCATTCACACCAAAGAATACTAAAGTAAAAGAATTATTATTAAAAATCTAAACATTCTATAAGTATTTTTCCAAAAATATGAAATACACAAGAGTGATTTATTGAGAAGAATTATGTGGAATTATTTGTCGTGTGCCTATATAAAAAGTTCTTAAAAAAAATATAGATCTAAAAATATTTGAAAATATTAGTATCAGAGGCGAAAAACTATTCTTCACTGCTCATATCTTCAGAAATTATTCCTCTATAAATTATACTTGGTCATTAATAGTAATTGATATTAATAGTAAACACTAGAACAATAAATTTTTTTCTTTTAATTATCAAAATCAAGTGTCCCAGATAATAAAACTCTTGACTACAGAAAGAATACGATGTAATTGAATAGACATATTAAAATTAATTCTCCGTTTGTAACGGTTCTGCTTTAATAATTATAGACTTAAGCGTAAAAATCAAGCTAAGTGTGTAGGTATTACTTGTTAGTTAAAAAAGCTTGAAGACAATTAAAACAATTAAACAAATAAGACAAATATTTTCTAACTAACTAAATACGTAATTTATGATGACAAGAATAGTTTATAAGGGCAGAAAAGTTTTAAAATATTAGGAATGCTTTTGGGTAGGTGTTATACAAAGATTTCGGTCTGGAAGATTCTGTAATTGCATTAGTATGCATGAACAATGATTAAGAGGTGTGTTTTTTTGGAGTTCGTTAATAAGTTGAATACAAAAAAAAAGTGGTTTAGTGGAGCTTGATGGAAGATAAGTATATTAGGTTTTAATATATTAGGCAGCTGTTTAAAATTGTTTTGAGACATTGCGGGTATTTTAATTTTTACAAGTTAAATAATTCAAAATAAGGGTGTTAATAATATTTTATTGATGATAGAGCTTAACAGTAATAATTAATTGGCCTTTATTGTAAATGCATTTTAAATTTCGATTTGAACTTAATTTTCAATTTTATATCATATATATAATGCACAAGAGCTGATGCGACTTCTCCAAAATGTAAAATAAGTATTTCAAATCTCGAATTATTATAAATACTTCAGACACTAAATAATGTGGAAATACTCATAACTTTAAATTAATTTAATTTATGATTTTATTTATGAATAGAATAGAAATAGAGTCAAACAAAATCGAAATTCGAAAATATGAGGAAAGATATTACATAAATAAAGAAAAAAAATTAAAACTATTTTATTGTCATATTCATATCATATTCATAGATAGGAATTGCAATTTACGAAATGTTTAATTTAGTAAGACAAAATTTTAAAAATAGAAGAATTTTGGAACAAAACAGAATAGAAATTGTTTTCTTTTTATTTATTAACCGAATTTCGAAAATTAAAGATAGCTTCGTTTTTTTTTGTGAATATTTTTTGCATTAAAAAAGTGTAGAAATTTATTTACCTACAAAAAATTAAAATTTTGGTTACCTCATTTCGATTTAGGTAATAAATTAAATTACCTCTTTCACAAAGGAACAAAAATTCTAAATGGCAATTAACACAATTTCAATTAACACAAATTTAGCTATAGCCAATAGTATTCTACAAAAGATATAGAATTTGGGTAACATATTAATAATATTACATAAATAAAAGTGTAGCTTGTTTTTCACATTTATTAAACGGTAGTTATGCATTCGGTAGTTATGCATTCGAAATTATTAAAAATTCCAAAAATCAATGTTTATACAAAACAAATAATTTAAAATAGTCAAAGTATTAACAAATTGTCCGAAATAACTCAGAAATTGAAAAGTATTAAAAAATTCATGTATATCAAAGAAATGACAAGAACAACTAAATTATTCCTAACTCTTACACATCTATTTTGAGTCTGAGACAATAATTTTTAGATTTTTTCAACTACCTAGAATATGATAACATTAAATTATATTTTTGGCATATGATTTTAAGTCAATAAACTTATTAAAATGACAATGAAAATGTAATTTCCTGTACTTCACATATAATTTTTATTTTATTTATAACTAAAAATAAAAAATAAAAAATTAGATAATAAAATTCTTGTACATAAATAACAATTATATTATTTTAGTGGAAAAATATCTTATTCTTAATTTGAAACAAAAAAAAAAAAACATAACAGAAACAGACGACTTTTCAAGTAGAAATTGTATTATAAAAATATACATTTTGGCAACAATTCCAATTTACAATATTACGACACATATTATGAACAATAAATAAAAAACCAAATTGCATTTTTAAAAATTGATTGCAATAAATATAAAACACTGACACAATGCTTCTTAAAAAATTACATAATTTACAATTCAAAGCAAAAAAAGAATAATTGTTTCATTTATATATTTTTGATTTAATATTCAAAATTTTTAACAGAAACTAGTATATATTTTGCATTTAAACTGTTCGGTACAATTCTTCCAAATCCATTTGTCAACATATTACAGTTTTATTAATTTTCACAATATACAATTCAAGTTAAGCGTTTTAACTCTGAGTACATGTATATCTTGGCTCTGCATTAAGTACAACAAACAACAAAACAAAACATAGAACAGTTCAGACTAATCAATCTTATCACATTTCAACTGTCAAATTGGCAAAATGCCAATTTAATTTTTTTTTTTAACAATAAGAATTTTGGGTTTTTTTTTTTTTTACAATAAATTAAACAAATATTTTAATCTGTTAAATTAAATTTAAATTTAAAATAATAAAAAATAAAACTATTCACAATTAAATTACTAAATTACAAAAAAAAAAAAAAGTGACACAAAATGTCTGATAATCAAAATGTAAATGATCAAATTACATTTAATAAAAATGAAAATTTATTAAATGAAAAATTAAATAATAATGATAATCAAAAATTTAATAATCCTCCAATAAAAATTATTAATAAAACTGAAAATGAATTAAAACAAATTTTAATAAAATCAAATATTAAACAAAATTATAAAATAACTGTAATGTTTATTGGTATTAAATTATTAATATCTGGTGATGATAATTATTATAAATCAATATTAAATATTTTAAAATTAAATAATTGTGAATTTTATACACATAATAAACGTAATCGAAAACCATATAAAGTTGTTTTATATGGTTTAGACGAGACAACAACCACACAAATGACAGTAAATAATATTCATAATAATAATAATAATGATAACAATTATAATAATAATGAAATTAATAATGCTGGCAATACTATCAAACAAACAGTTACCGTGAATACTGTGAATACAAATAAAATTTTAATTACAAATGACATTTTAATGAAAACATTAGAAAATGATTTTAAATTACCGATATTAGATGTAAAAAAATTAATATTAAAAAAATATAATTATTCAAAAAAATGTAATTATTTAATTTTTTTAAAAAATAAAACATTTACCGTTAAACAATTAAATATGAAAATAAATACATTGTATGGTTTAAATGTACATTGGGATGAATATTATACAAATAATACATATATACCACAATGTCGCAATTGTTATATGTTCGGACATGGTTCAAGTTATTGTTCAATGAGAACAGCATGTTCATATTGTTCTGGTACACATTCAATACATAATTGTACAGTTAAACATATACCACAAAAAAAAAGATGTTGTAATTGTGGTGACAGACATTTGGCAACAGATCAATATTGTCCAAAACGTTTAGATTATATGAAAACCCGAATGAAACAAAAGAAGAATAGAAATTGGCCAAAAAAATAAATTTAAAAAAAAGAAAATACCATTTTTATAATTAAAATAAAAAATAAATATTATAATAAAAGATATTATCTATATGAAAATTTAATAATATATTTTTTTTATTTATTATATAAAAATATAGAATACTTAAACTGTAATTGAATTTGATTAAAAAAAAATTTAAATTAAAAATTATAGGTGTTTATCATTTAAAGTCTCGTTTAGATGTCTGTCGATCCGTCTTTATAAAAAAACTAACTTCAACATCGTTTGATCAGAAATCAAATTTTAAATTTATAAACGCCATATATACTTTAATATTCAAATTTTCAAACAGTATTTAGGGGGTTTGGTGACTAAATCCACCAACCAAAATTCAGAAATAAAAAATCCAATATTCAAATTGGTCCTTTTTCGAAATATAAAAAAATATAAAAATTTAAATAAATGCAATTTCATATTATGAATATTCTGGAAAAGGGCAGAATCATTTTTTTTTATTCAGTCTGTAAGCCCTTGTGGATTTTTTTTTTGGTAAAAGTCATTTTGAATTTTGATTTTTGTGGATTTAGCCACTGAAGGCTCTGAAAGTTCTTCAATTCAAAACACTGAACAAGGTCTATTCTATATATTTTTTTTCAACTAAAGTTCATATGTTCACGTTATAACTTAAGATTTCAAGACTTCTAAATGATGAATTTCTTTTATGGATAAAAGTTCCTTGAGAAAAATGTTTGAACCTCCTCCGTTTGAAAAGTTTAATGTTGTAAATATAAAAATCTATTCATATAAGGGATCCATAACCTGGAAGTTTATTTAAATTGGTAAGCACAGAGTGAAACAATTAAATTTAAACAAATTACATTTTTAAACCTAATTTATTTCTACTGTACTTTTTCCATTATAATTTTGCAGCCTTTACATATTGCAACCAAACTGTTCGGTTAATTTGTCAATTAATATTTTGATTACGAGAGGAGGTGGTTTTTGTGAGTAGAAGGTTCACTTTAACAAGTGATTTAGGATTTCCAGGGCACTTTTGAAGGTTTCTACCTTCTACCTTTAGGAAAGAAAACAAAACAAAAGTATGGCTACATTGTATTTCAGATTTATATAGCGTCCGGTAAAATTTTATGCTATTGTAAGGGCTTCTTGTTTTTCAACACTTGTCTACAATTTTAGAATTCTATTTATTGCCAGTTCTTAAAAAGTGATCCATTTATAAATTTTTATCATAGTATTCAAATAAATATTTTGTTTTAATAATAATTAAATTTTTCCTGTACTATCCCATCCCATCAATCAATCCCATTAAATTCGATGTCAGCATAAAAACTAAAGTTTATTTTTAGTATAAGTAGTCCATATTGTGAAAATACTTGTTGATTTTAAATATTCAAATTGTTTGCCAAGAGAACCACAATCTGAAATGTTTATTTTTTTTTTTTTTTTTGGAACATTGTGGTAATGTAGCATAAAATTTAATTTAAGAAATATATTTATGAAAGTGTGAATTATTGAACATAGTTTTATTTTTAATTGTTTATCTGATTAATATCTTTTGGCACTATTCGGATTATTTTTTTTGGTTTTATAGTATTAAATATTAAATTCGAAGAATGTTTAGTTTTTTTAAACATTTTATTTTTAATTAATTAGACAAAAAATAAATATGTACCTTTGGAAGCTATTATTTGGCAAAGTACATATGAACAAATATGTATAAAGATGACTCTTTGATCTCATATGATTCCAAAGCAATGTTATGATCATTTATGATAAGTAAAGTTGCAAGTATTGAAACTAAAAATTTAAATTTAAATAAACAGTTGAATGAGATTCAAATATGGAACTTAAATATACAATTTTTAAATTAATCACCATGGCTCAATCTACAAGTTAATCAGTAGAGAACGTGTCATATTCCATCCAATGTGTTTCCTAAAGTTGATAATTCGTATGTGCACAACTTAATTAAATTTAAGAAGAATATTAACATCTTTCTCCTTAATATCACTACAAATTTTCCCCATCCCCCATAATCCTAAATTCCCAAATAACCTCCCACAATCCTAAAATCCTTTCATATTTTCATCCTTGTATGTACATATGTATCAAAGGTTCCCTCCTAAAGTTTGGTTAAAAAAGGGTGTGGTTTTGGTGCGTTAAAGTCGTAACCTACCAAATACCGCACAGTTTCAACTGCCTTTGTTTTATTTGCTTTTACCATTTGACTTAATTTTATGCAAAGATATGTTTTAACATCTAACTGTATTTTAAATAACCAGATTTAACATCCAGAAAATTTATATATGTTAATGTAATCGCGAGATTCGGAAATTATAAATATTTTAGAGAGATTGAAAACAAATGTAATGCAATCTTATAATAGTCCAATTAATATTATTTCTGAAATATTTTCAGACTTAACCTTCTTTTAGAATTCCTGCCCAAAAAAAGGATTTAAGAACTTTAAAATTAATATAATAGTCTGGTGAAGTCCCGGCTTCTAATGACTTCAATAAGTGTGAGGTTTATAATATAAAAGGTTTGGTTTGGTTTTGGTAATCACGGGAGCGTATCGAAATCTGGTTAATTTAAATCTTCTTGTTCCAAAATATTATTTCTAAAATATTTTCCAACATAAAATTAAATAATTCCCCAAAAATGGGGGAATGGTGTATCTTTTTCCGATGTACTGAAAAAGGATGGATTTTACAGTTGGTCAAATTCCTCTTTTCTGGAATATTTATGTTTCCAGGTCCTCCCCCTATTTGAAATATTTATATGGCAGCGGTACATAATCTCGCCTTTCAAAATCGCGTTTTTAAATAATTTCGTTTTACAAAATCCTGTTTATTATATACTTTTAAATGAACTTGCCTGTGTCTATGGCTTTATTTTTCATTCTGTCAGTTAGTGATACATTTATATTAGAAATCTGACAATAAATTTTTAAGAATTGTATGGTTCAGTGGTTAGCGAAGTGGCTTCGGGTGGAAATAGATCTGAGTTCGATCCTCCTTAAACTTTTAAAACTGAAATACTTCACTTTGATAATATAAGACCATAGACCAAATAATTATATAGACGATCAGTTTCATGTAAAAAAATTTAAGCGTATTTTTTAAGTCAGTTGAAATTTATACAAGTAGGTAGGTACTTAAATAAAAAAAAAATTTAGATTGAAATTAAAAAAAAACGAGGAAGTGTGTAGTAGAGTAGACTATGTCAATTCTGGGATACCCGTATGACCGTAATATATACTTTATATCATCCGGTTAGTTACTTTTGGCAAAATTTCAAACATACAGCTTTATTAAGTTTAGTGGAATACTTATATAAAAAAAAGAGTGGTATGGCAGCTACTCGAACCCTCTGCAATAGACCAACCAAATTTTGCTGTAACTTTGGCCTTTACACTAAACTATTTTTGGCAAAATTTCAGACACCCAGCTTCATTAGGTGGAGAGTAATTCTCATATAAAATAAGAAGTTGTATGGCAGCTACTCGAACCCACTGTAGTAGACCAACCAAATTTTGCAAAAACTTTGGCCATTACACTAAACTATTTTTAGCAAAATTTCAGACACCCAGCTTCATTAAGCGGAGAGTAATGCTCATATAAAATAAGAAGTTGTATGTGCAGAAGACCAACCAAATTTTGCAGAAACTTTGGCCATAAAACTAAACTACTTTTGGCAAAATTTCAGACACGCAGCTATAATAGGTCCAGAGAAATACTCATATAAAAAAAGAAGTTGTATGGCAGCTACCCAAACCCATGAACCAAAACAGCTGGGTTTAAATAGCGATGACGGCTATTGCAAAAAAAAAAAACCAATTTGCCAAAATTTCAAGATTCTAGCAAATTCCTTTAGTTTTTGAGTTATCGTGGGGACATACTTAGCTAAATCGATTTATTTTTCGATTCCGATCCGATCCATACACTTGAGTCTATATCTACTCCCCCTCCTTCTCTGCGTCACAAACGTGAAGGCAAATTTATTATACCCTTTGACTACATAGCCATACGAGTATAAAAATTTTACCTTGAAGCGAATTTGCACCCACGACCCCAATATTTTATAAAATACGAAACATACAAAAAGTTAAATACGTAACTTATTCATTTTCAAATTTTTAAAATGCAACAACAAAAATTTATCACAAATATTGTAAAAGACCATAAACAAAGAACTAGGTATAAATCGTTTGATTATTCATTATAGAAATTATCATAAGAATTACTATCAAATAAAATTTGAAAACCTATTTCTATAAATACCTATATAAAAAGTTTCTTTAAAAATGAAAACATATATTCTAAGCCGTAATTAAAAAATGTTGACAACTAATATTTGAATTGGTTTTGGAAATTTTGAAGAAACATATAATTTTGCAACAATTCTTTAAAACAAATTACATTAAGTAGATTTTAATAGTGTAGACTTTTCATTAACCAAAAATTGATGAGAGACAGTTCTTCTTTCAGTTAATCTTAATTTTTTCACTAATTTACTGTTATATTAAAACACTTTTAAATGCAAAAGATCTACCATCAATTTTTAGTTAATGAAAATTTTCAACATTTTAGGCTTAAAAGTTTTCAAACATTAAAAAAACTGTTTCATATACCGGCAATTTACTTTTATATTAAAACAGTAACAAACTCCCAAGATCTACCTTCAATTTTAATTTTCTACATTTTAGGGGGCTAGTTTTACTTTAATAAAAGTATATTATATTGAAAAGATTATTTTTTTCTATTTTATTTTATTTTATATCAACTTTAAAGTATTTTTTGCATGTTTGTAAGGAATATTATTAGGTAAAATTTAAGAGTTGGATCCAAAATCAGAGGTCTTGCTTTTTCCAAAATATTTTGATATAATACAAGTATGTTAATGCGACATTCCGAATTAAGTGCGTCTTTTAAAGAAAGGGTTCATAATCAGGATTATTCGCAATTAAATAGTATATGTATATATGTATTTATGTATGTGCAAGATTCTCAATTGGAAAGGTTTTGATTTGTAATCAAAATTGGTTCGCACAGTTTTCCAGTTTTACTTGATTGCGTTTAAAAGCAAAATACGGTCCAAGCAAGCGAAAATCATTATCTATCTTTCATGAAATATGTCATTTTCTTGCCCTTTCCTTATTGGGTTAAACCAAGTTTGTCCAAAATTGTACAGAAGATATGTCATATCTAGGGCAATGGTTATTTTGTTGCAACTGCTTTAATTTCTTATTTAAATGGATTTAAATATTTTTTTGAAGAAAGTAGAAACATTCAGTCATTAAATAAAATTTTTGTAAAAAATTATTCTATTATTTTTAAAATAATTTAAATTTGAAATACCTACCTAAAAATCAAAATTTATTAAGAATAAATTTTACTATATATATTTACTAGATACATTTACTTGATCTTTTATCATTCTATTCAAGAAATCAGAGAAATATTGAGAAGAGTGATGCTTAATGACCATAGAAATTATTGTATTATTCTATATTTTTTATAAATTCATAAAAAATTTTCCAAAGTAAACCGAATATTGAATAATTTAGTTTAATGTTCAATTTTGCCAATGAATTAATTTATTTAAATTTTATCAAAAAATGGCCAAACATATTTCATATTTTGTTTCTATAATACTGTGATATTCGTTTTAAATAAAAACAAAATGGGAAGTTAAATGAAATTGAAAAATAGTTATAAATCTGGTTATATTTAAAAAATCGAAATTCAATTTTATTATCTGCTAAAATTTTGCTACCGGAAATAGGATATTAAACGAAGGTTAAAATAAAAGTCAGTAAATTCGTTATCGGTATTACAAAAAAAAAACTACGTTCTATATTTGAATTATTTAAAAATATTAAATTTTAAAATTGCCAAATTGTCTGGGTAAGAGTTTTTTAAATTTACATCTGTTAAATAAATGATGCACATTAAGTTTTTTAAGTTTGCAAAAATAATATTAAATAGTAAAAGATTTTCTTTTATTTCATACAAGACGGGTCGAATGCAATATTTAGATGAAATACTTATTAAAATGGCTTTTGGTTTCATTGATACATTTATTACTAACAAACTTAATTGACGTCTAAGTTTTTGATAAATTAAAAATAAATTACTAAAATATAAATAAAAAATTCTAATAGAATTATTACAAGGGTATATGAACGTTTAAGTAAGTATAAGTACAACATAAACGAAATCCGAACTAAACCCGGTGTTGTAAAGATTTTGCTGCACAATCAACCTGTCTTGTAACAGAATAAGTTTACAGGTTTAACAACCTTATTTCCAAAACAAATTTCTTTGTCTAAAGTACAAAATTTAAAATTAACCCCGGAAAACTTTTAGATGTCAGAATTAAAATTCAAAAGTTGTTGTGTCGAAATGGGTCGCATCAGTGATTCCAAACTTTAATGAGCTTTCCTGCAAAGGTCATACAGAGCCATAAGTAAAATGTTACAACGTTTTGAGATCGAAGAGACATCTGGTGCTGAAAGAAAGTAATTGTCCTGATTGGGATGCATCAACATTTTAAGTGACATAACAACTGATAATAAGCTACTAATGAAGTCGGAATCAACAGAATCTTAGCTATACATAAATTAAAACCAACTGGTTTCCAAGGCGTTGTACACAAAGTCATGAATTGGAAGCAGAAGAAGAAAAGAACAGTTTTTCAAAAGTGCGCCTTTTAAAATTCTAGAGCTAATTTAATATATTTTTTCTCACTCATAATATCAGAATCCGAAATTTCCCCAAACTTATTCCCAAAAATCCTGTTACATCCCAATCATCAAAACTAAACTGAACATTCGTATCACAACCTACCCTAAAGTTTGATTAAAAAAGATATGTGGTTTTGAATTTTTAAGGTCTCACACTACCTATAGTAGCTACGCCACTGGCTTTCGAAAATCTTCATGTCCCTCGATTCCTTTTAATTTTTTAACATTTGACAAGATTCGCAAATATTTTATAACAATTAAATGTTCAAACTGACCCTTTAATAATCGATTATTTCAGCTAAATATTAAAACTGGAAAAATTCAAAAAATGTTTTTCATAAAAATCTTCAAGCTTCTTGAATGAATAAAAATGAAATTCCCAAAAATTTATTCTTAAACTCTTAAAAAACTTGCACTTTTCTAGATCGTATTACAAAATCAAATTTTTTCCTTATTTTCAAATGTAACTTCAATTTTTCATTTAATTGTTTGGTCAAGTTTTCAAAACCCCTAGTCAAGGAATCATAATTAATTCATTTCTAACCTCAATTCTGCTTAAATTTTTAATTTTATTTTCTATACTAATTAAAAATGTCTACACCATTCATCATTCATTTGAAAAACTTTTATATTGTTATATAGGAGGACCCATCTCTACCACTCTCACATCTCTACCACTCTCACATTTCTACCATCTCACATCTCTACCACTCTCACATCTCTACCACTCTCACATCTCTACCACTCTCACATTTCTACCATCTCAAATCTCTTCCATCTCGCATCTCTACTATATTTTACCCAATACTATTCCATATTATTGTAAGACCTATTAAATAAGAAATCTTTGACCAAAAAGATTATAATGAAAATTGGAAGTACAGAGAAAATATGTTAGTTGAAATTTTTCACCTGAAACAATATTGTTGCTCTGGTGCGATAAATCTTTTAATTTATTTATCATAGAATACCAAAATTCAATTCACAATATAACGAATGGTAACTTAATTTCAGCAAAATAAGAATCATGTTATTTTGTAAATTTTCTGAGATTCTCCAACCCATAGAATGGAGAGAATGAATGGTACAAAGATAATTTGAATGTGGCTTTATGTTGGAACAAAGAAGAATAAAATGAAAAGAATGTAAATTAAAGAACTTTTGGTTGTTATTAAATTAAATATTCAGTAGTTGAATGTATTTTGGGAATGATAATACAAAGTATTGATAATTTTTTATTTAAATTAGGATAAGGCTGAATTTGTTAAACATTATTAAGGTGAGTATAGAAGCTAACCTAAAATTATATTGCATAATTCAACTTTACTTAAAATTATTTTACAAGAACCTGACTTAACAAAATTATTTTAGAAAATTTAGATATCGAAATCTGATTGGCACGGCGTATAATTTTCCCTTAACAAATTTTTCTGAGTGTTTTTGTGTTACGTGTAACATGTTCGCCAAAAATCAAAAAATTTTTGATATTTTACGAATATTTTTAATTTAAACTGTTTTTTTTTTGTTAGAATTTGCAAAGATTAATTTCTTTTGTCATAACTGTATTCTCTTTTTCAATCAATAATTTAACCATGATTAGCCATTCTTCAAATGTTTCGATGTCCATTATGTGAAAGTTCTTAAAATTGAATGGTAACAGTAACCGTATCATCTAAAAAACTTTGACAAGCGAATTTGTATTTTTTTAAATACCAATGAAGATTGGTTTTTACGATAATTTTTTGTTTTTTTTAATCAAAATAATCGATAAAATAATTGCCGCGGATGCATTACTATCCATTTAAAACCCTAAATAAAGACTCCAGTTCGGTGGAACATTTTTACGCGGGTGGTAAACATCAAATGTTCGCGTAACGTGAAGTCACAATTTTTTTGAATTCTTACAAAAAATTGTTTGTCTTCAATTCTGAGCAGCCATACCATTTTAATATTTGAAAATTCAAAAGATTGTCTCAATGATAGTGTGTGCATTTTTGTTAAGACAAATGTCTAACTGAATAAAGACAATTTTGCAAGACAATAACAAAAGTCAATTACTATGTTTCAAAAAAAAATACGAGTAGATGAAGTAAAATGATTTTTTACTCTTTTACAATTTTGAATTCTGCGAAATGTCAAATTGGTTGTTGATTTTACCGTTTGTAAATTTTGTGTAGCTACTATAGAGAAGATAGTGTAAGAAATGTGATTGTAATAACTGTTATACATTATTAATTGATATTTCAAATCAAATAATCCAAAAACAAAAATCCTTGTGAATTGGAGAAACCGCTTTTGTGACAGCAAGAAATGTCAAAACAAATTTAAATATATTTATTATCGTGCAGTCGTTGAAAAGTTTAAGTTGAAGAGTTTACAGTTTTAAAGTGCAGTTGAATTACAGATTTATTTTTTACGTTTTTTTTTTTTTTTCTTCTTGATATTGTATATAATTAATTAATTTACTGAACATTGAGCTTCACACTCCTCTTCAGTTTCGAAATTATTTTCATTTCCCCCGCAGCCTCCATACATAAAAATTATACATTTACCGAATAAATTGTCATAATAATACCTTGTAATAAAACCGTCGCAAGGCCCGGCATCAGACTGTAATTTGCATATTGGATCCTCTGTATAAATTTAACTGATTAGCATATAATTTACTATTAGTAATTTAAAAACTTACTCGATATATGTCCATTAATTGCAATAGAGCTTAATACAATAAGTACAATACTAATATGTATATTTTTCATTTTCAAATAAAAATTTACAATTAACTTTTAAAAGAAAATTAAAAAATTTGATTTTACAAAACGTAAAGTTTGAAATTACAATGAAATATTGGTTGTTTGCAGAATTTATTTTTCAATACAATAAATTAAAAATTGAATGTATATCCAATTTATAAAGGTTTTGTTTCAACTAAAAAATAATATCAGAAAATCAATTCGATCTAGTACTTATTATATTAGTACTAATAAAATAAAGTACTAATAATTAGTTATTAGAAAATATTTTTCATTATTAATTTTCCATAAAAATAATTAAGATTAGAAAATAATTCGTTTCACATAAGTAATAAAAAACCAACTCAATTACATTTTCATATCGAATAAAATCAAATGTTAATTTAAAATATTTAGTACTCTATTTAATATGTTTTATATGACCTGTAACTTAAGTTACTAATCAAAATTACTAATCAACCAATCGTATAAAATATTAATTATATTAAACATATTTAAAATTGGCATATATTATGATAAGAGATGAAAGGTGCAGCCCTGAATTTTCGTATATTTCAAGATGTTCTTCGTTATTTATATGTATCTAATTACTAAATAAAATATTGATCAACTACAAAATTGTATAACTTAAAAGTACTTAAATTATGTATAGGTTACGATATTCTGAAATCTGGATTACTGCAATAGAAAATGTAACAAAATTCAAAAAAAATTATGAACCTCCAAGTAAGGTATCATTTTGATTTTGCCGCCATTTTTTTTCTACCTGGAATTTTTATACAAGGTTTCTTTAGGTATATTCTAAATACATTCCAGTTAGTTAATATGGAACGTTACACGAAGGAACAACGTGTTTTTGTTATTACAACATTTTTTGAAATGGTAAAAGTTTTCAAGATTTAATTTAGAAATTTGAATAAAAAGTTCGAAGATCGCATTATTTTTCGTAGAGGAGGAGTGAATTGGCAACCAAGATCGTGCGATTTGAAACCGTTGGATTTTGTGGGGTTTTGTGAAATATAAAGTGTACAGCAATAATCCCACAACAATTCAAGAGCATAAAAACAGCATTATCAAGCAGATTTCAACCATTGAGAACAGTTTATTGAACAACGTGATTCAGAACTTTGGTAAAAGATTGGAAGCCTACCGAAGTAGTAGGGGGGCCACTTGGCCGACATAGTTTTTCATTATTAACCGGAACCTATTTGTAATAAATTAAAATAAAAATATATTTCATATTTCAAAAAAAAAGTCTTTTTCATACTGAGTTCAGGTTAAATATTATATATATAAATAAATTGCTATTAATATAATTTATTATTTCATCAATTCATTATTGATTATGAACAATAATAAAATCCATAGGTATTTACAATATACTCCCAATGCAATCATGAAACTTGTTAACAAGTATCGAAATATAATGTTTTAGCTTCAATGTTAAAATATACACTGATGACTAAGTTACTGATTTATAAAAACAGATTCTCAAATTTTTATAAAGCAAACTTATAATAATCCTCGAGGATCAAACTCTTCGTTCTCCCCTCCAAAATTTTTAGGTTTTAAATTAAATTGTGACTTTCTCTAAAATTTGGAATTTTTCTTGAAGACACTTTCTTCAATATTAAGAACCCCCTTTATATTTAAAGTAACCCTTCGAATATATTAAAATATAACGTTGGAGCTTTAAATTTTGTATATTACTAAAAAAACATTTGGACTGGTACTTAAGTTATAGGTGCTTAAAAATAGCAAAAATTCAATTTTCCACTCCTTACAGGTCCTAAACTATTTTCCGATGATGTAACTATTTTCAAGTTATTTCCAGTTGCGCACTTGAGCTGTTTAGAAGATATGAAGCGCCAAAAATTTTGCACAACGGTTATTTATAATACCGTATGGCCACTCTAAACAGTAAAGCGATATATTTTTATGAAGCTTATGAAAGCAGCTTTCTTCTACCGTTTGAACTACAGATTGATTGAAAAATATACCTTATAAAACTATTGGTATAATAATTTAAATATAAAGCCATTTCAGACTTTGGGTGTCTGTAGCGGGTGGTACTACAGAAAATAGTTCTTCCATGGAATTATTTTTTTTCGCAATACGTACCCATAGTTAAAATTTTTAACTCTATATTTCAAAATGTACAGAAGTTTTTGTAGACATATGAACAGAAGGACAGAGTAAAACTATATAGGTACATTTTTACAAAATCTTTTGAAAATGTCCTAAAAATCACTAATTTTTTTAAATAAAATACTTAAATGTCAATTGACAGTTGTAATGATGTCAATTGTTAAGTTTTTCAACTTATGTCAAAAAATATCAAATATGTAAATTTGTAGTCTTTGCTTACATCGTGATTTTCTCAGTGACAAAATTGAACTTTTCCAAATAAAATTTTAAAATTTTTGATGCTATAAATTATTTAAATATTCTATTAATATAACAAATATAACAAAAATTTATATAACATTGAAAACGCTCTAAATAAAGTTTTAATTAAATTAAAAAATTCATGTATGGCATGTTTGTTAAATTTCAATTTTCGTACTGTGATTTTGAAAGTTTCTCACCAGGACACTAATGATGAACAATTTGCTATAAAAATTTAAAAAAAAATCAAAACAGAGCCTTAAAAGGTACATAATAATTCATATATATACATATGAAGTAAATAGAATGTATATGTATATGATATTATGTAAATAATAAAAAGTAAGCAATATATAAGCCTAAAAATATGTTATGAGATTTTTTTTTTCTATATTTGATTTAAACACAGTAAAACTATAATTTCTGCAATAAATTTTAATTTTTATTCGAATTTTGTTTTTTTTTTTTGTATTTCTAACCTTATAATTTTCTTTTTATTTGTATTTGTGTTCGTGTTTGTATTTCAAATGTAAAATGTTGTATTTGTATTTAGTCGCAAATTCTTTTTCCGTCAATTTTTTTTCAGCGTATTTTATTCGTGTTTTTGAAATAAATTTCGTGTTTGTTTTAACTTGTTTTTATTTTTTTTTTATTATTTTTTTTTTTTTGGTAAAAGATTTAAAGAACCGTTTGTGCAGATTTTTTTGTTTTTTTTTTTTTTACTGTGTAGTGTTAGTACTGAAAAATTTACCAATAAATTAAGTCAATAAAATTGAAATGAAATGAATGGAAATAAAATAAAATGGAATGGTATGAGAAACAATATTGTAATGGATCGATATTATATGTAATGTTTGACGCAAATAACCGTATATGGTTGCCTATTTTTGTGTATTTTTGTCTATTTGGTGTTTGTTATTATGTGCATTCCAAATTGAAAAAAAAATATATGATTTTAACTTTACGTATTTAGAGAAATTACGTTCTTTTCTTTTTTTTAACCTAAAAATATGCAATTATGCAAGAAATATTAGCTATTATTTGCAGTGGTATGAAACCATTAATGGACCTGGCATTTAATGGTTTTTTTGTAATATTTTAAAAAATTCAATGTGGTTTTCAATTTTAATTACCATATTAATTTTAAATAAATAAATAAATTCTTATAGTAGAGACTCTATCTCCTAGACTACTAGTGTTTAATTAAATAATTTTAAATAATTACGGTATATTCATTTCCTTCCGTACCCAAAAACTCTTATATATAAATTTCATAAGAATCGGATGAGCAGTTTAGGAGTCTATAAGACACAAACAAACAAACAAACATACAAACAAACTTTCGCTTTTATATATATAGGTATACATATATATTTTGAATATAAAACTTGTCCAAACAGATGTGTGTGACATTTCCATATCAAAAGGATGAAGGACCTCTAGATGTGCTAGCGATATGTGATAAATGGCATTTGAAAGAATTTAGTGCGTAACCATCTAGAAAATATTCATTAAAACATTGTGGTTTTAAAGGATTTGTGAACTTAAATATTTATGTCTGAATGGTATATATGATTGAAAATATTTTGTATTTTCGAAGAACATAGTGTCAGATCGCTGACTGCCGGAATTCGGCGATATATTTTATGTAAAGAATAATTGAATATATTTTGGCAATCTCTGCAATTTTTGTTTAGTGATCAGGTGGCTCTTTTAAAAGTATTGAAGGGGTTTTTGAGCTCATACTATAAATGCAAATGAAGCAATACATTATTAACATGTTATGCGATGTAATTAACTGTTTCAAATGTTTGAATTCATATTCTGGAAAAAATAATTTATAAAAAAAAATCCACTTCACCACTTGAATCATTAACAAAATTACCAAAACTCAATATATTCATTTCAACTATGTTATTTGCTTTCTGATATAGCATATATAAAGAATCGTTGAATGTGTAGTATGAATAGATACAATATCTGGATTATTAATTGGAGTTCATTTTGAATAGAAAATATCGGTTTTACTTTGTAATTATATTAAAAATCTAGTATTTTCTAATTTACAAAAATTTGAAAAAATTTTTAAGTGTTTCAAGTGTTTCAAGTGTATAAACAACAAAATTTTACTTAATTTTTATATTTTTGATTTTTCACTGTAATACTGAATACATAAAGAAATGACCATGATATAAATTAATTAAGAGTCTGATTGCATTTGACTGTAAATTTCAATAATGAAAATTTGTGTATAGATATGAGTATGTAATTTATAGACGTAACTGAATAGAAATTTATTACACGATTGAATTTATAGGTCCAAATTCAGTGGATTGTCAAATTATTAGGGACACCTTAAAAAATAAAACTGTTAAATAAGGAATGAATTTTATAATTCCTACTTATTTCAAACACATTATGCAGCTAAAAATTAGGGCACACTTTTGACTTTATGACAAGAAGCTGAGTCGTGCAAAATAGATACTACTCAAAGTCATTCTGCGATCCTAGGCAAAAATCGTTTTCTAAAATTTTCTTTACCGTTCCTTGACGACGTATAATTTCCCAATGCCTTTCGAAGATATTACAAACCCCACCGTAATACTTATGGGATGTTTAAGCATGTCTACGAATCAGTGTCAAATTTATAATTTAATCAGTTTAACTCTAATAAATGGGGTTTAACTAAAAAAATTATTTTGTGAAAATGACTCCACACGTGTTGTTATATTGGAAATATTTTCGTAGTAACCATGGAAACAAAACAACAAATGTTCTCAAATATAATTAATTATATCCTTAAGTCATGTAAATCCCGAAGTTTCTAAAAAGCTCATACTGTCTTAGGCGAAGATCAAATGCTCGCGTCGTTTCCAGCTTCGCGTTGACGTTTAAGTGTAGTATATTGATTTAAATGAAGCTTAGATAGATAGATGCTACTAGCGAAGCAACTATTGGGTCATCCTCTTAATAATCTGGCAATCCATTCTATGTTCGAAAAAAATTTATCCGGAGAATTTTTTTTTCTGCTTTTATATTGAGTTAAACATTCTTTTAAAATTCAGAAATTCTAAAAAAGTCAGAATTATATAGAAACTCTCCATCATCACTAATGAAAATATTCTTTTGAAAATGAATTTAAAAATTTATAATTTTAAAAAAGTTTAATAAATCGAAAATATTCCAAATGTTGAGAATTTTTTTAAAAATTTATTTTGTTAACTATTTTTTAACTAAAATTTCCAAATAAAAAAAAATTTTCTTAAAAAAAATTTTGTATGATTTAAAATTAATAGTAATTAGAATTCCTACAACATCCATGTATTTGAAAACTTACTAATGTAACTAAAACACAGGTGTATATCTATATGTTATTATATATTATGAATATAAAAGTGTTAACATAGTTGTTTGGTGGTTTAAATGTGATATAAAATTTTATTACATAGTAAACCGTAGGTGTAACAGTAGGTGATCCCAAGTGAATGTTTTTTTGTATTTATATACAGTGTATGTTTAAAAGTAACTAATGATATATACGGTGATTACAATGTTAAAAAGTAACTAATATTAATTTTTAAAGTCAATAGCATAAAATTGTAGAATATTTTTTTTAAGAAAAGCTTTTTACTCAGGATTTCAATGGCACTTTTAGGCAGCCCTGGTATTTGAAGTATTTATTCAAAAACCATTTGCTTTGAAGAATGTAACTTTGATAGTAAGACCAAATTATTGCATTCTCAAAAGTCAGTTGGGAACAGTCGAGATTGTCTTCACACTAAAAATCTTGCATATACCTATTTACGTTAATTATTATGTATATTCTATAGAAATTCAAATACTTATTCTTATAATTTATTTAAAAACAAAATTAGTTTTGGGATGAGTTCATGTTCTTTGGGGATTCGTTCATTTATTTTTTTCCCTAATTCATATTTTATAATTGGGTCGAATTCATAATGAACATAAGCCTCAAATATGCTAAAAATCATTTCCTTAGCATTTATGGGGGTTAGTAACTTGGGAATTAGGTCGGAGTACACCTAATCATTATTATTAATTACTAAACTTTACTTTAATTTTATAAAAATACTAATTTTTAGATCCTAAGATTTTTATAATGGAATCTTTCGAACTTGTAGATTCATTGAATGTTAGGGACTTTGTAGCATTTAATTTTTTAATTATTTTGGGCTTTTCCTCTTAAAATTTCTTTAATTCATAGTAATTCTAAGTAGAAGTAATCTATATATATATATGTATATGTATATCTAATGCCTTATTTCATATGACATCACGAATAACAATTTTGAGTCATATAAAATGATATAATATAAAAGTTATACCCTAAAGAATTTATTAAAATTCCATTATTTTAAATATTAAACGTTATGGTATCTGTTATTAGACACTAAAAAAATGCTAGAAACTATTAAATATTAATATGAATGTGTTTTGTATATATGCGTATAAATAAATTATTTTAAATAAAAGAGAAATTCTAATTAATCTTTTAAATGAACTACTTTGTACAGTTGTTTAAATATTTCCGTAATATTATTTATAAAAAAATATAATTTAAAAAAATAGTAAAAAACAAAGTTATTTAATATTTTTTAAGTATCAAATATATTTTATAATAAAAAAAATGAGCTTATATTAAATATCGTAATTATTTTCTATTATAATTAAATTCCAGAATTTAAACAAATCCTTTAATTCAAAAAAAAGCTTCCAAAGTATTATGAGAATCAATTATTGCGGAATGGGTTTGGTTAATGTGTTTGTAAGGCAATATATGATAGTAACTGATGAATACATCTTAAAAAAAATCATCTTCTTTTTCGGAACTGCATTTTATTAAATAAAGAATTGAATCTTATTAAAACAAAGCATCGACGTCAAAATCTTTTGTCAGAATTCTAATTTAAAAATTTTTCAATATAAGTTGAATTAAAGGTCACCTTTAGTTTAAAGCAACTAATTAAACAACACTAGTAATACCTTATACCTAACCAATTCAATTGACAGTTACACTAACCCCCACTCCAATTCATCTCAGATTTCAGAAATGTAAAGTAAACAGGACAGAACTACCTAATAACAAATTTCAATTTTCTAATTAATTCCGAAGATATGCTGGCTAGTTAAAGGGAGGAAAGGCAGCTTTCCGAACCACAACTTTCATTCATCTCAAATTTCAGAAACATAAAGAAAACAAAACATACTTGTACCAAATTTCAAATTTCAATTTTTACCAATTTCGAAGATATGCTTATTAGGTCTCGAGAGGCGTGTGATAGATACCTAGACCCCACTTCAATTTATTTTAAAATTCAAGAATATATTGGAAACAGGACAATTGTACTAAATTTGCGATTTCTAGCGTTACGATGTCTTAAATATGCTATTTAGAACTTGAGAAATATGTTCGAGTAAGTTGGAGTTGGTACTTAAATAATCACTGCGATTAATCCCCAATTTTAGGAATATAATGGAAGTACAAGAGAACACTCTTGTGCAAAATTTGAAGTTTCTATCTTTATTAATTTGGAAGATATGCTTTTTAGTTTTAGAAAGTAAGTGGGAGGTACCCGAATCCTCACTCCAATTGATTAAAAATTTTAGGGACACAAAAAAAAATCAGTAGGAATTACTTGTATTAAATTTAGAAGCTTCTATATTTATTTTAAGCTACTATTTTTTTTAAATTTCGAAAATATACTTTTAGGTCTTGGGAGTTGTATGGGAGGTACCTGGAACACCACTCCAATCGCTACCAAATGGAAAGAGAAACAAAGGAAAAAGAAAAAAATACTTGTATACCAAATCTGAAGATTCTCTTATGATTAGTATTCGAACCCATGTTCCTATTTTTTTTCCATTTGCAATCCCTACCTTTCTTTCGTCATTAGTATAAATTTTATTAAGATGGTATTGTTTTTTGAGTTTTACGACGTACAAACACCATACCAAAGTAATAATCCCCTATACCTGTGCTAAATGCGGGGTATAAAAATGGTTGTGAATATGGGTATATGGTTTTAA
This sequence comes from Dolichopus griseipennis, assembly GCA_963082915.1. Classification (NCBI taxonomy): domain Eukaryota; kingdom Metazoa; phylum Arthropoda; class Insecta; order Diptera; family Dolichopodidae; genus Dolichopus; species Dolichopus griseipennis. Next base: position 42,647,304 of record OY720441.1, read on the forward strand.
AAATATGTTTTTGAAAGCCATATGGCACACGTTTTTAAAATTTTTAAATTTTTTTCATTTTTTTTCGCGAATTTGATGGTTGCTGCTGCTTTGACTAAGAAAAATTCAACAATATTTTTCTATTAATTAAAAATGGTTTGACTTAAAATATATTTTAAATAATTGCAGTAAAAGAAGAATGCAACTACAAGAGTTAAAATTTCCTAAACTACAGCACCAAATAAGATAAATTTTAAGGAATTTGAAGTTTACGTATACTTTCAGCAGCTTCAATATTTTTAAACATTATTTAAATGCATTCTACCATTAAATAATAAATATCAACTGAATAATATTAATATTAACATTTAAAATATCTTGTTATTATTTAAATTTTGAAATTAAATTATTTCATCTTTTGGATTTATTAAAATAATTTTATTAAAGGAATTCAAAATACATTTATTCAAAACTTAAATATTTCTTAAATTTAATTATAGAAATAAATTATTGTCACAATTTATAGATACTTCTATAATACTATCTATTTCTAAATGGTAGGATAAGTATCTATAAATTTTTAAATTTAACATTTAATATAATTTATTTAATTAAAATATTTGTCGTATTGTTATATAAAAACTAGGAAGAGTGTAGTAGAGTAAACTGTGCCAACTCTGGAATACCCGTATGACCGTATGACATATACATTATATTATCCGGTTAATTACGTTTGTCAAAATTTCAAACATACAGCTTTATTAAGTGTAGTGGAATACTCATATAAAAGAAGGAGTTGTATGGCAGCTACTCGAACCCTCTGCAGTATACCAACCAAATTTTACTGTAACTTCGGCCATTACACCAAAATAATTTTTGCAAAATTTCAGACACCCAGCTTCATTAGGTGTAGTATAATGCTCATATAAAAGAAGGAGTTGTATGGAAGCTATTCGAACCTTCTGCATTAGACCAACAAAAGTTTGCTGTAACTTTGGCCATTACACTAAACTATTTTTGGCAAAATTTCAGACACCCAGCTTCATTAGGTGGAAAGTAATGCTCATATAAAATAAGAAGTTGTATATAGTTGCAGCTACCCGAACCCATGGACCAAAATGGCTGGATTTAAATAGCCGCATCGATTTATTTTTCGATTCTGATCCGATCCATATACTTGAGTCTATATCTACAAACCCCCCCCCCCCATACGGGTATAATCAGTATTAAGAAATATTTATTAAATTATCAAATTAATTTAAATAGAATAACTATTCTTTAAGTTTTGAATTTCATATTCATAGTGTATTGTATCTTTAAAAATTATTTTTCATTATTTATTTTAAATTCTAAATTGATTTTATCTTAAGACGAATAGGTTTTTAGATACTTATATATTTATTTTAAAGTCATTTCTTACCTTAATTTCACAAAAAATTTTTTTTTAAATGTTTTGACTCACCTGAAAATGAAAAAAAAGAAATTATAAAATTAGTTAACAATTAAAAGAGTTTTTCAAAATTTTGTAATTTAAAATATTAATGGAATAAGATTTTAATTAAATATATTTAACTATCAACTTATCATTTAAGATGACTGGAAGTGCTCAGAATTCGAGCCTATCGATTATAAATTTTTAATAAAAGCTTAATAGAATGTCTTTTAAAGTCAATAAAGTGGGACCGAATAATTATGAGGGATAAAGAGGTAGCTAAGACACAGAATCGACGCAGAACACTCAATGCGAAAAGGATAATATGAATAGACGAGGAAGCAGAGAAGTGTAACGTCATTTTCGTAGAATATTAAGGCATATAGATTACGAGAGCGCTTTCAACATAATCAAACGAAGTCAGATTAGGGCTGCACTTAAAACGCACACATTATTCACAGATTCCTTCATCATGATTAAAGCAGGATATCAAAATGACAAAATAGTGGGAGATTTTAATGGTAGATTGAGCCCCTCAATCCCAACGACAATAATAATCAGACAATAATACTGCTTACTCCACTGTTAATCATTGCAGCACTCCTTGACTTGAATTGAATACCCAAATGAATATAATGAAATATTTATTAAACTATCCCTAATTGTGCTAGTTCTACCTACTTTAGGAGAATATCCAAAAATAAGGTTGAAAGCTTTTAAAAGATGCTTTTAGAATTTAATATATCTTATTCACTATATGGAGGTATTCAGTAGTCTAATTGGCATGATAACTATCGGAACTTGGGCAGTGTAATGGGGATGATCATGGTTATTTTACTAAATATTTTCAAAAAGTTAGTGTTTTTAGGTATATATAACCTGACTTCAAATTCGTCCCCTTTTAAATACTCTCATTATTGTGTGCCTGGACTTAGTACTCCCATCAAATGTCTGTTGACCTACGATATTAAATCCCATTCAATCATCTTCCATTTAAAGAACAATTTCTCCGAGTTATTTAATTCAAAAAATTAAAAAAAAAAGGTCCTCCTCCTACATATCGATTATTTGGAAATTTATAACTCAACCCACTATTAAAATTTTATCAATTTTATGATCTTAATTATTATTATAAAAGTTTCCACCTTCAGTTGATTAAAACAAAAAAACATAAATGTGAAAATCATAAAATAATGAAAATTGTAATAACCTTTTATTTTTAATATTTTATTTTTTTTTTAAAAATAGTTTTAATGCTATAAATTTGAAGGATTTAAATGAAAACTTTTCCAAGGATTTAAAAAGGATAATAATTTATTACATTTTTTTTTTTGCTGGGAAATGGAAAAACTTATTATCTTAAGATAATTGTAAAAGAAAAGAATAATAAAAATTAAATAATTTATAAATGAATAAGATCATTAAAGTATTTTCTTAATTAAACGCCTAGATTTTACAATGAATATTTTTTTTAAATAAGTTATAATTAATGTTTTATTTTTTTTTCATCTTTATTTACATTTTCTTTATACTTTTTGTGCTTTCAATTTCCTTATTAAAAAAAAATTGTAAAATAAAAATTATAATGAATTTACACAACTTGAGTACCAATAAAACAAAAATTGAAGTTATTAAATTTTGCAGCTTCCTTTTAAATTGAAGAAACAAATTGTTAAAAATATAAATTCGACATGCAAAATTAGAAGCATTTTAGAGTTGAGTTAAGAGTCAGGGGGTTTTTGTTTTGGATATTCTTCCGTTGAGGGGACCCAAAGTATCGGGATGACGTCATCACATAAAGCTACTTTATATCACCAAGTTTTCGAATATATGTGTCATTAGTACTGATGGCGCCATCTGGTGGTCGGTAGCACCCATTCAGATGATGTAAGGTGTGTATTAAAGGAAATTTTGAGCCCTACATAACTGTATTTATTTAATCGCTGTATATTGTCTTAGGTTAAAAATATGATTTTTTCCGTAAAATACTACTAAAAATTAAGAAAATTTTGTAATGCATTTTCGACTACTAGATGGCGCCACCGGTACTAATGAAACATATATCTGAAAACTTGCATATATAAAGTACCATTATGTGATAACGTCATCTCGATATTTTGGGTCCCTTCAACGGAAGAACAGCCTTTTTTAAAATTATTAATTATTATCGTTTTGAAATTTATTTGAATCCAATGTCGAATGGAAGCTGAGTTGGATTGAAAGCCACATAATAGTTTTTCATTTTTACTAGGGTTCGAACCTCAGCTTTTCGAATGAAATGTCATAACTTTGCTAGATATTTAACTGTCCTACTCTGCTAGATATTTAAGCATTTTAAAACAAGAAGCGAAAGCTTGTACGTCCGATAAAACATTTTTAAGTTTTTATAATTAGAAATTAATCCTTTAGTACTTTAAGTTAATCTCGATTTTCTCTCATTATACCCCTGTGATTTGCTCACATTATACCCCAGCGAAAAAAGTTTACTGGTATGTTAATATTTCTCCTCCATTTGTACCATATTGATCTAGACCTTATAAATATATACTAAAATGTATTGGATAGATCAGCATGGAAAATAATTCGATCTAGCTATGTGCTGCCTCCGTCAGCAGAACAACTCAAAAACTAAAAAAATCTGGTGTTTGAGGCAACGCTAAGTTTACCTGCTAGCGAGATTGCCGAAACCAGAGTACATATCTTTGCAACTAATAAGACCAGTTGATTTTAAACTAAAATCTATATGTAATATAATATGTTTAATCAAGTTTAAAAATATTTGAACTCCAATTCTTTTTTCGTTTTAAATTTTAAACTCAAAAATTTTTTTTCTATCCGAATAAATTATTAATTAAGGAAATTTTATTCAAATTACAAAATTAAATGTTTTTTAATAAAATTTTGAGATATGACCTACACCTATATCAGAAACCTAATAGATATATTCTTCTTTCAATCAAATTTTAATATCATACTAAACGTATGTTTCATATTATTATAACACGAATTAACATATAATTTACATATTTTATATATATTTCATTAATTGTATAGTATAAATAATCTCATACACACACTACCTTGTTACAAATCTCCTTAATGTATTAGATATTTTTAAACCATTTTACACATTGAAGTACATGTTTGTCAGTATATGATTAGTTTGTGTCTAAACGTCAGACATTGTATTCTTCCTTCAAAAAAACAAAAAACGTAATACGTCCAGATAACAAAAAAGATAAGGATAAGGTATTATAATTTATCCGTGTTTCTCCTTCTATTTACCGTTAATAAAAAAAAACAAAATTAAAATTTTTTATTGTAAATTATTCTTCTCTGTTTTGTTTCTATTGAGAAAAAAGTTTAAAGAGCCAAAAGCACAAACACATAGGACTAAATTGGATTAAACTTTCTTATATAGGATTACGAAATTTATGTTCAGATTTGTATGTGTAACAGGTACGAAGCGCTAATATTTAAAGTTGAAAGAGTGCTTACCTAACGTATGTAAGCTTAAATTTGATTTTCTATCTTAGTTTAAGTAATTTGGCTTTAAACTGACTTAAATAATTTTAATTTAATAATAAGAAGATAGATAATAATTATTCATAAATTATACCATATTAATACAAATGATATTATTATTAAGCTGGCTGTTATGGATGTTATCACAGGATGCCAACATTTTGCTGCGACTAAAAAGAATTGTACGTAATTGGATTCAAAATAATGGTATACCCAAAAAAATAATTCTATATTTAAAATAATAAAGAATACAGTATCGAAGTAATATAAAGAAACAAAAGTATTTAAAGAAGTAATTTAATTGAATAATATAACTCACAGATACAGAAATACCTTCGAATTTAAAAAAAAATATTACAATATATGACAAATAGAATTGTATCAATTGAAATTCAGAGAACTAGCTCAATTTATTAATTGCATATGAAATTTATTAGATGAATTTCAATTATAAAATGTCTACCTAACCGTCCTGTTCCAGAATGTATCAAGCTTTTTGATTTGAACAGGTTTATTAAACTACAGTGTAAAGATTAGGCCTTAAAACATCAAAGATCGAAATTAAAATTCCCAGATTCTAATATAAATAAACGAAAATGCTTGTGCCCAATTTATTTGTATTTTATGGGCTTTAACTCCGCCGTTGCCAGTCCCAAAGAAGCGGGGGGGAGGGGGGGCCACATACATCGGCGTCACAGGAATTAGAAAAATGTTATATAAAGCAACTGAACTCGTAACATAGTTATGAAACCTTCAATACATTGTATAAGAAATTCTGAAGCTACTTTTCAAACCCAACGGCCCTCTAAAGAGTTACGGTTAAAAACCCTATGCAGTAAAAATTATTGTTACGAAACCTAAATCAAAGCCTCGGATACTAATGGAAACAAGGGAACGATCCAAGCAACATAAAATGGATATGGATTCTGTAACATTTAAAAAGGAGGGCAAGGTTCGACAACAGGTTGCAGCGCCATAGAAGAAAAAGATTTGGGCTTTAAAACGAATTTGATCTATTATTTGTTTATTAGTTAGATAACATTTTTTATTGAAAAAAAGTTTGTTAAGTATATTTTAAAATATTAATTAAAACTTTTATTTGATACTTATCAATTTGAATTTATTAAATTTGAATTAAATTAATAAATGGTTAATATTTTAAATGATCAATTAAAAAAATATTTTAATTTAATCAAATGAAATTTTTTAAAATATCAAATTAAATTTATTTAAATGCTAATTAAAAACAAAGAAAATATTAATGACAGTTCTATAAAAATGTGTCTGTCATATTTGGCATTTAAATATTTAATTTTTGTAAACTATTGACAAATTATTGATTTGTTTATTAAAAATTGTGAATTTATTAAAAAAGTTTTTTAGTCTTCATATTTATCATTTGATAAAAATAAAACGCTTCGCTATTGAAAATTATTCTCCTCGTCCCTGATTTCTATTTCTAAAAACATAGAAATGTATATACATATTTATATGGATATAACAATCTAATCAAAATATCCTTTTTTTTAATAAGGATTAATGTTATAAAATAAAATAGAAAATTATGATATTCATCACCTAATTTACTTTTTTTTCTGTTTCTGTTTTAGTTTTTTTATTAAATTTATTTTTAGATAATCGCTCTGTTTGCAGTTATAAAATTTTTTATTTGCATATAATTTAGAAAAATTACCCATCTTACATTTAAATGCAGTTGAATAAATTTGGAAATAAATAAATTCTGAAAATAAGTATAAAAATTGTAAAAGTAATCTTTACGTTATTCATGCTGCCATTTATTGTAATTTTACATTATACAACAATTACAATTTTGATTAAACTTCAAAAGAGTTTTTGATTCAGTACCGACAAAGTTATTGTATTAAATTTAGGTTTTTATTAATCTACATATTTTAACTGTGTTTAGACCATTGATTAGACAATTGGGTACCTACTCTAAATGTAAGTTATTTCAAATTTTGAGTATATCCTGTCTTTGAATAAGAAAGTGTTTTTAACAGTAATCGATTTTCGGCAAAGCTATTTAAATACATTTATGTACTATTTCAAGACTGTACTTTATTTTCACTTTTTCACTTTCACACTTTCTTATTCCACTGTACACTTTCTTATTCCACAAACACTTTCTTATTCCACTGTATTATTTAAGTGCTTTTGACTTGATGGTCAGGATATCACCTTTACATAAATGGGGGGTTTAAGTTGCTGTTTTACCCTAATTTTGTATCTTACTCTAATGTTTTCTAATTTAAGTTCACATAAAAACTGCCTCAAATGCTCTGCCGATTATCACGAAAATTTTTATATGGAAGTTTTGGGTATGTGGGCTAAAATGTTCTAATGGACCGCCAAGTCGGGGTTGTGGTGCAAGTGTTTAAAGCTCTTTGTTCTAAAATGAAAACGGTTTGACCGATTGACTTCGAATTTTCTATACGTGATGCTCCTTGAGAATTGAGTTGACCTTAAAGCAAATTTGGAATTTGTTAACCCATACCGGTCCGACGAAGTTTGCTTTGGTTAAAAAAGAAAGTCTTGAAAAAATTTTTGCTGAATTCCGTTAACATATTGCGGCCCAACAGCTCTTTATAGGTTATTTCGTTAATTTACTCTAAATTAGATTTCTTGATTATCTTTAATTTTCCTGCGAATAATGTTAAGTGAATTAATATTTCTGCGCATTGTTAATAATTATGAAAAATTTCAAGTGAAATTTGATATAGTTGTTGAAAAAATTGCTAGATTAATTCTAGGAAAATTGCACCGAAATTATTATACATTTTGAAATTAACATTTATCGAATATGTAATTTTTTAATAATATCAACTGAAATTAAGCCTCCATTGAGAGACGCAGCAACGCATACTGTGCATTAGCTAGTGTTGTTTAAAATACAGTCAACAAATTAATTCTAGTCAAAATACAGTTAAATAACACTATAAACTGGAATTAAAAACCTATGTACTCATATATTACACGTTCTCCCTATTTATCTTATAATTTTATTGATTTGAAAACTATTTTAATAATTTCTTCCTATATTTCGATTAGAATTATAATTTTGTAATATAAATGCAATTTTAACTACTTCAATTGCAAAAACGTTAAAAATTTTAACATAATGTGGTTTGCTTATTATCATATTTTATTTAATTGGAGTAGAATTAATTAGCTTTAAATGTTTATTCATTAAAGGTATATAATATACATTCATAATAAATATATGTATGTATATAAATGTATGTATATGTATTATATTTTATCGATAGGAAAAATTCTGCATTTTTATATGAAATAAATTTTAGTAAATATAAAAAATTGCAATTTTCAGCAATAATTTTGGAAAAAACTTTATTAACTTTTAGTTTACTTTTGGTAAACTAAAAAAATAAAATTTCCAACATAATTATTTAAAAATATAAATTTATTACAAAAATTATGTTGATAATTCCAATTATTGAAAAAAAAATTTGCAATTTAAGGTTTTAATGTTTCAAAGTTTTATTCTTTATATTTACATATACATTTACATTTATTTTACAGTTGATTTTACAGTTCGTATATGTATAAGATAAAAATTTTATATACAAAGTGATTAATTAACGACATATACAAACTTAAAGAGAATAATGTGATTAATCATTTGTATGAGGGCTTGTGTGTGAGCGCAATAGAGCTTTGGGGCCTTAACTATTGCCTGATAATATTAAGCATTTGCCTATTTAAAATTTGGACTTCTTTAAATTGTTTTAATATACAATATATTTTTTTATTAGATATGATCCGAATAGGATTTGAACCCGAGACTTTTCGGTTGAAAGCCGCCACTTTACCACTGAGCTATCGGTCAGATATGACGGAAATTTTGTGCAAGTTGCTTTGTCTTTATTGGAATACACCTTAATTCTAATAAAAAACGAGGAAGAGTGTAGTAGAGTAGACTGTGTCAACTCTGGGATACCCGTATGACCTTTATATAAACATTATATCATTATTATTATAAACATTAATTACTTTTGGCAAACATATCAGCTTATTTCTTAAACAAATTTCAAACATATCAGCTTATTATTATGTAAAACTAGCTAATACCGGGTGCGCGTTGCTGCGCCTTTCAATGGAGGTTTAATTGAATTTGATGTTACTGCAAAAAGTTAACACAAAAATTACCCACGGTTTACACACGTAAATTTAAAAACGTATAAAAGCAATCTTTTTAAAACGATTTTTCTAGGATTATTCTAGTAATTTTTGAAACTTTCTGTAATTCAAAGCAGTACAAACTATTTTCCAAAATTTGACGTAATTTACTTCCAAAAATTTTTTTTTGACCAAACGTAGAACCCACTGTTAACAGACTCAACTCCATTTTCAAGTTGCTTCACACATATAAAATTTGGACCCAAAATTTTTTTTGACCACCCGTCGGCCCGACATGGGTTAACAAATTCCAAATCCGTAATACTGTCAACTCAATTCTCAAGGAGCATCACTTATACCAAATTTGATGTCAATTGGCCAAACCATTTCGAATTTAGAGTAAAGTATTGAAAAAACCTATAAAAAGCTATTGGGCCGCAATGGGTTAATGGAACTCAACAAAATTTTTTTTGGGGTTTTCTTTTTAGCCAAAGCAGAATTTCGTAAAATCGGACAAAATTTGGACCCAACATTTTTTTTGACCACTCGTCGGCCCGACATGGGTTAACAAATTCCAAAACTGTTAATAGTGTCAACTCAATTCTCATAGGGGAGCACGTATACAAAATATGAAGAAAATCGGTCAAACCGTTTCTAATTTAGAGTTAAGTATTGAAAAAACTTATAAAAAGCTGTTGGGCCGCAATGGGTTAATGCAACTCAATAAAATTTTTTTTTGGGGTTTTCTTTTTAGCCAAAGCAGAATTTCATAAAATCGGACAAAATTTGGACCCAAAATTTTTTTTGACCACCCGTCGGCCCGACATGGGTTAACAAATTCCAAAACTGTTAATACTGTCAACTCAATTCTCAAGGAGCATCACGTATACCAAATTTGAAGTCAATTGGTCAAACCGTTTTGAATTTAGAGTAAAGTATTGAAAAAACTTATAAAAAGCTGTTGGGCCGCAATGGGTTAATGGAACTCAACAAAATTTTTTTTGGGGCTTTCTTTTTAGCCAAAGCAGAATTGTGTAAAATCGGACAAAATTTGGACCCAAAATTTTTTTTGACCACCCGTCGGCCCGACATGGGTTAACAAATTCCAAAACTGTTAATAGGGTCAACTCAATTCTCATAGAGCATCACGTATACAAAATTTGAAGTCAATCGGTCAAACCGTTTTCATTTTAGAACAAAGAAGTTTAAATACTTGCACCACAGCCCCAACTTGGCGGTCCGTTAGGACAAAATTTTTGGGCCACGATTTCTTTCCGTACCCAAAAACCTCTATATACAAATTTTCATGAAAATCGGCTGGGCAGTTTAGGAGTCTATTCGCTACAAACAAACAAACAAACATACAAACAAACAAACAAACAAACAAATAAACAAACTTTCCCTTTTATATATATAGATATAATGCTGATATAAAAGAAGGAGTTGTATGGCAGCTAGTCGAACCCTCTGCAGTAGACAAACCAAATTTTGCAGTAACTTTGGCCATTACACTAAACTATTTTTGGCAAAATTTCAGACACCCAACTTCAATAGGTATAGAGTAATGCTCATATAAAAGAAGGAGTTGTATGGCAGCTACTCGAACCCTTTGCAGTAGACCAACCAAATTTTGCAGTAACTTTGGCCATTACACTAAACTATTTTTGGCAAAATTTCAGCCACCCAGCTTTAATATGTATAGAGTAATGCTCATATAAAAGAAGGAGTTGTATGGCAGCTACTCGAACTCACTGCAACAGACCAACCAAATTTTGCAGAAACTTTGGCCATAAAATTAAACTACTTTTGCCAAAATTTTAGACACGTAGCTGTAATAGGTACAGAAAAATACTCATATAAAAAAAGAAGTTGTATGGCAGCAACCCGAACGCATGGACCAAAATGGCTGGATTTAAATAGCGATGACGGCTATTGCAAAAAAACGAATTTGCGAAAATTTCAAGATCCTAGCTCCTTTAGTTTTTGAGTTATCATGCGGGCGGACGGACGGACAGACGGACGGACGGACGGACATACATAGCTAAATCGATTTTTTTTTCGATTCTGATCCGATCCATACACTTGAGTCTATATCTACCCCCCCTCCTTCTCTGCGTCACAAACGTAATGGCAAATTTATTATACCCTTTGACTATATAGTCATACGGGTATAAAGAGAATAAAATATTCAGAAAAATGGTTTTGTATAGAAGCATAAGAAAGTAGTTTTTATACCCGTGTGACTATATAGTCAAAGGGTATAATAAATTTGCCATTACGTTTGTGACGCAGAGAAGGAGGGGGGTAGATATAGACTCAAGTGTATGGATCGGATCAGAATCGAAAAAAAAATCGATTTAGCTATGTATGTCCGTCCGGCTGTCCGTCCGTCCGTCCGTCCGTCTGTCTGTCTGTCCGTCCGTCTGTCCGTCTGTCCGTCCGTCTGTCCGTCTGTCCGTCCGTCCGCACGATAACTCAAAAACTAAAGGAGCTAGGATCTTGAAATTTTCGCAAATTCGTTTTTTTGCAATAGCCGTCATCGCTATTTAAATCCAGCCATTTTGGTCCATCGGTTCGGGTGGCTGCCATACAACTTCTTTTTTTATATGAGTATTTCTCTGTACCTATTACAGCTACGTGTCTGAAATTTTGGCAAAAGTAGTTTAGTTTTATGGCCAAAGTTTCTGCAAAATTTGGTTGGTCTGTTGCAGTGAGTTCGAGTAGCTGCCATACAACTCCTTCTTTTATATGAGCATTACTCTATACCTATTAAAGGTGGGTGTCTGAAATTTTGCCAAAAATAGTTTAGTGTAATGGCCAAAGTTACTGCAAAATTTGGTTGCTCTACTGCCAAGAGTTCGAGTAGCTGCCATACAACTCCTTCTTTTATAAGAGCATTACACTACACCTAATAAATTTGATATGTTTGAAATTTTGCCAAAAGTAATTAATGTTTATAATAATAATGATATAATGTTTATATAACGGTCATACGGGTATCCCAGAGTTGACACAGTCTACTCTACTACACTCTTCCTCGTTCTTTTTTAAATTTGAAATTTTATATTTTATGGTTTTTGCTATAAAACGTTTTAAAGTTTTACATTTATTATACCCGTATGACTATATAGTCAAAGGGTATAATAAATTTGCCATTACGTTTGTGACGCAGAGAAGGAGGGGAGGTAGATATAGACTCAAGTGTATGGATCGGATCAGAATCGAAAAAGAAATCGATTTAGCTATGTATGTCCGTCCGTCCGTCTGTCCGTCTGTCCGTCTGTCCGTCTGTCCGTCCGTCTGTCCGTCCGTCCGCACGATAACTCAAAAACTAAAGGAGCTAGGATCTTCAAATTTTTGCAAATTCGTTTTTTTGCAATAGCCGTCATCGCTATTTAAATCCAGCTATTTCGGGCCATTGGTTCGGGTAGCTGCCATACAACTTCTTTTTTATATAAGTATTTCTCTGTACCTATTACAGCTGCGTGTCTGAAATTTTGGCAAAAGTAGTTTAGTTTCATGGCCAAAGTTTTTGCAAAATTTGGTTGGTCTACTGCAGTGGGTTCGAGTAGCTGCCATACAACTTCTTATTTTATTTGAGCATTACTCTATACCTAATGAAGCTGGGTGTCTGAAATTTTGCGAAAAATAGTTTAGTGTAATGGCCAAAGTTTCTGCAAAATTTGGTTGGTCTACTGCAAAGGGTTCGAGTAGCTGCCATGCAACTTCTTATTTTATATGAGCATTACTCTATACCTATTGAAGTTGGGTGTCTGAAATTTTGCCAAAAACAGTTTAGAGTAATGGCCAAAGTTACTGCAAAATTTGGTTGGTCTACAACAGAGGGTTCGAGTAGCTGCCATACAACTCCTTCTTTTATTTGAGCATTACATTACACCTAATAAAGCTTTAAGTTTGAAATTTTGCCAAAAGTAATTAATGTTTTTAAATGATATAAATATAATGTTTATATAACCGTCATACGGGTATCCCAGAATTGACACAGTCTACTCTACCACACTCTTCCTCGTTAGCCGAATATTGTCATTTTGCCAATGACTTAACATAAAATTTCTTTAAGGTGCTACATAAGCTTTAAATAAGTATAACAAATTTTTAATTTTGTTTATTCTTTGATAGAAAAACGGGCGTTGGTATATGTGAAGACACTTATTAATGAATCACCCTGTATATTTATATAATGTAAAAATACTTATTTATACGTATGTAGAAATATTAAAAAAATCATAATTCATTTTGAACAAAATGTGAAGAGAATTTTAAATAATTAGTTATATAATTAAATGTTCAAGAGCTTCGCAGTTTTATATTGTGTTGCATCAATTGATAATTAATTTTTTTTTTCAAATTATTTACAAGTTTTGTGTTTATGTATTGGAATTTTGAAAAATCTTGTTGCAAATTATTAATATAACAAAATAATGAGTATCTTAAATAACGAATGTTAGATAATGTTATGTATGATCAAATCAAATCTTTGATCACCTTACGATTTTACTGTAAGAGCGGTTCTTTTTGTGGTGCACTCAGCATATTTTTTTTTTATTTTTTATTATTGTACAGAGCTTTCTGCAAGTACAAATAGTTAAAAATCTGATTCTTAGTACTAAAATTACTTTAATTCTTTAATCAGTGATGTTTCTCTAAGGGTGCGCTTATATTGGAGCTGTAATAAGTGATAAGACCGTCGATAAGACAATAACGTAGAGAAATATATTTATACCCGTATGACTATATAGTCAAAGGGTATAATAAATTTTCCATTACATTTGTAACGCAGAGAAGGAGGGGGGGTAGATATAGACTCAAGTGTATGGATCGGATCAGAATCGAAAAAAAAATCGATTTAGCTATGTATGACCGTCCGTCCGTCCGTCCGCACGATAACTCAAAAACTAAAGGAGCTAGGATCTTGAAATTTTCGCAAATTCGTTTTTTTGCAATAGCCGTCATCGCTATTTAAATCCAGCCATTTTGGTCCATCGGTTCGGGTGGCTGCCATACAACTTCTTTTTTTATATGAGTATTTCTCTGTACCTATTACAGCTACGTGTCTGAAATTTTGGCAAAAGTAGTTTAGATTTATGGCCAAAGTTTCTGCAAAATTTGGTTGGTCTGTTGCAGTGAGTTCGAGTAGCTGCCATACAACTCCTTCTTTTATATGAGCATTACTCTATACCTATTAAAGGTGGGTGTCTGAAATTTTGCCAAAAATAGTTTAGTGTAATGGCCAAAGTTACTGCAAAATTTGGTTGGTCTACTGCAGAGGGTTCGAGTAGCTGCCATACAACTCCTTCTTTTATATGAGCATTATATTTCACCTAATAAAGCTGGTATGTTTGAAATTTTGCCAAAAGTAATTAATGTTTATAATAATAATGGTATAATGTTTATATAACGGTCATACGGGTATCCCAGAGTTGACACAGTCTACTCTACTACACTCTTCCTCGTTTTTAATTGTATTAAAAATCAAAATGTCAAGTTTTTAGCAATATAGAACAACTTATATCATCAAAATCTTATTCTAAATCTATTGGTAACAACACTTCGCTTTAAATTCATGTAAAAAATTTTGAATAATATAATTAAAAAATCTTAGTTAAAATTTAAGACTAAGTTAAAAAAATTAATTTTAAATAATATTTAAAGGTTTTTGTAAGAAGTTAAATTTTAATAAAATATTTTTTAAAAAAAAATATAAAATCTTTTCATCTAACATTCTGCTTGAGAATCAAAGTACTTTTAATTAAGCTTTTAAATACATTTGATACATATTTAATATCTATATAAGAGTTCAGTACCTACCTGCAGATAATTTTACAATGCATAACAATAAAGAGCGGAAAAAAACTAATATTTATTTTTCATACCTGCATACACTTGTACAATATTATATACTTATATTAATTTAACGCTCTCGTTACGATATTTTTCACATCTTCAAAATTTATTTTTTTCTCATGATACATAATGGGTACACAATATTTACCACCTACCCGATTTTTCAATAAAACAAAGTATTGTAATCGGAACTAAAGGTTTTTAAAATACATTATTAACGGATGAAAGAAAGGGAAGTTTTCTAAATTTCCAGATTCTACACTCCTGAACTATTCAAGTGATGAACCTCAGGAAACTCATTTGCCTTGCATCGCGCTTCCGGCACAATACTCCATTCAATAAATATTCCCGAAAGATGATAGTGCATCAGAATTGATATCCTGCTTCAGATATCCTAATTTTCTCCATCCAAGGTAATCAATAGGATTGCCAAGCTTCTTTACTAATTCCTTATAACCCTCTTCAAATCCATATTATTAAAACCAAACTGTACATTTGTTTGAATACTTAAATTATATTTAAAGTTATACTTAAAAGACGAAAAGCATATATTGTAGTCCCTCGCACCACCCAGGTATAGATTTCTTCTGGAAAGCTTTTGGCCTCAGTATTTTTAAACCTAGTTGCAATGGAAGGCTTTCATTGCTTTCTACAACCTAGTTAGGAAAAAAAAACTTTAAAGAACGTATGGAAAGTTAAGTTTTTAAAGTAGATGTAAGCAACCAGCTCTATAGTTATATTAGCTATAATTAGGTTTCGAGATTCAGCCTCTTATTTTCATTGCCATACATTCATGTCTTATTTGAAAAAGTATTTCTAGTTTATTTCCAGACTTTTCATTGGAATCTGATACATTTAAAATTTTGCTCACAGAATTATTAACATATACAATATAAAAATGTCATGGGTATAATTGTAAGTGTTAAATTTCAGCAACTGGGTAACAATTCCACACACTTTTATGATACCAGTTGTTTTTATTTTTTTTTTTAAACAAATTTATTTACAATCCACTTGTATTCAAATTTTATTGTAAAATTGTCTTCGCTACTTAAACACAAATGTTTTTTTTTTTGTTATTTATATTTATATATACAAATAGATACATGTAGCTATATATACAAACAATATACATATATTTATATACATACACTTATGTTTTATTATATTCAAAGTTGAAAGGAAGCACAACCAGGATATATAGAGACTTTTGTTGTTGTTATAGTTGTTTTTGGTATTGTATTGCAGATCAATTCTTTTTTAGTCACTTATTTTCATTCTCAGTTCTTTAAATTTAATAGATACATCCGTCAAATATTTTTAAATATTTGTATTCAATGCAGGTTTTTCAGTACAAAATACAAAATTAAGGACAATTAATTAAAAAAAAACGAAAGAATATTTAAAGGAACCCTGAGTATACTAAAAACATTTTAATGTGTTCAAATTTCTAAATTTGAACCTTTGATATAACATCTTCGAGCAGTATGTCTGGGATCCTAATCCAAGTTCTCTACTTTGCCTCTTCATATCCAAGCCTTTTTTTAGGTTCTTTTTGCAAATTTTCTGTGTTCTTAAGCATTTCATTGCAGTAGGGCTTCTTGATATAAATGTTAATTAAAACAGTGGTTTGAATTTGGCATAGACTCAATTTTGTGATTCTTGGAAGTTGTGGGTGGAAGTCAACTTAAGCCTTTAGAATTTTCCATTTAATCTACATTTAAAATATTTTATTTTTCTAACCTATTCCTTTATCGTTTACGTAATCTTTAGTCTAAGCAAATAACCTGCCTACAATCTCACAATCTTTCATATTCCCATGTCTGTAACCAAACTGTACATTTGTATCACAGGTTCCTTCCTAAAGTTTGGTTCAAAAAGGGTGCGTTAAAGTCGCACACTACCAAACGAAACAACACACAGTTTCAATTGGTGACTTTCGAGCGTTCCACTTCCTCGCAAAAAAAAAATTTTTAATAATAATTTTGCACAAAAAAATGTTGTCCATCACTGTAGTTTTAGAATTGTATTTAAAACACAAAATGGTTCTCTTCAATTATTTTAATTGTTCAAATCCGTCATTTTACAACAACAAAAACTAAAGGATTATAAAAAAAAATAATAATAATTAAAATCCTTGTGCAAATAAAACCATATCAAATTTTTTTTACAAAATACCAGATTGTTTTTTTCACAGGACATTAAAAGAAATTAAGAATTAAAAAATAAAAAAAAAGTTTTTCTGTTTTTATTACTTATACCTATTATTATTTTTTTTTTTCTATAATAGTATTAGTGACCTCTTAAGGATTTTTTTCCTGAAAAAATTTCATTAATTGATTTGCGGTCTAAAAGATTTTTGGTCTAAATTGGTCTTTTATTCCAATTTTTTTCTACTTATGAGATGGATTTGGAGGAAGGGGGATAAGTAGGAAAGGAAAAGTTTTTTGTTAAAAAGGACCTTGAATTTAGTTGTAAACTTATTAATCTATAAAATTCTTAGAAAATAAATGTTTTTTTATTATTTGGTATATTTTGTGATTTTTTAATTTTAGGTTTTTGTATACTTATTTATAGAAAATAAATTTTTAACTTGATTTAGTGGTTATAAAAAGTTTTTGGGTCGTTTTGTAATTGATAAAATTTAGAATTAAGGTGTTGCAACGTTTTGAAATTACAGATTGTACTACCACTAACATTTAAATCTAACATATAGTTGCAAGTATAACTTAGAAGCAATTAGTCATAATTATATAGTACTAGATAATACCCGGTGCGTATTGGTGCACCTCGTAATGAGTTTTTAATTTGGCTTGATGTAATTGTAAAAAAATTAATACAATAATTACAAATGGGATTAATGGGGGTAATCACCCATGCTAAATAGAGCTGCAATAGGTTATTCTAAACACTGCAAAAAATTTTCTGAGACTTTTTTTTTGGTTAAAGCAAAATTGAACGTAATTCGATTCTAAAAATTTTTTTAGATCAATCGTTTTGCCAATCTCTGGGTTAACAAATTTAAATTTATTAAATAGGGTCAAATCCATTATCAAAGATCAATGCGTATACAAAAAAAAACGGTCAATCAGTCAGTTTAAATATTTATAACACTAACCCAAGTTGGAGGTCTTTTAGAGCGGAACAGTAAGCTGGAAGCACTCCCCGTACCCAAAAGCCTTTATATAAAAATTTTCATAATAATCTACTGAGCAGTATATATATATAGATTGCTCATATAAATTAGGTACAAACATTCGCTTTTATATTAAAAGGTAACTTTATGAATATAATTCTTTTGAGCTATCTAAAATACTAGCATAGAAGGTTGAAGCTTTTAAATTGATGTCTTCGGTTTTAGTTCATATTCTATGTATCATAACAGTTTCGAAACATCTCTTTGCAGTAATTTGTTTTACAAGCAAAAAGATAAAATTTCAGCTCCACTCATCGCTCAACTCAAAATTTGGGTTAGCTCCAATTTTGAGCTTGCTCATAGTTTGTACTATACATATAATCTCAAATGTTGAGCTAGCCAATAGTTTGAGCAATGCACATGAGCTTTGACTTCAGATTTGTATTTGAGTTCGCTCATTTACAACACTGCTAAAAACCTCATGCTTATAATTTTGAAGTACTAATAAATAATCAAAACCTAATCTATTGACGGAGTTCTTTAAATTTTGGTTCCTTGGAACTTGTGATACAAATGTACAGTTTGATTACAGGTACGAGGATATGGAAGGAATTTAGGATTATGAGAAAGGAGAAAAATTGGAAAGGATATTAAGGAGAAAGATGTTAAATTTAATTAGGTCGTATAAATATTCGAATTACCAATTTTAGGGAGCACATTGTTTGGAATATGGTTCCATGTTTCGACATGCTCATAACAAACGAATTTCCATAAGTCGAATTGTGTTTTTTGCTCCCTACGTGAACCAAAGGTGAATTGCTTTGAAAAAAAATTTTAGAAAATGAAAAATTTCATGCCATACTTCGAAGGATTCGAGTCTTAGTAATAAACAGAGCAGAAAATAAATTATAAAAATTTTAAAATTAAAAAATATTTTAAATTTAAGTTATATCAGTTCACTTCAAAACAATATTTCCATATGTCCCTATTTTAAAATTTGAAAATATGAATTTCCCATTATCATATTAGAAGTCAAAAAGGAACTAGCAAAATATTTAAGTCACAAACTTACATCTTCAACCCAGAAAAAACACTTCTATTCAATTTTTAATTTATAACACAATAAATGACATAAATTTCAATAAATGTCAAATGTAACGGTAACTACATCTAATTTTTTTTTCCAAAATTCTGCAATTAAAAAAAAAAAATTAAAAAGAATTAATGACTTGAAAAATATTTAAAAATTTGATTGATGGCTTCAAAAATGATTTTATGGACCAAACATAATAAAATCATATAAGAATTATGCTTGATGAATTTTTTATCCAATTGATAAACCCTAACATATCAGTTTGACACAAATTAATTTATTTAAAATGACATTAATATGCCCTTTTAAAAAATTTGGTGAAAAACTGTAAATGTTCTGTTGGAATGAATGAGAAAGAAACACTCATTGAACATCTGTATATGTGAATGTGAACATATAATTTTTTTTTAATTTGCCCCAATTGTCATGAGTCATAAATTTTGACATATTCACAATGATATGAAACTTTTTAATTCTTTTTTTTTTTTTGACTGACATTTTATTAATAATTTTATATAGGAATTTAATGGTAAAATTAAATTATTATTGATAATTAGACTTTAAAGAGAATGTGTTCAAATTTATGTAATTAAACAAGTGATGAAAAAAAACCAAGGGTTTTTAAAAACCACATTTTCAAATTTATATTGTATTACATACTGAGTTTAATTTTGGAAATATATACACTGGTGACTAAGTTACTGTTTACTTATAAAATTAACTTCTAACCTTTAAATTTTTTATTTTAAAGTTTTAATAACCCTTAAATGGGGAAGGTTTCCAAATTTCTCAAGGATCTAGCTTCCTCCAGGAATTAAATTGTGAATTCCACAAAAATTTTGAATCTTACTTAGAATTATACTATCTAAGCAAAAATGGGTAAAACTGAGAGAAACTTTCTTCAATTTAAGAAACCGCTTTTAAATGTAAGAAAAACCTTTAACATATGTTAAAATATAATGTTGGACCTTTACATTTTGTATATTAATAAAAAACAATTGGACAGGTATTCAAGTTACAGGTGTTTAAAAATAGGAACAGGTGGGGCTACAAAAAAAAATTCTTTCACGAAATAATTTTGTTTGTAATATCTACACGTGGTTAAAATTTCTTTACTCTATTTCAAACGGTGTAAAAGGTTTTGTAAACATACGGACGGACAGAGTGAAGTTATATAGGCACATCTTTACAAAATTTTTTGAAAATGTTACGAAGTTAAGTTTTCGGAATTGTAAAGAGATATAAGTACTTGAAGGAATTTTTCTAAAAATAATATAATTATAAAAATTAACGAGTAACTAAGAAAACCAAGGAATCTTTAAAAAAGTACATTTTTAAAATTAAAAACTGTTCCATTATTAGTATAGAATAAAGAGTGCTTTGAAAATAGGTTTGTAACAGTTTAGAACTTTTGTTAGGAAGAACTTAAGAACTTTTGTTAGGAATTTATTATATAAGAACCATTGTAAAAAATTAAAAGACACTTTCTTTAATTTTAAGATCTAGAAAAACTTTTAAAACCGTTAAAATATAATGTTTGAGTTTTTTTGTATACCATTTCAAAAAAATTGGACATTGATGTTACAAAATTTTGAAAATAGCGGGTTTTGATCCTCTACAGCTTCTAAAGAAATGTATGCGTCTTAAGACATAGCATAATGTTAATATTTACAAATTTTACTAACAGTTCCGCATCAAAACTTCATCTTTAGAAATATTTGAAAAGCGTTTAACAATAATTAGCCTCAAATGGTTGTGGGATACTTACAATTAAGTATTGTGATCCCTTAAACATAAATGAAATTATTCCAAGCGACCATTTTTGTTTATTTCAAAGTATATTTGAAACATTATTTCACATTTAATTAAAAGGATTTCGTCCTACAATACTCTTGGTCCCTTCAGTGCGATGTAGTATTATATTACTTATAATTTAATTTTTAAAATTTTTAGAGTTTTTTAAAAGTTTTCGGTAATTTGCCATCTGCTTCAAATAAATAAATTAAAATTAATTTGAATTAAACTTCAAATAAAATATGATTTTTTTCCACTTTAAACCAATATTTGTTTAAAACAAAAATTTAACAAAATAAATTTATTTAACATTCTTTGAAATTTTTTTTATTCATATTCTGTTACTTCCTTTTTAATTAAATGTGGAATTATGTAGTTAAAAATGATTTTTTGTACATGTACTAATAATTTTTGTATATATAAAAGAACTTGTATTTATTATATACATATAAAAACAAAATTTAATAAAAATAGATATATACATATATATGTATACATATGTACTGTTTGAGTAAAACTAAAATAATCGTCTATTTACCATTGTTAGAAGAGAATTTTATTTTAATCCTAAAAGTATGCAATAATATAATTAAATGTATCCTTTCGCCTGCAATGGCGGAATGCCTCTACAATATTTATTTATACTCATCCCTTAATAGCCTAAGTAGTAAGAGGGCTATAGTAATACCATTAAAATCGTTTTTGTAATAAATAAATAAAAAAATAAATAATTGGCCCAAATATTCTATAACTATTATATATTTTAAAAATCTTTTGAAAATATTTTTTTTTACAATAGTTTAATTTTTTATTCTGGACTGAGCTTATGCTATTTCTAATATCCTACTGCTTTTGGCTATTTTTATCCCAATTAAATTTACAAAACAAAAAACAAAACATAATATTAAATAATTAAAAACAAATTAACATTTTGAATAATAATTTCCTGTTTATTCGAATATTAGTTTTTATGATTATTATTTAGAAAACTTATGTTTTGTTTTATATTTTTTTGAATAAGTGAACAGGGGAATCAAAAAAAAATATCTTTGGGATATAATATAGAATAATTAAATAAAACATTTTTAATAAAAATTACAGTTTAAACTATACTTTACGAGTATGAGTGGTGCAGAATAAAAAGTTTAAATAAATTCCTTTTTAGACTATGTTAATAAAAGAGATAGATCTTTTTTTATATAATTGAAATTTCGAAAAGAATCAATAAATTTGGAACTTATATATTTCGATATTCAGCCTTCTTTTTTTAAAATAAAAGTTCAAATACAGAATTCAGTTTATTAACGGTTATTTAAAATAAATTCCAAAATATAATTTATAATTTATTTCATAAAAGCACAATATTTCATATTTCAAACAGGGTTTATAGCTACCTGACCCATTGTACACATGATGTCCAACAAACAATTAAATAAATCACGGCTGGGTGGCACAGTGGTTAGATTGCCGACCTTTAAAGCAAAAGGCCCGGGTTCGAATTCCAGTAAATGTGAAAAATTTTTACTTGTTTTCGACTCGACTCAGCTACCATTCGCCATTGGGTTCAAATTAATGGCTTAATTAATAATTAAATATCTCTATTAAAAAATACATTAATATAACAATATAAATAAATACAAAATATAAACAAGTAATTCAATTGAATCATATAACTCGCAGATATAGAATACCATACAATTCAAATAGAAAATATTACAATATAAACAAAAATAGAATTGTATCTATTGAAAATCTAAGACGTTGTACATGTTATAAGGCCTAGTACTATTTCATGTTTAAATTGTATGTGAAATTCATTAAGATCAATTCTAATAACACGAATATAATATGACCTCTGTTTCAACGTATACCTATGGTAATGACAGGCTTATTAGCCTAACAGTTGAACAGTTAGTGCTTACAAAAAAAAAAAAAGAAAAAAAAGAAAGTATTATTTCTGTAAAATGTTAACAATATTTAATTATTTAATAACCCATTTTACAGATTTTATAAATTAGGATTTTTTTCAACTGAAGTACTTTCCTAATTTTAGAAATATTGGGTATCATATACCATGCCCAAATAGAAAACATATGTCTTAATTTAGTATCCAGTTGTTATTAATCTCTCACAAAAATTTACAGTTTGTCCTTTAAAATTTGATTGAGTTATAATTCGAGTACTTTTGTCATTTCCTTTTATAATTTATTATGTAATATATATTTAAGTGTTATTTCACTCAAAAATTGGGTCTCAACATTTATATTAATAAAACGTGTCGCATGTGTTACAGAAAATACTTAGTTTCATCATGTCCTACCTAATTTAAATCCACAACTTTTCACAATGAATACAACCCAACTATTTAATATTATAATTAAAACTTTTCTAAACATCCTGTATTTATTAAATAAAAATTAAAGTATAATATGTTTACATAAGTATGTAAAATTAAAAATTTGTTACATACTTGTTAACATAACTATATATTAAAAAAAAAAACAACAAAAACACAAGTTTATTTTTTTATTAACTTTTCATATGATAATAAACATTAAATAAAATGTAAAAAAACAACAAAACATAGAGCAAAATCACTCAGACATATAATTTAATTAAGCATTTCAACAACAGATGTCTCCAACAGCAATTGAATATCCTTTTATCTTATAAGTTGATGAAAAAAAAAAACAACAACAAAAAAAGCCAAAAAAGTTTAGAGAAAAAAAAAGGAAGTCAAAAAAATAATCAAATATTTGCATATAAATAAAAGTAATACATATATATTAGATATTTATATGTATATATATATATAAAAAACTTTTGCTCATCCATTATATATATATATAAATTTTTGAGTGATTGAGTTCATTTTTAATAAAAGAAAATCAGTGTTAGATTAATCTATATCTATAAATATAAAAATGAAAGTTTGTTTATTTGTTTGTTTGTTTGTTTGTATGTTTGTTTGTAGCGAATAGACTCCTAAACTGCCCAGCCGATTTTCATGAAAATTTGTATATAGGGGTTTTTGGGTACGGAAGGAAATCGTGGCCCAAAAATTTTGCTCTAACGGACCGCCAAGTTGGGGCTGTGGTGCAAGTATTTAAACTTCTTTGTTCTAAAATGAAAACGGTTTGACCGATTGACTTCAAATTTTGTATACGTGATGCTCTTTGAGAATTGAGTAGACGCTATTAACAGTTTTGGAATTTGTTAACCCATGTCGGGCCGACGGGTGGTCAAAAAATATTTTGGGTCCAAATTTTGTCCGATTTTATGAAATTCAGCTTTGGCTTAAAAGCAAACCCCAAAAAAAAATTTTGGTGAGTTCCATTAACCCATTGCGGCCCAACAGCTTTTTATAGGTTTTTTCAATACTTTACTCTAAATTCGAAACGGTTTGACCGATTGACTTCAAATTTTGTATACGTGATGCTCTTTGAGAATTGAGTAGACGCTATTAACAGTTTTGGAATTTGTTAACCCATGTCGGGCCGACGGGTGGTCAAAAAAAATTTTGGGTCCAAATTTTGTCCGATTTTACGGAATTCTGCTTCGGCTTTAAAGAAAGCCCCAAAAAAAATTTTGTTGAGTTCCATTAACCCATTGCGGCCCAACAGCTTTTTATAGGTTTTTTCAATACTTTACTCTAAATTCGAAACGGTTTGACCAATTGATTTCAAATTTTGTATACGTGATGCTCCTTGAGAATTGAGTAGACACTATTAACAGTTTTGGAATTTATTAAACCATGCCGGGCCGACGGGTGGTCAAAAAAAAATTTGGGTTCAAATTTTGTCCGATTTTATGAAATTCTGCTTTGGCTAAAAAGAAAACCCACAAAAAAATTTTATTGACTTGCATTAACCCATTAGGGCCCAACAGCTTTTTATAGGTTTTGTCAATACCTAACTCTAAATTAAAAACGGTTTGACCGATTTTCTTCAAATTTTGTATACGTGCTCCCCTGTGAGAATTGAGTTGACACTATTAACAGATGTGGAATTTGTTAACCCATGTCGGCCCGACGGTTGGTCAAAATAATTTTGGAAGATAATATTGTCAAAATTTGCGAAGTACTGCTTTGACTAAAAAGAAAGCTTCAAAAAATTTTGTTGAGTGATTTGGAAGCAAATTACGTCCATTTTTGCGTAATACTGCTTTGCCCAAAGAGAAAGTGTAGTTCCGTTAACCCAGTGGGGCACAGTGGCTTTTAATAGATTTTTGCGTTACTTAACTCTAAATTAGAAACGATTTGACCGGTTTTCCTCAAATTTTATATGTGTGATACAACTTGAAAATAGAGTTGAATCTGCTAACAGTCGGTCCTACGATTGTTCAAAAAAAATTTTTTGGAAGTAAATTACGTCAAAATTTGGAAAGTAGTTTGTACTGCTTTGAATTACAGAAAGTTTCAAAAATTACTAGAACATTATTCTTTTTAAAACCTAGAAAAATGGTTTTAAAAAGATTGCTTTCATTCATTTTAAAATTTACATGTGTAAACCGAGTGTAATTTTTGTGTTAACTTTTTGCAGTAACATCAACTTCAATTAAACCTCCATTGAGACGCGCAGCAACGCGCACCGGGTATTAGCTAGTAATAGTATAAATATATAAGTATTTACATAATGTATATATATATAGGTATATATCATATATAAATTAATATCAAATTTACAGAAAGAAAGAAAATAAATATTTACTTTTCGTCTTTTATCTCGAAGATGGCACGAAATAACGTCATCAATAAATATGATTCCAAAATGATTGACAGATCCAGTTTTTTTTTAAGTTTTTGTAAAAATGTGCTAATATAGTTTCACTCTTATATTTTTATTTTAATTATTGAATAATGATTAGAAAATTTTAGAACTGACTTAGAAATTTTAGAATTGACTGATTGACTTAATTTATATATAAATATAAATTTATTTATTTTTTTTTATTTATTTATTTGTTGTACCAGATAATAATAAATATTGCCTCATAATATTAATCCTTTGCTCTATTTGACATTTGGACTTCTTATTAAATTATTTTAATATACACTATAGTTTTTTATTAGGTATGATCCGACCAGCGTTTGAACCCGAGAGTTTTTGATTGAAAGCCGACACTTTCAAATAAATAAATAAATTTATAATTATAAATTTTGAATAAATAAATAATTCTGCGGATAAACTTCCGGAAAGGGGTTGTGAGCTATCAAGATGACGTCATCACATAACGGTACTAAATATCTCAAGGCTTCCAAATATATATACTGATAGTGGCGATGGCGCCATCTAGAGGTCGAAAAATCCATTACAAAAATTTCCTAAGATTTTGTAGCATTTTAATTAAAATGTTATATTTTTCCTGTAAGACAATAAACTGGAACCAATATCTCATAATATTGTAAGGCATGATATTGTCTTTCATAAACATCTTTTTTCATCTGAATCGGTGCTACCATTTTTGAGATATTGCAATTTCAAGTGAAATTTAAAACAAAAGAAAAAAAAAATTTTAACTTTCAAAAAAACCACTATAAGTATGAAATTTTCCAAAACACGCTGTATTTTTTATTATACTGTTAGAAATGTCTTTTGACACTCTTTCCAACGGTATATAATAAGTATGGTATATGTTTACAAATAGCCCCACCAGAGAACATTAATGAAAAACTGACACAACAATTTTATCAAAAAATACATTTTCATACTTTATTTCTCATAAATTTATTTTGGCTTTTTGTTTTCCAGTTGAAATATGTGTTTTAAAATGTAAGAATGCACTTTAGACTTGGATAAAATATTAAGTTGGGTTTTGGTAATTTGTTTTGAGGGATTTGAAATGTTTAATACTGTTTTTAAAATACAGTTATGTACTAGAGGATCATCTCGCTTTTTATTATCTCGAAATTCGTATTTGCAGATATTTGTATTATATTAAGACAAGTTCTAAATCTGAATAATTTCAAGAACTATTTAAAAATATATTAGTATCAGGTACCCACCCTAAATAAAGGCCTCAGTTTAATACATATATGGCGGATAATTTCTAATTGATTAATTATTTTCAGTGTTTAGTAGATTAGTAAATAAAAAGATTTGTCAATTTGCATTTATGTTATTACTGAAAATGTTTCAATTTGATTATACTATTGTTGATAATTTGAAATTTTATATAAAGACGGTTAATAGTCATCTCTATTTATGCTAGAAAAATTGAATACTTCCATGTGCTTTTGCCAGCTTCTTATATGATATATATGGTAAGTGGTATGTATTTTTTTCACGCAAGAAATTGGAACATGAAATTTTTGCAAATATACAGTATTCCGGTGCGCAGAAATCCAAAAAAAGTGTTTTATTTTGTGATTTCCGTCTCTGTGTGTTTGTATGTCTGTCTGTGCACAAATGTACAGCTTAAATGGCTGAACAAAATGCTTCCAAATTTCATATGTAGGGTTTTATTTGATGTTAATATCCTGAATTAATGAGCTTTTGGAGAAAGTTAGGAAACTTCAGGAGACACTTCTCTATTGTAATTTTTAGGTTTTTAACCAAAAACAGTATCATCTTTGCATCCCAAAAATCTTTTTTGATATGCTATTTTTGATAACGCATTACAAAATTAAAACTGAAAAAATAATTATCATTTCTCTAAATAATAAAAATCTATTTAAAAATTTTGTATTAAGCTTTCCCTGTAGTAGCCGTTGCTACTGTTGTGGACACAGTATATTTTTTTTGAATATTTATATTTTAAATTTATAATTTTTATTGATGAACTTTTTATGGGCTAATTTCTTGACACCCATTTGTTGTCCTTTTTTTTTGTTAAAGATATGATATTTAACTTTTATTATACTGCTGTTCCCTTTTTTGGTCTTAACAAATTTAAAAAAAAAAGGATCTTACTATTTTAGTTTGTCCTTCATTCGTTTAGGAAATTTTACATTATATTGGATTCAAGAAATCTTATTTTACCGAAGATAGATTAAATTTTATAAAAAAAAACTTCTTATTAATGGGTTTTCAGAGAAGCGTCACAAAATCTTGGTTTAGTGAATCCTTTTCTTAAATCTTGTTCTTAGAAAATCTCGCTTTTTATTGAAAAATCTTGCTTTTTCAAAAAATCTTGTTTTTAGTGTTTTTAGAATTTTTAATCTTTCCCAGAATATAAAAAAAAGAGATTTTCTAAAACAAGATTTTTAAAATACGAGATTTTCTAAAACCGTAGGTAAATGAGTTTTTCTGAATCGAGATTTTTTGAAAACGAGATTTACTAAACTGGAATACCGACCCAACCCCTTATTGGATTTATGGATATTGCTTTATTTAATTTGAAACCTACACTTCAATTAAATTATGTGAAATTTAAAAAAAACTATGTTTGTGCGACGCTTAAAATTTAAACTTAGATGAGCAAACGTGCCTTGAAAAGGGTAGTATTTAAAACCTCATAATCTCATTTCTCATATATTTTCAAATCTGATTAAAATGTTAATTTTTGTGAATATTTTTTTAAATTTTATTTTACAGTGCACCTAAAACTGATTGAACTTTCTTCTGATATTTGGGAATTTAAATATCCTTGTATTTTAATACAACCTTGCTTTTTTAATTTTTCTCTCTATTTTTATTTATTTTCAAAAAAAAAAAACTTCTTTTATTTTTATAATTTTATTTCACATGGTTAAAATTATTGATGACGAGTGGTTTGTTGATGGTATGTTGGGGTAGAGTTTTTTTAGATAAAGAAAATTGAGTGCGCCTACAGTCCAATAGACAGACTGGCGTCAATTTTTTTTTTTTTTTTATTATAAACAAACACTTTTACTAAAATTTTTCATTTTTTATAAAGTTCACTCTTGGTGCCATAGTGATGTATTACATGTAGTATGTGATACATACTACTTTTAGATACAATAACATTTAAGAATATGCCAATTTTTCAAGTATTGATCCAAAATTTTAGTATATATCTAAGTATATACTATAAAGTTCTTAATGTGCATATAGGGCGTATTTCATTTACATGTGATGTGGTTGATTATATGTGGTATAGGAAAAGTGTTAGCCATACCAAGTTGGTTTAAATGGTTGGTTTAAAGTATATGGTGTTTATTGAATATTGCAGTTGGTTGCAATGGTTTCAATAAAATGATAAGATAAGTGTGGTCGTAGGCCATTAGTGGCAGAACTGCCTATATACTCGATATAAAGTAAATTTTCATAGAGCAAAGTTTTAAAATTTAAAGCTTTCAAAGCAGTTACAATTTGGTTTCATGTGTGTGTATTCAGGTTCACAGAGACTGAACTTATCAAAAGTGTTTAGTATCAGTGATTATGCAAATTAGTGGGATTCTGGAAAATTCATATTTCTACTAGAGAGGCGGTGCGATATCTTGGTTCTTAAAATCTCGAAAATTAAAATTTCGATTTTTTAAACTTTCGAAAATCAAAATTTTTAAAATCCTCAAAAATCAAAATTTCTCTTTTTTGAAATCTCGAAAACCAAAGTCTTGTTTTTTTTTTAAATTTCGAAAATACAAAACTCCTTTTTTTTAATTTTCGAAAATCCATAACTCTCTTTTTAAAATTTCCAAAATTACAATTTCTCTTTTTTAAAATTTCGCAAATCAAAATCTTGTGTTCAAAACAGATCGTTTAATTATTTAAGTAGTGATAATTATGTGTGATATGGTCCGGATTAGTGATTAGTAATAGGGCCCTTATATCCAAATCTAGAAAATCAAAACCTTGTCAAAACTCGTTTGAGGTATCAAAAGAAATCTTTATTTCTAAATTTGAGTTAAAAAAGTTTATTTTAAGTCAAGGTATTTTGTAACGAGAGATTTCGTAGCTGTAGCTCATCAAAATTTATCATATACGAATCAAGCAATTTCGCTAGAAAGAAATTTATTAACAAAAATCAAGATTTTCAAGTTACAAATTTAAATATACGAATTAAGAAATTTCGAAAATTAGAAATTTTTATAACAAAACACGAGATTCTGTTTTTCGATATTTAAAAAAAAAAAAAACTTGATTTTAAATATTTTAGATTTTCACGACCGAAATATCGTACCCCATCCTCTTCTTACTAATGAGGTTGACTATGCACTAACACTTGCGGTTACCACACATATGTACTACCTAGAAGAAAAATTTTTTATTTTTTATTTTTATTGTTCTTATATGAATAAATTTATAAATTTTAAAAAAAAAATTTTTAATTTTAATTTTATTCCTTGAGAAATTTAAATTTGCTTTTGTTTTGTTGGGCCTCCATTAAATTTTTAAAGAAAAACTTTTTTATAAAAGAATTTTCATAGAAAATTTTCTTGAAATTTATTATTGTAATAAAACTGTCTATGGTAATAATTTTTCTGGGGTTTTCTTTTATGTATATGAAAAATTATATTGTATATAAAATATATATATGTATATAATTTATCTTGGAAAAATAAGGAAATTATAATTTTGTTTTTTTGTTAATAAACTTTAAAGAAAAAAATTTTAGAAAATAATTTTCATGGTAGAAAAATTTTCTAGGTAAGAAAAAGTTTTTTTTTTTTTCATAAATAAATTCTTAACAATTGTTTAAAATAAAGATGTTAATAAGTATATTAATAATAAGTATTCATACTTATTAGGTTATTGTTCTCGGAAGTTAATAAATTATTTATTTTATGACTCAATTTGATCTTAAAAGAGATATAAATTGAGTTATGAATGATTCGAATAGATTATATGATATTTAAATTGTTTCGAAACCACGGTCTAATAGAACCGATTACTTATCACTAATTTAATAATAAGAAGATCTGTTTTTTCAAGATTTTTTTGGATCATAATCATGTTTAAGAATATCCCAATTAAGTATTGGTTTCCTTCAAGTTAAAGGTACACATTTATAAAATAAAGAATTACTTGATAAGTGATAAGTGATGAGCTACTTGTTGTAATAGGACTCAGAGTTCTATTGCCCAAATAACTAATATCTAATCAAATATAATTATTTTTTTTTATAAACATTTATTTTATAAAAAAACACTCACTTATAAAACGAGGAAGTAGACTGTGTCAACTCTGGGATACCCGTATGACCGTAACATATATATTACATCATCCGGGTAATTACTTTTGGCAAAATTTCAAACATACAGCTTTATTAAGTCTAGTGGAATACTTATATAAAAGAAGGAGTTGTATGGCAGCTACTCGAACCCTTTGCAATAGACCAACCAAATTTTGCTGTAACTTCGGCCAACACACTAAACTATTTTTGGCAAAATTTCAGACACCCAGCTTCATTAGGTGGAGAGTAATTCTTATATAAAATAAGAAGTTGTATGGCAGCTACACGAACCCACTGCAGGAGACCAACTAAATTTTGCAGAAACTTTGGCCATAAAACTAAAATACTTTTGGCAAAATTTCAGACACGCAGCTGTAATAAGTACAGATAAATGCTCATATAAAAAAAGAAGTTGTATGGCAGCTACCCGAACCCATGGACAAAAAGGCTGGATTTAAATAGCGATGACGGCTATTGCAAAAAAAATTAATTTGCGAAAACTTCAAGATTCTAGCTCGTTTAGTTTTTGAGTTATCGTGCGGGCGGATGGACGGACTGACGAACGGACGGACGGACATACATAGCTAAATCGATTTATTTTTCGATTCTGATTCGATCCATACACTTGGGTCTATATCTACCCATCTCCTTCTCTGCGTCACAAACGTGATGACAAATTTATTATACCCTTTGACTATATAGTCGTACGGGTATAAATATATAGTAAAAATTGTATGTAATATCGTAATAAAAGCTTATATCGTAATACAATATAAGATAACTTAAACTTATTTTGTATTACGGACTACGGTATAAAACTTACAGAAATAATTCTTGTGTAAGATAATAGATGGTGCACAAAACTTAACATTAATATATTCACAATCTTACACCATAACTATTAACTACAACCAAATAATCAACTGCTTAGTGAAACTAAAGATGGGTTAAACTGAAAATTATTACGCATGGTGTTTTTATCCTCCTTATAGATTTAAAAAAAAGTTAATAAAAAAGAGACCTTAGCTCGGTTTCTTAGGAACATGGAATTGAAGTTATTCGAAAAGTATTATACGATATACATTATACGATTATGGGAGCCTAAAACATCACATATGTTCGGTTTCCGAATCTTAAGATAAAAGGACTGCTCGTTTTTAAAAAGTATACAGCATGCCACTGATTTTTTGTTCGTACAGATCTTTATTACAATTAAAAAACTAAATATTTTTTTTTGCTTCAAAAGGAACTAAAGGTGGAAGCGCAATGTACGCTTTTGCTTCGCTTGCTTTGCTTTGAAAAGTGAATAAACCAAGCAAAGTAAACAAACTAAATGCCAATCCTAATGTACGCTTTCAAAATTGAAATTTAAATATAAATATTAAATGTACACTTTTTTGCTTCGCTTGCTTTGCTTTGAAAAGCGAAAAAATCGAGCAATGCAATCAAAGTAAATTCAATTCCATTTTTTTCCTTTGTTTCGCTTTGATTACTTGGTCATTGGGCGCTGCTAAGTAAGATACAATATAATTTATATCACCTAACAAAGAGTGTAAAGCAAGCGAAAAAAAAAGTATGCATTGAGTCTTCACCTTCAATGTTAAAAAAATATTAAGTTTGATCATATCCCGTCTTGTTCCATTGCTCATAATTAAATACATATTATTTTTTATTTTAAACTAAACTATTGAATAATTTACAAAAAAAAATATTATTTACTTATTAAAATAAATATGAAATAAAATAAAAAGTTGATAATTTTACAAATTAAATTTTTATTTATTTTATTATGAATACAAACGTATAAATATTTAATTTATATTTTAAATGCACCATTTAATTTACCCTCAAATTGAAATATTTTGATATTTAAAATTAATTTTATTTTTTATTTCATTATTTATATTCATTTTTTTATTTATTTTTTTGTTTTTATTTTTATTTTTTTTTTTTGAAATAAACTATTGATTAAACAAAAAATAAATTTAAAAAAATTTATTTAAAGTAGCTGCAGATTTTAATTTTGTTGAATTGCATGTATTGAATGAAATGCATATAATATACACTACAATAAACAATTTGCGACACTTGAGTTTAAAATATTTCTTTGTTATACTGATTTTCTTTTGTAATTGCACTTTCACCTAATTTTTTGTTTTATTTCTTAATTGTACTTTATAGTTCTATAAAATTTTATTTTGATGTTTATTTTTTTTTTTTGAAAAATAAAAACGCATTTCTTTGCAATGTTAAATCGTTTAATGAGTCATCGTCATTGAATTCTTCTATAGTAATATGCAATAAATAAATAAACGATTTTATTACTCTATAAGAAATAAAATGATACCGCATAAATATTTAGAATATATTGATTCATTGGTAGTATAGGGTAACCCATTCATTAAATCATAGTAGTACTATGATAAAAAGAATGAGAGAGGACTGTAAATGCACCGACTAAGACCAGTAACTCTGGGTAGTTATGATTATCAAGGATCTTAACAGTCCTTAACAGTTAAATAAGATGTAGAAATGGCAAGTTTCTTAAACCCAACTAAATGGAATTACAATTAATCTCAAGTAGCTTGCATAAGTCTAGTGACATAGGAATAAGATAACGCGTTTGTGGAGGCCACTGTCATAAAAGACGAGATCTATTGCTTAAACCAATAAACCATCGAATCTTTCATATTCTTATACAGTAGCTTTTGTAGCCACGCTACTAAGACTGTAATAATAATGAAGAAACTGAACCTTAATATGTAATATCGCTTCCCGGATGACTATATAGACTATATCTAAATATAGAAGTGAGACAGTTGCAAAACAAATTTTCAACTAATTTTTTTAATATTTAGGAAAATCTTTAAACTAAATATTCTAACTATTTAATGACAAAATCTATGCTTGTTATCTAAAACAAATAAAACATTGCATACTTTTAGGGAAAAATTAAAAAAATTTTACAGAATTATTTTTAATGCTATAAATAATTCTAAACTCAATTAATAATTTTTAATATGAATTAAGAGGTGATAATAGATTTAAATGTCGTCATTACACAACGGTAGTTTTTATCTCAAAGTTTTTGAATATATATGTCATTAGTTCCGTTGGAGCCATCTAATGACGGAAAAGTGTATTTTGAAATAGCATTTTGCAATAATTTAATTAAACCGTTATACTTTTACTGTTAGAAAATTTAACGGACCCATTCTCAGCAATATTGTAGGCATATTACTATCTCTAATATGCATCTTATTTCATCTTAATAAATATTACTGTTTCTGAGATGTTGCAATTATAAGTGAGGATTACAAGTGTCAAGTGAGGATTACAAGTTAGGATAAAAAAACAAGTTAAAACTTACAAAATAATCATTATAAATGTGAAATTTTTCAAGACACCCTGCATTTATTATTATACCGTTAGAAAGATATCTTTACAAACTTATGCAGAAACTTGAATACATAAAGTACCGTTATGTGATGATATTATTTAAACCTATAATAATTCCTCAACGGAACTTTATCAAGAATTTTCTATAAAAAATTTATTCAACTTTACTTTGTTTTATTTTTTAACCACCCTGTATACCATGTTCTTAAGTAGTAGAATGTGTGTGAAATCACATAGAAAACATAAGAACACTTCGGTATATAAATAAATAAGACGTAAAAAGAATAATATGTTCTCACAATTTTTTACTATTTGTATATCTAATATATAAAGAAGAAAATTTGTTTGTTTATTTGTTTGTTTGTTTGTTTGTTTGTTTGTTTGTCCAGGATTCACGTGAAAACCACTGGTCCGATTGACACCAAATTTTCGAGGAATAATTTTGGGAGTCCGGGGGGTGACATAGGCTATGTCGCATTTTTATAAGTCAACAGGTTGCGGCTCCAGAGCCGTTTTAAGCTTTTTCGTTTTTTTGATGTCGAGTCGAAACGGTTTGACCGATTCACTTGAAATTTTGCACGAATGTTCTTCTTATTACACGGAATTAATGGTATAAAACTGGTTGGAATAAATTAACCCCTTTCGGCCCGGCGGGCTTCCAAAAAATTTTGTGTTTCCGATTTGTGTCCAATTTTACAGGGTGGTTTTGCAGTCAAAAAGAGAGGCTGGCACAAATTTTTGTTGGGTTCGGTTAACCCGTTTGGGCACGAGGGCGCAATGAAGCTTTTTCAATGTTTTTGATGTCGAGTCAAAACTGTTTGACCGATTGACTTGAAATTTTGCACAAATGTTCCTCTTAGCAACCGCATTTAGTTGTATAAATTTGGTTGGAATAAATTAACCCATTTCGGCCTGGCGGACTTTCAAAAAATTTTGTGTTTTCGATTTGTGTCCAATTTTACAGGTTGATTTTGTAGTCTAAAAGAGAGACTGCAAAAAGTTTTAGTTAAGTTCGATTAACCCATTTTCCACGACGATGATATGAAGTTTTCTATATATGTATTTTATTTTCTTATACGATTAAAAGTATTTTATTGAAAATTTTGTACCAACATTTTAATTAAAACACACAGGGTTAATTTGGTTTTGACCTGTTTGTGCGTTTTGAACAAAGATTCAATGAAATTTTCAGTTTTCTTCAAATGAAATCTAAAAATCAAAAAATTCAATTTGTTATATATAATGCTTAAATACATAGTATTTTAAAACAGTTTTTCCAAAAAATAAGCCTACATTTCTCTCATAAAATCATAAAAAAACGAGGAAGAGCGTATTACAACTTTCAGGTGAGTACTAAACAAAATATAAGTTGAAAAGCGAATTTTTAAACCTTTTCTAAACCATCGACTATATTTTATTCAAGCGTTGGCAATTCAAGAAAATCCCCTTTTGACCTATAGTCATTTTAATTCAGTTAACATTGTTCACCGGAAACCTACCATCCTCAACTATATCGTCAAGGAGCACCAAATTGTCAAGAAGCAGCATGTATAGAAAAATTAGAGATAATCGTTCAAATTGTTTTGCAAACTGTTTTTTAAAGTTTTTGTTTCGCAATCGATTAAAAGAACTCGACAAACCTTTTTTTTAAGCATTCCCCTAATTCAAAGAAGTTGTACCTACTTTCAAAAATTGGACGTAATTTACTTACAAATTTTTTTTTGAACAATCGTCGGCAGGGGTTAACAACTTTCAAGTCTGTTAGTATATTGAACTTCATTTTCAAAGAAGAACACATATACGAAATTTGAAGTTAATCTGTTAAATCATTTCTAATATATAGCAAAGCAACGAAAAAACCTATAAAAAGCTGTTGGGCCACGATGGGTTAACGGAACTCCACAAATATTTTTTTGTGGTATTTATAGGCAAAGTAGTATCTCAAAAAATTGGCTGAAACTTGCTTTTTTACAATTTTCAAGCTTCCGGGCAACACCGGGTAAATCTGCTAGTACATATATATATATACATACATTTTTCTCTAACGAAATTACAAATTAATTTTTACCCATCTTTTATTTTTTCAAAAATATTATTTATAAATTGTTTCTTTTGCGGAAAACTTAAGATACTACCGATGTTTATTTTAAAACATACAACAACAACAACAAAGAATTTAAATAAACGTAAAAAAAAAAATACAGGGGGAAGTAAAAAAAAAAATTATTTTTAAAAAGTACTTGATATGATGTCCTTCGAATATTTATTAGAACAATTATTATTACAGATACTTCAAGATATTTTTAACTTGCAACTACACACTTCTGCATATGTATTATACAGTAAGTGTTACAATTACTACTTTATGTGTCGGTATTAATATAAATATATATGTATATCATATACAATCACTTATATGTGCCTTAAATGGCGTGTGATTGATCTATAGCAGTACTTCAGATTCAAAAAAAAAAAAAGCAGAAAAACTAAAATTGATAAATTTATAAAAAAAAAATGAAAAAAAAAAAGAAATAAAATAATATTTTGACCTTTTAAATAAAAATGTTTTTTTGTTTTTTTGTATTTTCTTTTGTTTTGTGTCAAGACTTACAGTTACATCTCATGCAATCGACAAATGACTTTTGAATATAATGTCCTTGATTTTTTTTTTTATTATTTATTTTTTGACTTTATTTCTTTTTCAAAAAAAAAAAAAAATCTATTCTTATAATGTATTTTGAAAAACGACTCATATATATATATAAATATATATATGTGTGTACTCATGCATATAAATACAATTGTATATAATATAAAAAAAAGTATTTGTGCAAACACACATAATAAAAGAAATGATTTATTTATAAATAAAAAAATAAATAAAAAAAAAAAAAAGATAAAACTGTTTTAAAATCAAATAAAGGATGAAGAATCCTTTTATTGTAATAAAAAGTAAATTTATTTTATTTTGTTTGTGATGTTTTTTTTTTTTTTTAATTTTATGATGATACATTTTATTATATTTCGATTTGATTTAAAAAATTGCATAATTTTTTAATAACGAGATAGGCTTTACGGAAAAAGTCCTAAAAAGAAGGTCTCCGAAGGTACTAAATTTTTACCGAATTTTTTAGAAACTTTCACATGAGCAAGGATATAATTATTGGTTTTATTTTTAGAGATATTAGTTTTATTACCAGAATGGGTTTATTAATACAGTCTCTGACCAATGGCATAGTGGTTAAGATATCGATCTTTCATGTGGAAGGTCTAAGGTTCAAAATCTGGTCAGATCATATCTAATAAAAAAATGTCGTAAAATTGTGTAATTATATCGTAAGAGTTTATATCGTAATATAAAATAAGATTTAATAAAAATATATAAATAATTCTTGTGTAACATTATAGATGGCGCACAAAGTTAACATTTGTGCATTCATATTTCATAACCTTATACAATAGCTACAGCCGAGTAATCAACGGCTTAGTGAATATTATGATTAAAGAAACTGAAGCCTAGTTTAAAATAAAAACTTGGTGAATGCCCTATACTCCTTAAAGGAGTGGAAAAGGAATAAAAAAAAAAACAAAACAAAGGCTAAGTGAGTATTTCGATTAAAGAAACTGAAGCCTAGTCTAAAAAGCCTTTGCGAATGCCATATACTCCTTAAAGGAGTGGAAAAAGAATAAAAAAAAATTACACTATCGGAATAACTTCTTTAAGCAGAATATGTATGTATATAGTATTGTATAAATGTAAGATTCCACAATTTGAGTAATTTTATAGTTGTATTAAATACCAAAAGTATTATTTGTTTCTATATTTTTTAATAATTACACATACAGAAGCTTAAGAATAGGTGATTTTTAAAAATGAAATAAAATTATACTTATATTATATTAATAACTGGTTTTTATGTAAAAATTACAGTTATTTAATAAAAATAGTGAAAAATATCAATATTTTTCGGATTTATGTACTTGTGCCTCTTTAACAATGAGAGAAAATGAAAATTTTGGATAATAATATGAAAGTCCATAAATGCAGCTATCTATGTAACAACTAAATGAATCTTCTATCAACAGTAAAGGGTTGAAGATGCTTAAGAAAAAAGTTTACGATTTTACTTTGAAGGCCTTTATCTCGAAAACCACTGGATATACACTCCCCTACTCTTTTAAATAATTTTTTTTTCATTTTGAACTCCCCTCTCATCCACTTCCATTTAGAAATATGCTATATATAATATGTATATATAATTCGTTATAAAATCAGTGCTATACACCTAATCTATATGCAAGCTAAAAATTGGGAAAACATTAACAAATTTACCTGAGCTAAAAAATTTAAAAAAAAATTCATATATTTCTTATGATCAACACAAGCCTTAGAGAAATACTTTTGATCAGAATAGTCTTCACAAGGTTTCTTTAAAATTTTGGGAACCTTTTTTCATACAGAACCAATGGTCTAAATCTTAAAGTATATAACAGCATTGTAAAGTATTAAATTATAAAATTCAGAAAATTTTATGTTATTGTTTGAATATAAAAAAAAGAAGATTTTTAAATTACTTGGCAAGCTTGAATTTTACGGCTAATTAAACTAACTACAAGCCATAAAGCTTCTGAGTCTGATGTAGTATTCCTTTCGACTCCCCTCGGTTTTGCGCAGATCTCTCCAATTGGCGATATGCAGTTTTTTTAAGTCTGCCGATATCTCATCTCCCCAACGGAGGTTCGGTCTCCCTCGGCGTCACTTTCCTTGAGGCTTAGATTCAAATATCCTCTTTACTGGAGCATCCAATGAAGGCGTCTGATTCTGCCTTTCTTGACTACATCAACGTCATTATACAGTTCATGAAGTTCGGCATTATATTTGCTCCGCCAGACCGCGCCCTTTGCTTACAGGACCATATATTCTACGTAGAATTTTTCTTTCAAAAATACATAGTGCTAGCTCACTTGCTTTTGGCAGCGGCAATGATTCTGGCTTGCCATGGTTATTCTTCAACG
This sequence comes from Dolichopus griseipennis, assembly GCA_963082915.1. NCBI lineage: Eukaryota > Metazoa > Arthropoda > Insecta > Diptera > Dolichopodidae > Dolichopus > Dolichopus griseipennis. The sequence continues at coordinate 42,686,778 of OY720441.1, forward strand.
TTTATGTTATTTTCGATGTTAATATTGGTCTCAAGGTAGACAAACTACTTAACTACCTTAAAGTTATATGCACCGACAGTGATGCGTCCAATAGGATGTTGATTGGATTTGAAATTTGTCGAAATTAACTAACTTAAATATTATATTGAATATTATATGAAATATTTTGTCTAATAATATTAGGATCAGTTCCTAAGTATTTTAAGTTTAATTTTTTTTTAAAAGATCTGCATGAACTTTTTCTAATATTTGTTTTAAAAAATAATCTAACATAACATTTTATTTAAAATTATTTGATCGTTTTTATTAACTTTTGAATTTCTGTATTATAATATAATTTTTGCACTTTGTATAAAATAAATGTCTGACATTAATTTTAATGTTGAATTCAAAAAAAATTATTTATAATACAAAATTTCGTTTAACTTTTAAAATTTTAATTTTAAAATTTTAACACTAAATTAAATTTCAAAAACATCATTTTTTTATCGCTTATAAAGTTATTTTAACCTTCTTTTAATAAAATCTTCTTTATTTATTCATAAGGCATTATAAACTTTTTTTTTTAAAAACAATTTGAATAATTTTCTTTAAGAATTCAAAAAAAATGATGTTGCCAAACTTTTCATATTCATACAATTTAAGTAGAACAAAAGCGAGTGTATCATCGCAGATTTCATGATACTTTGAGTAAAGCGTTAAACTTTTTAGTACATTTTCAAAAAATTTTGTAAACACCACCCGTTATGGATCTACAAAGTCGGAAAAAGACTTGTATTTAAATTGTTATGACAAGAGTTCTATTAAGTTTATTTACAATCTGGAAACGGTAAAAGCTGCTTGCATAAGCTTTATAAAAATTTATTGCGCAAATGTATACAATTGCTATACGGTACTAAAAATCTCAAAAATTCATTTTAAATTCAGTTCCAATTGTAATAATTTAATTTTTTAATAGCTTACCATTATCATTATTTCCGCCGCGCCCCTGATTAGTACATGACAATAATAAATCTTTTCCATCTAACATGGTTAAACATAACTTCCTATTTTGAACTCTACATAATTCTTTCGGTTAAAAATTTTTTTGAGATAGCAATTCAGCATCAAGTACATTTACTTCCAAAACTACCCTATAGTTCTCTTGATTATAATGAAGGAAAATTCATACTTATCTAAAAATTTGTAAATGTTATACGATATGTGTGCTTATAATTGAATTCGATATTCTTAATTTGAATGTAGAAGCTTTTCCTTTGGAGCTAGGTGTTCTTCTTAGTATTTTTAGACAGTGTTTTAGTTTAAATGTGTGTAATATGCCTAATATGAGATAAGTACAAAATCTCCAAAATCTAAAATTTCATAAATCTAAAATTGCCTTAATCTAAAATCACCAAGAAAAAAATCCCCAGTAAGACACAATTGTCAAAGAAAAACTCTCAAAACCAATATCCGTACGTAAATTCAAAAACTCAAAGTAATCTACAAAATATTTGAATATTTAAATATGTGCTAGATTCCGAATTACAAGAGATTTCATAATTGGCTACAAGATCTGGATTTTGGATTTGAGTTTTGGGGGGATTTTGTCCCGGGGATGTCGAATCCAATTTATCATAAATATTTATTCAGATTAACATCAATTTAATTGAAATTAGATCTGGCCAGAAGCATACTGGTAGAGACGCCGCTTTTCATGTGGAAGATCTCGGGTTCAAGCCCCGATCAGATCATATCTAATAAAAAATATCATAAAATTGTATAATTATATCGTAAACGTTTATATCGTAATATACAATTAGATTTAATAAAAATATATAAATAACTCTTGTGTAAGATAATAGATGGCGCACAAAATTAACATTTGTGTATTCATAATCTTATACATTAGCTACGGCCGGGTAATCAACGGCTTAGTGAATATGTCGATTAAAGAAACTGAAGCCATCCACCAAGCTTTTTACTTCTTAAAGGAGTGGAAATGGCAAAAATAAATGCAATTACATATAAAGTACCAAATTTGCCCATTTCAAAATCAAAAATGTCCTTTATAAAAGTTACTGTTATTTTACTTACGGTAACAAATTTAAAAAGGTAATTTTTATTTTATTCTGCATATTTTCAATTTTAAAATTGAAATTTTAGGGCTCCTGAAGTATATTTAAATTTGTTGTAGAATATTTTATCTATTTTTTGTGTATGTATATAATATCTATGGTATTTATATGTGTATTATGGTTTTAATGTTATTCAATTTTTATTTAAATATTTTCTTTTGAAGTTGTAACAATTGATTCAAATTGTTAAAAGAATGAAATCAAGAAACAAAATGGTTACCAACTATATTATTAGGTAAAAAAAAAAACAACATTAAAAATATGTGAAAAAAAAGATCAAAGAGTTCGGAAGTATATTGTTCTTTTTTTAACTCTTGATCTTAAAAAAACTTTTTTAAAAATTTTTTCATTGTTTAACTTTAACTTATTTGTTAAAGTCAAATTTTAATATAAATGATTGATGATAAATTTTATAAGAAAATTGTGGAAACTTGGATCTATATAAAAAAAACCGTTATTCCTGGAAGTGGTGCCTTTGATTATCTTCTTAAAATTAAGTTAAAGCATTTATTATTGATGGATCATAAAATGTGATGTGAATGTGTGCAAAAAGTTTTAAACTCACATTTCTATAAAGTTCTAAAACAAAATTTGCTAGAGCATTTTGGCATTTAGTTTCATATAATTAGCCACGCCCTATAATTTAAAATTTCCTGGCATGCTTTACTTGAATGAGACATACCCTGCAAATAATATGAATAATGTGTTGAAACTCGTTTGTAGAGTTATATGTATTTGCACTTGGTTAGAATTTTAATACGTCCAACAGTTTGTAAGATATTGTATGTTTTTTAAGTGGATGTTCGTAATATTTTCAAAGTACCGTTTAAAATGACTTTCAAAATCTGTTACATCAAAATGTTGACATAAAAAAATTACTTTGATCTTTCAAATACCCAAAATCCCCTCATTTAATAAATCGCCTCAGTTTAAAAAATCAAAGGATAAAATTCCATCGGTCGACATTAAAAAAAACCGACAGCTTTTTTTCTTTAGTTTTTTGAGGACTCTGGACTCTTTTTTCCAGAACAGCTGGTATATATGGAATCTTGAAAATTTTTTAAGATTCTTAAAAACCTAATCGGTATACTTAAAGGTATTCACTATTAATACTACATTAACTTTTTACGATATTGAAAACGATCAGGGCTCGTACCTACATTGTAATGAACCCATATTTAGTAAAAAATTTTTTCACTTGTAAAAAAATATTTATTTTCAAAGATCAAATTCGAAATTTCTACCTTAAGTTGTTTGAAAATGCCATAATTATACCATATGGCAACACTTAATATGTATTTTATTTTGAACATTTATAAAGCTTATGAAAGCTTCTATAGTATTTTAGTTCGGATCTTTCAGATTGATTTTTGAAGCCCCATTGCTGCCCTGACAGTACCACGGTTCTTCAAAGTTCGAAAAAGCGGTTCAAGAAGTTCGAATAAAAATTGTGTTATATCAATTTTAATATAGGGCTTTTTCAAACTTTGAAGAACCGTGGTACAGTTACGACACCAATGGGGCTTCAAAAAATAATTGTTCCATCGAATTCAATTTTTTTTAAATAACAACCCGTAATTAAAACTTTATTTTTTTGCTTCAAACGGTGGTGAAAACTTTTGTAAACACTCGGACAGACAGACGAGCAGTCGGGCGCTGTGAAAACTGGAGAGAAATCAAAACTTTTTAAAAATTCACTAAAAAAAACCGAAATGACAATTAATTTTAAAATTTAATTACATAAAATTTCAAATAACAACAATTGTTAAATACCTTTGGTTTAAACAAAATTTAAAATTAAAATAAAAATTTTTAATTAGTTATTTTTTAGTAATCGTATTAAACTAATTTTGTATACATTTTCGAATTAATTTGATTTATATTTAAATTTAATTTAAAATTGGTTTAGCATGGTAAGAACAGATTCTGTGGTTATATTTAAAATAAATTAAAACGTTTTACAATAGTTTAATTTGTTTTAATTATATTTCTATAAATTTTTCGATTTTTAATGAATTTTTCAATAATTTAAATGTTTTTCAGTTGGTTTTTTCGTGATAATTTTATTTCATGATTACTTTCTACGAATAGTTTTGTGTAATTTTGGTAATCAATTTAAGTTAAATAATTGTCACACATTATAAATGATTTACAAATTGGTATGATTTAAAATTCCAATAGTATTGGACTTTTTGAATGAAAATATTAGCATAGTACTTGAATAAATAATGAATTTTTTGATACTTAAGTATTTCTTGGTTGCTTAATTACTCGCAAGTACTTGTGTATCATAAAATAGTCACAAAAGTAATTAAACTTAACTACTTTCTGGGAATTACAAGTGTTTTTATTTGATTCTTTTACTTATACTTATATTTTGTAAGCATCGAAATTTAAATAATACTTGGTACTTGACAAAGTAATCAGTATCAGGTAATGGTACTTACAACTGTATTTAAGAACAATTTTACATTATATTAAACACGTTTACATAAACAAAAAATTTTGTGAGTTATAAGAGCTGAAATGAAATTATTATACAGGTAATGTTAATACTTGTATACAGGTTATCAAGAGTTCAGTAGTCTACAAGCCAGAAGGTGTGTATGAAAGGTGCAAGGCGAACCGAAAATTCTACTATAAGCTGAGGTCTATTTTACATCCTATTCGAGTTATAAAACGTAAGAGTCAAGAAATGCGACTTGTCCCTGCGAACCAATATAAAAGTACATAATTTAAGAACTGTTAGCTTTGCAAAAAAGTTAACCGGCCTTAAACGACACATTTTAAGACTGTAATTATGCTTGGTATTGTTCAATTCGAATGCTTTTCAACAAATTTGAAGTAAATTATGAATTATTATTAGAAAAATGTGTCACTTTGTTCAATTACTTTTTTGACCAGAAAAATCCATTTCACACAATTTGTATATATTAATAAATAGTTTAATTTTACAAAGTGCTTTTAAACTTCTCACAATCTTTCTATTTTATAATTTTCAATAAATTAAAGTATAAGTTACAAGTTATAAGTTGAATTTAAAATTGTCTGAAAACTTTTAATTAATGTTTTTATATAATGAAAGTTAACTGTTTATCTTCTTTATTTAACTGTCCATTATATTAAAACTGAATAATATCAACTAAATGGTTTTACTTAACAATTTATACAATTATAAAAGATATTATTTATATAACGGTAAAAGCTAGTTATAAAAAGAATAACTTTAGTTAACAGTTAATAAAGACAGTGGGGATCTGGTGAGAGAAGCTAAAGATAGAAAGCATCAGAATAATAAAACAGTTTAAAGTAAAGTATAAAAAGGACGAGAATAAAAGGAAAGCGAGAATAAAAGGAAGAAAAGAAAAAGCATTGTTCCAAAGGATAATCATTGGTTAAAGTTAATTTTTACCGTTTTTGTTTTTGTATTTTTCTGAGATTTTTTTAATTATTTACCGTGATCTGATGTTGTTTTCTTCTTCTTATTAAAGTTTGTAATGGTGAATTAAAAGAAAAAATATTTATTTTAAATAAATTAAATGATTAAAAGAAATGGAAATTCCATTAAATTTGAAACATGATCTTTTTAAATATATCGAATAGTAAAAAGTTTTTATTACAAACTTTTTAATAAAATGAGAGTAACTTATTAATTGACTTAAAAGGGGAAATAGATGAAATTTATTAGTTTATTTGTTACTTGTAACCTGCTTTAGATGAAAAATCATTTTATATCAATTTATATGGTGCTGGGACAATTGGGGGAACTGAAATAAAAGAAAAGTTATAAGATTAAAAAGACAATTAAATGATTTTATTGTACTAGGAGTATTGCTGCAACTGTGTACAACAAATAAACAGAATCCAAAATATCTTCAATGTAATAATGGATCAAATAATCCAATGCTATGTTAGCGATTGAAAATTAAAATTGTAATTTAAATTAATATTTGAGTTAATTTTTGAATTAAAATCTTTTTGCTTGTCTTTTATTTCTAAAATTTTTGTTTAATGTAAGGAACGGAAGCCCTGCTAACAAACCTTTGTTGACTGTTTTTACCAAGTGGAAAATCATTTGTCTCAAAGTACTTTTCTTAATTTTTTCAATACTTTTATATTAAGTAAATAAATTTTATTAAACTGCATTTTTAGCAATTGCAATTCAAATTTAAGTAACGCTGTAAAAATAACATTGTTATTTCATATAACATAGAGACTTGCAGTTATGTAAAAATTACTTCTTAGTTATGGAGGCACAAAATATTGTATATAACTTGTTTAATAATCAAAATTAAAAATTATTTCAATTTCCTTTTGTGTGTCCATATCCATAAGTCGGTTACCATGATAAACCAAATACTAAAAGTATACTGGAAATTTTCTATTGTTTTTGCTAAAAATGAATCACCACTATTGGTACTTACATAGAACTAAGTAACCAGACAATATAAGATCCATAGTACATTGTTTCTTTGGGAAATTTGGAACTTTAACACACTAAAACTATTCGTTTTTTGACAAATCTTTAGGATAGTACATCTAAATTCAAATCTACATTTTAAAAATTTAAGGAATTGTGTTCATTATCTAGGTATTTAAAAAAAGCACAACTACTTCGGAGAATTAAAATACATAAAATAAGTCATAGCTTATCGGGTGAGTGGCACAATGGTTGGAATGCCAACCTTTCAAGTGAAAGACTCTGTAAAGTAAAGTAAAAATGAAAAAAAATTTTTTTTTGGTTTTCGACAATAATTTATAAATAATAATTATAAATCTTTGATAAAAAATACATAAATATAACAATATAAACAAATGCAAGAATGTAAATAAATATTTCAATTAAATAATATAACTCACAGATATAGAATACCATATACAACTCAAATACAAAATTATTACAATATAAACAAAATAAAACTGGTAGGTCTTTTGTACATTTTATAAGCGCAGTACTATCTCATGTTTAAATTGTATGTGGAATTCATTTGATCAGTTCTAATATATGAATACATTTCTCCATGTTCCGACATGCACATATATAGTCAAGCAGTTTATCCTATAGCAGTGAACAGTTAGCACGTTGAGGTGCCGGCAAAAAAAAAAGTCATTGCTATACCTAACGAATGTTTTGATTCAAAGTTATAAGCTGTATCTCCTTCATGAACTTATGACTCTGGAATTTATCACCTTAAGTCATAATTACTCTTTCACTGTTAGGTCATGTCTCTTTCACAGTTTTTTGTCGTTTCAATTGTTAATTTCAACAATAAATTGAAACAATCAAGCTATTCTTAAAAGTAGAATTAAATTCTTAAATAAAAGTAATATCAAATCAAAGTAGACCTTTATCAAAGATTTGAAATTGCCTTCCTTGGAAAACTCATTGATTTATTATTTTGCATTTATAATAATTATACAAATTTCACAAAGTGAACTATAAATGAACCAACATTTTTATTTTAACAATAAATAAATTTATAAAAAATTTAACTAGAAGATATTTTTGGCATTTGAATTTAAAGCCAATTCATTAACATTGAAATTCATTCCAGACAATTTCATATAGAAAATTACTTTAATAAATAATAATGTGTGTGTTATAACGAAACACGTAAAGTAAACACTATGTTTGACAGCAACAACTAACAGCAGTTGAAAATTTTAAAAATAACGACAAGTCAGGCATTCATTATAAATAAAACTAATTTTATTATTCAAATTTTATTTATTATATGTTTAAATTTTAATTCTAAATTTAGCAATTTTCTTAAAATATGTACGATTTCTAACGTTTAAATAAAATACGTACAAAAAATGATATTATATATATATATACACTGATTATATATAAAAGTTAATAATAGAAAAAAAATCTGATTTTGTTGTTTTTTTTCTTCCATGTTATTTTTGCGCATTGCGATGTTTTAAAAAACAAAATTGCCTATAAGTATGCAATTCATGTTAGTAATTTTTATAATTTGTGTACTTCTGAATTTTAAATTCAGGTTAATTTTAAATGGTTTTTTGTAGAAGAGTTTTTTTAAAAATTACAATGTTAATACAATTTAAAACTTAAATTTATTTTAAGTTCAGAAACTTATTTGAAACAAAGAAAAATGGTTTAAGTATCTCCTTTTCAATGAACTGGAAATGTGTATATAAACGTAATATGAAATACATCCATTACAATAAATGCTGGGATAACATTGATGGAGGTAGTTTGGATAAATCTTATTGAGCTATAAGAAATTTTGGCCAAGGACTTTCAGTCTTTTCTTTCTGAGATAATTTAAATTGTCATTAGAAAGTTATTAAATAGAAGGACTCATTGAGTAGATGTGGTAAATAGGTAGAAAGATGTAAAACTTATATGCGGAGCCCGTATAAAAGAAAAATAATTAAGGGGGGGGCTCACATAACAGAAAACTTGCTTAAAAGAACTTTTTTCATGGCACAATGGAGTTTCCTATAAGCGAGTTCGACTGTACAACAAAGTTAATTTAAAAGCCAAAAGAAATTAATAACCATTTACTATTTTATGAATGTAATTTTTTTTTTAATGCAGCTTACAACTGAAAGCCAATTAACTGAAGCCAAAGCCCATTATCTTTTCTAATAAAAATTTTCAATTACACTTTTTAATAATTATTAAACAGCACTCTGGAACAGTAACTAAAGTTTCTATAAGTAACGTGGGAAGTATAAGATAACTTTTAAAAATCTAGTTTAGAATAAAATCATGTTTTTAAATAAAGAACTTATAAAACGTTTTTCCAATTCCCAAAGAGCACAAGCACAATATTCGAAAATTAAAGAAAGAACAATATATTTCAAGCCATAAAGACAAAATACTTATGCATTAACAATTTTCGGAAGGCAGATTAACAAATGTTTGAATCCTATTTTTTATTTATAAAATTACTAATAACAAATAAAATAAAAAATAAAATATTACGATTGTCAATCAAGGTATGGTGTTGAAAACAGCCCATTACATCATGTTATTAAATCTTACATATAAATATAATATGAATTATACATATGTAATTACAGTCAAGTTAAAAATATTTGAATAAAATTAGTTTTTTAAAATTTTACAGCAAGTTCAAATTGTTTTTTAATTCCTTGCTATAACAAATTCCGCTATTCGGAAACCACTTTTTAGAAACCCCTTTTCGAAAATTCCTGATTTTTTTCCACATTTTTATCACTGGGAATTTTGAATTTTGCAAATATAAAATTCCCAGATTAAGTAGTCGACTTTTAGAAAACAGAAAAAAGTTGCCTCATGAAATTGAAAATGTACTAAAAACAACAAAAATAAAATAATTTGTCATGTCGGCATGTTAAAAAGGCGGATTTTATAAGACGCGATTTTATAAAACGCGATTTTAAAAACCAAGATTTTTTGAAAAGAAAACAGGGTTTGTCATATGCTATATATATATAACTATATTCCGATTGAATTTTATTTTACATGATTTAAATGGGAATAGAACCCTAGAACTTTTCATTGAAAATATAGCGTCTTAAGAATTTTTCTGGTAATTGAACTTTCCAATCAAAATAATGTCATTTTTATAAACGTCAATCAAATTTCAAATAAAATTTTTATTCAAAAATACTCAATCCAATTTTGACTCACAAATATAATTCATATTAAAAAAATGTCACTGTAAATATATAGTTGAATGATTCAGACTCTGATTTATATTTTAATTGTCATTCATGTCATTATTACGAATTTTATTATAAATTTTTACTATCTATATAATTTATTTAATTATAAAAAGTATTAGTACAATTCTAAAAAAATTTTTAAAAACCCATTATTACTGTTAGTTACAATTGTAGAAATTAAATCTTTTATGTCTTTAAATTTATTAGTTACTGTATTAAAAATGCGACTGGAGTTATGGAACTTGAATGTTATTTTAACATGATATCACTTTTTTATTTGTTATTTACTGTTGTTATTATTTTATTAATGTTCTAATATCATTTCGAATTTTCGAATACTTTAAGACCCCAACATTTTCTATATTGTTTCAACTTGCGTCTTTGTATAAAATATGAACGAAGCTTGTCATCGTCATTTTTTTTTTGGTTTTATAATATTAATGAACTTTTTAAATATTTTAGAGAACATGTTTAGTAGGTGATGGCATATATAACTTATTATCTTTTACTTATTTGTGTATACACAGTTGTGTTTATTTGATTTGTTTTTTTTTTCAACTATTTTTACTTAATTTCACATTATGTATTTATTTATATTATTTACTTTTACATTATTTAATTCAGCTGTTTCTATTTACATATTTGGATTTTAAAAACTGTAGTTTGGGTAAATGAATTATAAAATTTGTTGTAAGTTTTTAGGTTATGTCATATTTTTTTTGGACATCTAAAATTAAAATTAAATAAACAAAGACAAAATATTGTTTTTAAAAGATAGAGAGAGAGAGAGTGAGAGAGTAAATAAATATGACATTGAAATTAAAATAGTTAGTTACTAATAATACATTTTTTAAATCAATTTAAAAATTTATTAAAGAAAAACGAAACATATTATACAATTATTTCAATTATCAAAGGAAATGTTTTTTTTATTTAAAAATTTAATTATTTGAACTTAATAAACAAACTTTAATATGGTGCCTGCCCAATTTTTCGGTAAAATTTATCAAAAAGTTTTTTCACTACATAAAGTGTTAAATCTGGCGATCTTTTAAATATATATTTAAATATTCAAGCATAATAATAATTATAATAATAATAATAATAATAAAGGTAACGGTCTGAAAAATATTTTAACATTTACCTCATGACGAGAAGTGCTGTCATTTTAAAGATATTGTAGTTGAAAATTGAAAATTTTTGAAAATAAGGAAATGTTTAACATCTTTATCAAAAAGTCAAACATCTCAAAATACGGCTTTCAAGTCCCTGAATATTTTTACATCCTTAGAAAACATTTGTGTTATTCTATAATTTGTATACACATATTTACTTTATATATCAAAGTGTTTTGAAGATATAAGTATTTATGAAACAGACAATTAGATTTTTTTGTAAATGCATATATCTATATAATATATTCATATATATACATATATACCTGTTGGAGAGCCAATATTCTATAATATTATTCGCTCCATCTCAACATCTACTATTATTTACTCCATCTCAACAAGTCAACATGTCAACATTATATAACAACATTAGTAGCTATCGAGCACAACACTTTTATATGAACTGTCATTCTTATACATGTTTTTTTTTGTTTCATTTTGTACCATTTGGACGTTTGTAATAAAACGGAATATAAGCTTAGAAAACATAACCTTATTCTATAATACCACTAAAATTTTTTTAAAGCTGGAAGTGTCATCTATCTGCTAGATACAGTCATTAATGGTACAACAAACGCTTCAGAATCCCTTTAAGTTCATATGTTGAAAATCAAGAATTTCCACTTTATCCAAAACTGACATTTGTAATCAAAGTAAAAATCGCTCTTGTTCGAATATTTGCGCACACTAATTCATATGGACAATTTTTTAAAGAATAACTTTGATTTTGTAACCAAATTTAACACTATTAGACTATTATATAAATAATTGTTTAACATCTATTATTTTTCTTATATATTTTCACATCATCATATTTAAATTGTAAAGTTAAAGGAGTTATTATTTACTTTTGGACATTATTTGAGTCGCCGCCGCCAGATATTTGAACATGGGATGTTTCTCCCATACCAATGCAATTTAACCATACAAATTCCTAGCAATACATAACTATCAGTAGTTATAAATTTAAGGTACTTTTTGCATAAAATTACACTTAAGTATTTGACCAACTCATAGGGCTTTTAAAAAGGACGAAATAAAAGTTTTATAAAATTGTAATTTAAATAAAATCAAAGTTTTTGAAAAGCTAACCTCCTAAAAGCATAAACTTCTTCAGTTTAAGAAAATAATATAATTTTTATTTTAATATACAAATCAAACTTAGACACTCAATTTTATAATTAATATTCAATAATTAAAGTTAAAATATAAAAATTTATAAATTAATTAATTATTCAAAAGAAAATGTATTTTTAATGATTAATCGAGATTGCCCTGATGTAAATAAAAGGGCAATAATTTTTTTTTATAATTCAAATAAAATTAAATAGATTTTTATTTAAAATTTATTAAAATTTAAAAAAAAGAAACCTTATAATAAATAACCTTTTATTTTTTAAATTATTTGTTTATATTGTAAAATAGACCAGTTTAAAATTTGAAAGCCTACGATGATTAAAAGAAACTTACTTTTACATATTAAATTTTTTTAATTAGTTTCTAATGGAGAGCTTTAACAAATTTTAAAAAAATTGAACTCTACTGTGTTTTAGCTCCAAACCCATTTGTTATTTTTTCAAATCTTGCACATAGATAGTTCGACTTCAGTTTCCAATGTTCAACTTTAAGTTTTATAATTTTTGTTATATTTATGAAACTTAGAGGTGGGTCTATCTAAAGATAAAAATATTCCACCTTCGAAAATGCAAGTTAAATTTCATTGAAAGATTACGATTAGTTTATCTAATATGAGGTGGTTTTTAAGTTATATAGAATAAAATTAGCTGTATTATGGATTTCACTAAAATTAAAAATTAAATTCATTATTAAAATGGTATTGAAATGTGTTTAATAAAAGTTCTACTTATTTGAATCATGGCATTTATAGAAATTTTTTATAACAAATATATAAATAGGAAGGTTTTTAGAGTTCACTATAAGAAGTTTTCAATTTTTTAAATAATAGGTTATGAAAGGTAAATTGAAGTTAAGCCATAATATTTAATTCTATATATATTAAATTTTACAACTGGTTTACAAAAATAATTTGTTTCCTTTCCTAATTCTATTAAAAACTATTGTAACCTGTTTCAAAATAATATTGGCGCAACCAATTTACCCTTAAGTCACTTATCTGCTTTAAGCTATATTACAAAATTCCGACTTATAAATCCCCCAAAGAGCCTAATAGAAGGACACCCGTCGTAGTTCTAAATTCCTTGAGGATTTTAACTAAAATTTTTTTAATTTATAAATTCCATGGTAATTTGGACCCTGAGACTTTTTTCATATCCCCACTATTTTATCAATTTTTCCTAAAACAATACATTATTCTTAATTTTTATAAATGCATGTATATATATTTTTTTTTAAATTTTACTTACCTTTTAATAATTTTTCCTATACATATGTATGTACGTTTCCGTTTTATATTGAAGTTTGCATGTGTTAATATATATATATATATATACGATATTTTCGCTTTAAACCGGAATAAAAACCAAAAAAAAAAAAGAAGAACTGAAGGCTTTAAGAAATTTCTTAATTTTCTAGCATATATATATGTATTTTTTTTAAATATTTGTTTTTAAATACTTTTTTTTTAAATACAAATATATAATATATACATTTTTATTTATTATATATATATATACTTTTTAATTTTTATTTTCCATTTATTTTATTATATATATCAAACTTTTTTTTTTTTTTTTATTCTTTTTTCTTATGTTATTTGAAAAAAAAAAATCATTATATATATTTATATATATATGTATTTTATATTATATCCTGAAAATAAATTAATAAAACATTTCTTTATTTAAAACATAGAAATAAATAAATAAAACGCATTTAATATAAATAAAACTAAAAATTTTATAAGAATTAGAATAAAATAAAAAAATGAATCTTAAAATATTCATTTTGTCTAGTGTTGCAATGAAGGGAGAATAAACCTACTTTAGAACACTTGTATATATATGCTTAGATACATACATACATACACACATACACATACATTTATTTTATATCCTTTATTTTTATTTATATTAACATTAAAACTGAATGTCTAACAAATATAAAATTGATTATTTTTCTATTTTAATTTTTTTTTGTTTTTGTTTTTCTTATTATTTTTCTAATTTTACCGTTATTTTATTTTTTTTTTTCCTAATCGACGCACGAATTAAAAATCAAAATAAAACAGTACCTATTATTATTTTGTTTACACTGTTTATATCTTGTTAGTTTGTTGTTAAGTAGGGTATGAAAAATTCAGCACGTTTGTTTGTGTGTGTGTGATTTTTTTAATGTTTTTTTTTTTTAACCGTTACTTTTTTTTTTGTTATTTTTAACTAAAAGTTCGATCAGAGTTCAAATTGTTTTGTTTTTTTCGGTTTTTCTAATGTTGTAATTTTCCTAAAATTTTATTTGTTTTTATATTTGTATACAGTTGAGTTTTATTATACAGAACTTATTTATTAGTTTAATAAACCGTTTTTCGTTAAAGTTAGTTTTTTTGACTGCTGGATTTTGCCCTGTTTTTGCTCTTCTTAAATCTTGCAGTAAAAAAAAAACTTTTAGGCACTAAAATTTTTAAAAGATATAAAAGACTCTTTCGAGACATGGTTCATTCCGCATCGTTTTTAAGGCTCTAAAAAATTTAGAGAAAATTTTAAAATTAACTAAGGGTTGGTGTAAATTTTATATTGTCACATTAACTAGGAAGTAAGTATATTAAAAAGAACAGCCGTATTTTAGCGTTATCAACAAATTGCCGCCCTAATTTGAATTCTTAATTTTTCAAAAACTTTGAGAGGTGGGAGAAAATTAATTGAATATAGGATAAAAGAATCTTAAATCCAGTAAGCAAAACTCGGAACTTAAGTATGCCATAAAAATTGGGTCAAATACGGGGTATTCCAAAAGATAATTTAGTTTAAAACATTTTGATGTTTAAAGTTTGTCTTACATTTTCAAAAATAAGAAATTTCAGGTGATTTTGAAGCAATATATATATGAATACAATATGAAGCAGTAACTGGTCAAGTATACAAGCCAATATAATGCACTTTCACATAACAGATAACCATCAAAATAAAACTATTTAATGTACAATTCAGTTCTACAACCTAGGAAGTATCATCACCAACGATGGCGACATCAGTGAGGATATACTATAACGAATTGACAAAGCTAGAACAGCTATCGGCAATTTTTGCCCCATTTATTGAACAGCTTTCAAACACCAAAATGAATCAAGTTAAAGAAAATAAAATCATGTGTAAAAACTTCAAATTAGAACAAATTACTAGTCTTCATTAATAAAAACCTTAAAATTAGATACAAAATATTCGAATATTCTGATCAAAAAGAGATACACTGAACTGGAACTCTGTAGATTGATTCAGGACAACAGATAGTAAATGAACAACATGAAGAAGATGCAAAACATAATGCAATAAAATGAAAATTCTAATGAAAAATGAATATAGCTTGGAAGACATAAGCTTTCTATTGACTTTCGATCAGCATTTTATTTAACCTCTTAATTAAGATGTTCATAAATTCACAGTTATATTAAAAATTCAAATAATTCATACAATTTATTTTCATATTTATTTACTTTATAGCATGGAGTTCCATTTAATACAATTCTACTGTGTATACATATCCCTAGTGTTTAGTTCTATTTCAAAAGTTGTTGTTTTACTTTACGTCTTCTTGACTCATGCGAGGGTTGTTTTTTTGCCAAAAATGTTAAAGTAGAAATAGAAAAAATAAAAATTAAACAAATAGAATTGTGATAAATAAATACGCATTTCAAATTCGAATATTTTCAAGTGTATTTTTGTGTGTTTGTTTGTACACAATATTTCAAATTGTTTTTATACGTTCAGTGGGGATGGAATGGAGGCACACGTATCTGATGTGATATTTGCAAAATAAAATTCTAGATAAGGAACCCAACCATAAACATTTTGTATATATTATTGTATGGAATAGAATGGATAATTATTTATAAAATTGTTTTTCAGTTTTTTTTTTTGTTTTATACTTATTTTATTGTTTTATTCTGAATTAACTTGAATTGAAATTGATTTCGAACATCATTTACAGATTTTGAATGAAAAAAATTTCTAATTTGAAAGAAATTCACTTAAGAATTTGTTGACTTGGGTATTTCTATCTTTAATGTGTTTTTTTGGAAATTAGATCAAAGATTTCTGATTATTCCAAAACAGAAAATTATGGTTGAACAACATTTTTAGATTGGATGGTTTATGTAAGACTTGGACTGTAGAATACACAGAACTAATCTTCTTATTTGGAAACAATTCACAAACAAAAATTCAATGAAAATTTGAAATCGTATATAACGCTGTTTGAGTACTTGGAATTAAAACCGTATAATACATAAAGAATACATATAATTATCATTAGCTTCCATGCTATAGGTCGACTTTCCCCTTTTCTCCTCCCTTTCCTAAGCTTCCACAAAATCTCTGTATTCTATTAAGTGCTTGTGCCTTGATTTGTGTCAGCATTTTTCCTGTTTCTTCGATTTTTTTTGTAACATGTTCTTCTCCATGTAATTTTAGGCTTTCCCACTTTTATTTTACCTTAGGAATTCCAATCAAGAACTCCTTGGTGATCAAACTATTTTTCTTAGCGCGTGGGCAATTCATTTATACTTTCCTTCCTAGATGATTAGTTCTATGGGTTTCTGTTTTGTCATTTTACACATATTTTGATTTGAAATTCTTTATGACCAGAATATTGTACATATAAGGCAGAGGTCCGCGTTCAGGAATATTTGAAGTTTTTGGACTATTTTTTCTGTGACCAACCATGTTTCTCTTCCATACAACAAGACTGATATTACGCTTGCTTTGAAAATCGTAAGCTTTGTAGCTCTATAATAAGTACTGTGATTTCAAAATCTAAACGCTCGTAAGATGATATGATAAATTTCCCGCACCCGAAGACAAAAGTCTCCCTAGAACTTATGACTCAAAAAATAAACCAAAAGTCCAAGGCAGATTATAACTCCGCCAAGTAAGCCAAAAGTTCCCCGCCTTATGACTTATAATAATTATATATAGACTGAAATATTTAGAACACAGTCTAATATGGGGACTTTTATCATATCGCCAGTTAAATTAATAACTTCATGGGAGTTATGTAAATGTAGTCCTCCTTACTATGGGCGCTTTAAATAAATAAAGTCTGAGGCAAAAACCTATTAATTAAATTATCTCTAAAAAAAAAAATGGGAAATTGTAAAACCTTAACATTTAAAAAACATTGAAAATTAAATATTTCATTGTTTTAATTCTTAAAATATTTAATTTAAATGAAACGGAAGTGCATGAGGAATTCAACTCAATATACATATGCATGTATAAAAGAATAATAATTTATGAATGTAATATTTTATTTAAAATATACCTATAGTATAGTAAAATATTCACAGGGCATTAGTTTTAAATATTTTATTTTTAAATTATAAAATAAAGTTTCAATGATTCCACATATTATTTAATCTAATAGTTTATAATTTATGACAATTAATTGTGTTTTACTCACGCAAAAAAATGTAAAATGAAAATATATTTATGAAACATTTCGCTTATAAAATATTTATAATAAAAAACAAAACTAGGAAAATTTTATTTAAAAAAACTTATTATATTAAATTATAATATTATTTGTTAAATAATTTGCAAGTGGAAGAGTTTTAAATTGAGTTTAAAACTAAGATCAAAATATTCGGAAATTAATAAAAAATTTGGTCTCTCTCAAACACTGGCGTCACTAGTTCAATTCAATTGATTTCCGAATTTTCTGAACATTTTGCACCTAAAAGTTGTCTTAAATCACACTTGATATAGTTTTTTTGGGAATAGGTCTAAACCTATCGCAAGCCTAATCAAAATCTAAAATTTTTTAAAGGATTAGATTCTTATGATTCATATAAGATTCCTTTTAGTAATGTTCGACTTATATCAATAAAAACCAACCTTTCTTTTCAAATACCTCTTTTCGAATATTAAAATTTTGATGTCAAATATTCGGAACTTTTAACTCCATGAACTTTGTTTGTTATAAATTGTAATTTATTAATTCATAGTCGTCCGAAAAAGCTTTTGAGTCGGTAGGCGCGATAGTAGAGGCAGAAGTTGATACTTCATCAGGAGAAGCGCAAAGAAGTACTAAACGGAAAGTCTAAGTGAGACTACGTGATTGACCTCAACCTAGAAAATTGTCTGAAATCTTTTGAAGATATTCGGCTACAAATTTGGAAGGCTACAGACTTTAATTTTCTTTGAAATGAGAAGTAAAGACCAAATGTCAAATTTCGCGAATTGTGCCTTGTTTCTTAATCCTATTATTAACCTTATTGCTCTAGGATCTTTATTTTCCCCCTGTCACAATCTTCTCTAAACATTTGATAATTTTTCTTTAATTAAAAGCTACAGTTTTATAACTTACAGTAGCGCTTTCTTTTTAAGTTGAAAAACTAGTTTATACACTAGCAATTGGAAATATTCAATTATCACAATTGCGTATGCCAATTGCCCTTTCTTTATAGGTTTCCGACTGAAATACCTTATAAAACGAGGAAGATTATAGTTGCCCTTGTCAACTTTTAGATACCCGTGCATACCCACTAACCGTTATTTATTTTCCCTATGCTTTTATAAATATTACAAAAAAAATATAAGAAAGTAAAATAGTTAAAAAAAAATTTAACTTATTAGGTATCCCATAATTTTTGATTAACTTATTATCCCATAAAAAAAAAAAAAAAATAGCCCACCCTAAAAGTTGGTCCGAGTGATGTCCAACTTTGCCAACTAACTTGTCCTATTACTTTATCTGCCCAGTTTTGATTTTAACCTCGTAGCTTCATTAGATTCACAGTTATCGAATTGATTACTTTGTATGGCAGCTGCCCGAAAACGGGTCCGTAACATTTTGAAACTTCATATAAGTGATCGATCCATTATATAACTAACAGTGTGTAATTTTCATCCTCGTAGTACCTATAATCAGTTTCTAAGAAATTCATATTGGTGCAAAGAAGTTGTGTGGCAGCTCCCCAAAACCTTGATCTGATCTTAAACAAAAAGAACCTCAAAAATATCCAAAAAATGTTTTGTGTGATTTTCAAAACTCTTGCTCTAATTTTTCAATTCTATCTCTTATAATTAATTTTTACTTCACCAATATATTAAACTTAAGCAAAATCAACTTCATTATTATTAATATATTTGTCTAGAACGAGGTGTAACAAACGCATTCAATTAAATGTGTTTTGTTGGATGTGTTCAATTATTAAAAAATAAAATATTAATGTTTTGTTGAATGTGTTTTATTTTAGAAAATAAACTATTTTACTTTCTCATAAATTATCGTAAGCAGGCCAAAAAATAAAAAATTTTTTTTAGTTTATGAAAAAATTGATTTCAGTTTTAAAAATCACAGAAGGTTTTCTGGGAATTTTAAATAAATAGTAAATCATTTTGGTATTAAAAACTAAGACTATGCTTCATATGAATTTGTAGTAAGTCTTCAATAGTTTCAGTTAAAAACTGAAATAATGGCGAAAGCCAAATGTACGCTTTGTTGCGTTGCTTGCTTTTTGATTTGGAAAGTAAATGAAGCAAGCAATGTTTCAAAGCAATTTCAAAGCTTCCCTTATCTCATCCCTGAAATAAACCCAAATGAACTGAACCTTAGTAATCAAAGCAAATATCTCTTTTTACTTAATTAGGTAGGTATAATAAAAAAAATCAAAAAATTAATTGATAATGCAAAACTCAATTCATAATTCAATTTTATGTCCATAAAAATAGGTACATAATTAAATATGTTGAGTAGGTCATTGTAGAATTTTGGCAACATACAAGTATTTCGATTTAAATCTAAACAAAGGTTATGAAACAATATACAGAGCTTAGTAACATTTTAAAAATATGTCTACATAAAGTTAATAGATGGAGAAATAGATATTCATATTCATATAATAATCATCATATTCATAATCATTATATCTATCAATATCAATAAGCCATTTACTTAAAAAAAATCTTTGTCGTCTTTTTTGCTTATCTTAAATAAACTACGCATCATTTAAATCATATGAAATTCTAACTCGAAATCGTTATCTACTTTTTGTAACAAAATCAAAAAACAAAAAAACAAAAAAACAAAATTCATATAATTTCAAGATGCAAGCAAAACTTAAAATTTTTGTATGAAAATGTTGGAGTTGAAAAAGTTAGTTGTTCGAGAGCTACCCGAAGTTTTAGTCCGATCTTAACCAAAAAAAATAGGGAACCTAGAAATTGATTGAAAAATATTTTGTGAAAATTTCAAAACTGTAGCTCTTTTAGTTTTTGAGTTATCGTGCTGACACACAGACGGACGGACGGACGGACAGACACACATAGCTAGATCGACTCATTTTTCGATTCTGAGCCGATACGTACCCTTGACACTATATCTAGCTCGTCTAGATCGATGCGTTACAAACGGAGGAGCAAATCTAATATACCCGATGTCATATATGTATGCACGGGTATAAAAATTCACCAAGAAGGGATTTGAACTAAGGACCCCGAAATTTTATCAAATTTAAAACATACAAAAGGTAGACTACATAACTTATTATTCATCTTCAAATTTTTAAGAAACAACAAGAAGTTATATAAGTCATTTTTTTTTTGTGTATCAATTACTAGAATCGAAATATAATCTACGTATTACAAAATGTAACAGTTTCGACTTGATTTAAGAAAATAAAATTGATATACAATATATGTACATGTATATAATGAAATTAGAAATATTCTTATTAGAAAAAGTTTTTCTTTCAATTGAAATTCCGTCATTCTGTGACGGGCCAGCAGCTAGTATAATCATATTCATATAATAATCATCATATTCATAATCTATCAATCTATCAATATCAATAAGCCATTTACTTAAAAAAAATCTTTGTCTTCTTTTTTGCTTATCTTAAATAAACTACGCATCATTTAAATCATATAAAATTCTAACTCGAAATCGTTATCTACTTTTTGTAACAAAAACAAAAAACAAAAAAACAAAATTCATATAATTTCATGTCAAGATTTCAAATTTTTGTATGAAAATGTTGGAGTTGAAAAAGTTAGTTGTTCGAGAGCTACCCAAAGTTATGGTCCGATCTTAACCAAAAAAAATAGGGAACCTAGAAATTGATTGAAAAATATTTTGTGAAAATTTCAAAACTGTAGCTCTTTTAGTTTTTGAGTTATCGTGCTGACACACAGACGGACGGACGGACGGACAGACACACATAGCTAGATCGACTCATTTTTCGATTCTGAGCCGATACGTACCCTTGACACTATATCTAGCTCGTCTAGATCGATGCGTTACAAACGGAGGAGCAAATCTAATATACCCGATGTCATATATGTATGCACGGGTATAATTAGATATAGATTTTGTTTATCATTATTTTTTGTTAGTCAAAAATTATAGGATACCTAATAAGTTAAATATTTTTTAAACTATTTTACTTTCTTATATTTTTTTTGTAATATTTATAATAGCATAGGGGAAATAAATAACGGTTAGTGGGTATGCACGGGTATCTAAAAGTTGACAAGGGCAACTATAATCTTCCTCGTTTTTATTTAAAATATAATTATTTTTTATCTTCTTAATCTATCCTTCATTCTTTTGAAAAATCATGTTCGATCTTGACAGTGATTTAGATTCAATTAATTCTACTGACTTCAACAAAATAGGGTAAACTTTTTATAATCGACCACATCAGCCAGCAATTAATATTATTTTATTAAAAATATAATTTAACTGGCAGTTAGAAACTTCATTGGTAATCCAAAAAATTCTCCATTTTCTAACTGTAAAAACTTTATTCAACAATTTTTTAAGTCATGAGAAATTGTTAAATTAAATTTAAAAGGAAAAAACCGTTAAACATTTATTAGTATAAAACTTAAAATTTATTATTTTAAATTACAAAATTTTTTTTCAAAATAAAAGTATAAAGTTATATATTTTTTTATATTTAATTATATATTATTTAAGAAAAAATTTAATTTAAAAATTTATTATTGAAAAAATAAATAAATAATAATTTTCATTTTCTTATTTTTTTTTTTTTTTATTGTATTTTTTAACATTTTTAATCGTGCAGAAAACATGTTTATACGAAATTATTCATAAAAATGTATTGTGGTTTACTGTTATTTAGTGTAGGGTAACAAAAGCTCTTATTAAAAGTTTAAATAAATTTTTATATATTTTTATATCAAGGATTTGTTTTTCTTTGTATGTATAACAGTTTGTGTATAAGTATACTTTTAAATACGAGAATGAAACATGTTTATACAAACATAATATAAAAAAATTTTATTTTATTCTTAAGTTTGAAAATGTGTACAATTAAATGGTAATATAGTCAACTACAAAATGGTTTAAGTCCAAAATGATTGATTTTCAGTATTTTATTCCAGAAATATCTGATCGATAGCGCAGTGGTTAGGGTGGCAGCTCTTCAATCGAAAAGTCTCGGGTTCAAATCCAAGTCAGATTATGTCTAATAAAAAAATATAATTTACAATTGATATCGTAATAGTTTATAATACCATAATATAAAATAAATTTAATTGTCACACCTGAAAAGGAAAGGTAGATTCATTGACTAATCACATTGTATGTGGTACAGAACTGTAATAGGGTATACTGATTTAAAATAAAATAGCTCTATACTATAACACTTGACCTTATAATATATATATTATATAGATTTAATGTCAAAGCCCGTTTTTTTATAACAACCCAATTTTTAGTAAGGCCAGGATTAAATTATAAAGCATTTTAAAAGTACCGATTTTAATAAAAATGAATTATTGAAGAACGGTTTATTACAGGTGCTCCCTATTAAGAACAAGCTTTTAATACTAAGATTAATCAATTTAATTAACCCAGTGAAGCATTGGAAGTTTCAACATATTTAAGTTAAAAGTTTTTATTTAAATAATGCCTTTTACATGTTAAATATCATTAATTCAATTAAATACCATATCCTCATATTATTACAAGCCTTTAATCTATTTCCGATTTGTTGAATTTCATATACAAAAATCGTTATTAATGAATAAGTAATATTTTTGAGTTATGATAATATTGAAATAAATGGATAATATTTTACTTCTTAATAATAATAATAATTTCCCATTAAAAATAATCTGTAATTTAAGGAAATCCTTCGTTGATGTTTTACAGCCACGTTATTTTAATTTCAATTCTCCAAGGGGAACTTTAAAAAAATAAAAATAAAAAAAAAAAAACTAAATTAATAAAAACAAAAAAACAACAACTAGGGGGAATTAGTTGGTAATAATAATGTATAAATGATTTATATATATAAAAATTATTATTATATATTATGTAGAATATTCCGCAATATTTAAAAAATAAAAAAAGTTATAATGCAAAATAAAAAATATGACGGTTATTTAATAAATATGTTAATGTTAAAACGAAATAATTTGAAAAAACGGTTTTACCTTACTCAAATGGAAAAATCACTACTTAATTATGAGTGAATTAGTTAAATTAATAACTTATACCTTGTACTAAATACTATATACATGACACCTTAGACATGAAGTAAAGTATTTTAAAACACTTAATTTAAAAATAGTTTCACTATTAATTTAATAGAAACCATTATTTCATTGATCAATTTCAATTCAAATTAGAAGTAAATGTGTTACGACAATATGTGCTGCTACCCTTTTAAAATATTTTCAAAAAATAAATATTTGTTAATTATGTTACATCCAATCATCCGTTCAACACTATCTAAAATAAATGTGTAAAATTTTAACCGAGGGTGATCTTATTATTTATAAAAGGGTTGATAGCTGTTGCAGAGCTTTTGTTTGCAACCCCATTTATTGTCTTTAATAACATAATACAAAAAACAAATGCAAAATATAAACAAATAATTTAATTGAATTATAAAACTCACAGATATAAAAATACTATAAAACTCATAGGTTTCTATATTTTATAAGGCGTATAACCATCTAATGTGTTAATTGTATACAGAATTCATTAAAATCAATTAAAATCATAATAAAATCCCTTGTTTTTATCTTTAATAAGTACATTTCTCCCTATTACAATATGTACCTATGGTAGGGTGCGATTGTAACACAATAAAACTACACAAAATCGCCAAGGAGAGAGCTTGAGGAGGGAACTTATGATACAAATGTACAGAGTGGCTACAAGGAGGGGAATATGGAAAGATTTGGGTTTATGGTGAAGTTATTTGGGATTTCCGGATTATGGGGGATGAGAATATTGGAATTGGATGGGATTAAATGAAATTTGATGGGATATTTAGAAGAAAGATGTTAATGTTCTTCTTAAATTTGGCTAATACGTACATATATATATTATCAACTTTGGGGAACATATTTGGTGGAATATGGTTCCATATACGTAATAAGGAAATGACAAACGATTTTTCATAATCCGTGTTACTCCATCTGGTTAGCTAAACTGTGTAGGGATGAGCATCTGTTGCCATTCTTTTTTCCCGTTGAAAAATCTTTAGTGTAGGCATAAGTTGTTTAATTTCTTTAGAACAGATGTTAGTGCCTACAAGATAAACAAGATCAGTTACCCAACAGTACGACGATGGCTGAGTGGAATGAGCGTTGAGGTAACACTGGGATCATTTATAAGAAGAACAGCTGTATTTTGCACTTTATCAAGATATCACAGCTTTGTAATGGGAGCACCAGCCCAAATGTGTGCATTATACTCCAATTTCGGCCTGATATTAATTTAATAGATGTTAAGGAGATGAGAGGAGGAGAAGTCAATTTTGCAGCGATACAAGAAACCCATACACTTAGTTTGTTTGAGAAAATTAACATTAAAAAACAAAATATAAAAAAATATTTTAACTTAATTATATAACTCACAGATACCGAAATAACTAATGACTCGAAAATAATATTATTAAAATATGTAACAAATATAATATTATGTGCTAGAATCTCAGACCATCTAAGTTTATAGATATAAGGCCTAGTACTGTCTCATGTATTGATTGTGCATGGAATTTATTAGGCCCGATCCTAATTACCTATAAGAGTATTGTATGTCTAGTACTTTCCCTTCTATTTTAGACTTGTTACCCAAGTTGAATATTTTGCACTTAATAAAATTCACTTTACAATTTTATATGAAAGATAAATCTACAAAATTTTCAAACTAAAAAAAAAATTTGAATATAAAAAATTAAAATTTAGAAAAACCACCCTTCCATTAAAATTAAATTTCAAAAAAAAAAAATAAAACTAATTCACATATTTAAAGTAACAGTTTTACTTTATTAAAAAAGTTAAAAAAGATTTACAAAAAAAATTTTTATTTAGTCTAAAATTTCACCTTGAATTCCTTTTAAAATATGTTTTTAACATTTCCGATTATTTTATCTTTAAGATGTATCTTTTAGATAAATAAAACAATGCAAACATTTTTTTTTCCACGATCTTCTTTTGTATTTAGTTTTAGAAAGCAGTTTTATATTTTTCTCTTTTATCTTTCGGCAAACAAATTTATAATAACAAAACCACAAATGTAATTTTAATCTTAAAAATATTGTTTTTTTTTGAAAGATTAAGATAAAAAAATTATTTAAAAAAACGTTTAATAAAATATGAAAAAAGCAAGTTTTTTGTAAAAGGAAATGTTATTAAAATATCGAAACAATTAAAATCAAATTTTAAAAGAAATTTAAGTTTTAGCTAAGTTTAAAAAAAATTAATTTTTATAAAAATTTTTCGAAATTTCGAATTTTGACTAAACTTAACCAAACTTATAATCTGAATTCGAAAATAAACATTTAAGAAGACTGACAGTCGTATTGTAATAATCTTATTTATTCATAGCTTAGACTTTTCCATGAGTTTCTTTCCAAAATCATTTTCAATTTTTCTCTTTTTGTATATAATTTTTAAATTAAATTAATTCGAATGTTTGTTTTCACTTTGTCGTACTAATTCTGTTATTCTAATTTCATTTCGGAAATATTAAAACAAATCGAAATATTATTTTCAACTTGCAAAAGTACATTAATAGAACTTAACTAAATTTTAGCAAAGTAATTTTATAAAATTTACATTCCTGTTTTATTATTAAGTAACTCCTTCTTTAGTCCTTAATTTGATAACTGTTTTGCCAAGTTTTTATATCCTATTCAACCTCATTTTCCTGTTTGTTACTGCTTTTTTTTACCATAATATAACGAATATTTAATTTAATAAAAATCAACTATGCGAAACTCATTATACACGATATACCATAAGGATGTACAGTTATAGGCAAAATGATTGATTCAGTTATCTAAAGCCTTATGGCTTTACAATATTTGACTGAAATAATTATATTTTGACGAAGATCGGTTTAAATTCCTTTTTATCAAAATTTTTAACATTTTTTGAAAATAATTCGTATGTGAATGAAAGACATTAGATTCACATAGGTATAAATAACTTCGATTGCAAAACTTCAATTTTGAATCTGAATCTAACATCCTTTCACAAAAAAAAAAAAAAAGAATCTAACATCCTTTCACAAAAAAAAAAAAAAAGAATATTTTACATGCAATTCCGAAAAAATCGTATATATGGTTTACATATTTAAATAAATTCAATCTTTGTTTTATATTACTCGAATAATTAATTTGTTGTACTTTCTGTATTTTCTGAAAAAAAGAGATCTACCAAAATTTATAAAAAAAAAACTAGATTTATTACTTCTTTATTTTTTTTATCTCAGTCTCTTTGTTATTGTAAAGACATAAGTTACCTAATTATAAAGCTGGTAATTTAATTTTTTAAAGTTACAAACAATAAAACAAAATCGAATGGTAAACACTCTAAAAATAAAATAAATCAAAAAATTTAACAGACTTCGAAATTAAAGATACCTTTTATAATTTTTAATGAACCCTCAAACATATAATACATGAAATAAGTTTCAAAAATTTTAATTCGTTTTTATTAACTCATTTTTTTGTAATTTTTCAATTTAAAACTAGCTTTCTCGATTAAAAAGGAGCTTGAAACTTTAAACATACCTCAGAATTTTATGACAAGACTGGATTTCTTGTCTTTTGAATATTCAATTTTGAATTTTGAATTTTTTGCATACTTTTAGGATGTTTTTTTTTTTTTTTTAATTTACATATGAATATCTTAACCTACAAAACCAAGTTAACTAACAATATATAATAAATTAAAATCATTTCTGTTTAAGTGCAATAAGGTTGTAGTATAATCATATTCTTACATCATTGCAAAAATTTAGAAAAACTCATGTTCAATCTTTTTGTTGGTAAAAACCTACCTAACTTAAACGAGCTTAACCTAAACTTAATTTTGCTTTAACTATTAACTATAGAATAACACAAATGTTTTTAGAAAATATACCAATATGTATTTAACCTCCTATTCCATTCCATACCCCCACCCCCATTCCATATCTTATATTATCTCCATTAACATTGCCTTGGATATATTTAATTGTTTCTGCATGTAGCCTGTCTACTATAATAAAAAAGTATAGCAACATGATATTGGTTTTGAATATATCTATAATTTTCCTAGAAGATGAAATTCTCAGGAGGTATAAAACCCATGAGCAAAGTTTTTGTAAAATATATGTGATATTCAACCATTTTCTGGAGTATTTAATGCTCTTTTATAATGACTGATTAATTTGATCATAAAATTATTTATTCTCATGATTTTTACTTTCTTATTATTTTTATTAGAATAAAAATGTTTGTGTTCGAACTCAGGCTTTAGCATGAAATTTTTCTATTCAAAATTTTGTTAAAAATATTATTGCATACCTAATAAAAAAAAAATTCTCTCATTTTGCTCACAAGTGTAGTAAAAGTCATAAAAAAACAATAAAAAAGAGAATGTTTTTACTTCATATTATAATTTTACCATATGATATTCATACCCAAAACCACTTTTTTTTTTTTAATAGTATGCATAATATGAATTATATAAATATAAATACAATAACTTAAGCGTCAAACATACTTACATTATGTAAATAACAAATACATATATATATATACTCTTAGTAAGAAAAAGTTGTCTTAAATACATATAAAGTCAAAAAAATTGTTATATATACAATGAGTCCATCTTAATCAGGAAAATTGGAAAACCGAATTTAAAAAAAAAAAACAACTGTGGTTAAATAAGAGGTAAATATTTAAAAAAAAAACAAAATAACCAAAAAGAGAAAAAATATTACAAAAAAAAAAAAAAAATGACAACAACAACAAAATCATTGCGCTTCATGTAAAAATGTGAAATATATATAGAAATAGGTCAACATATGACAATGATATCCTTTAAAAGAAATTCGGTTTTTATGTTCAATTCTATTTATGTATATATATAATATATATATATACCATTAAATAGTTTGTAAGTATCATTTTGTACAATTTGTAATCTTATATCTATATATATATATGTATATATAAAGGTATGCAGTAAAAATACCTATTTGGAATGTACAATTGATAAAGATGCAATGCAAAATAAAATAAAAGGAAACCGGAAATTGAAATGAACATCCTCAGAAAGACTTTTTTCCTTTAACATTTTACATTTTTTTTTGAATTATTTTGAATTTAAAAAAACTGTATTTAAGTTTCAACACATAGTAATATTACATGCAGATACGATTTTTTTTTTTTTGTAATTTCCAATTAAAAAAAAAATAACACTCACACACACATTTAACCTAGATTAAATAAATATTTATTATAATAAGACTCTCTTCATTTTTAACACAACCAGGTTTTTTTTTTTATTTTTTTGAATGAAATTTTTCTGAAAATTTGCACTATTAAAATGATTCACTTTATGTATATATGTATATGTATGTTTGTATGCATATAACTAATAAAATATATAAATAATAATAAATATAAATAGTATAATAAAATGTAAAGTTGTTTTCATAATTGCATTCGGTACTGTAGATGCAATATTGTTTACTTATTTACTTTGTTTTTTGTTTTTCTAATCATTATATATATTTTTTCTGAATTTATTTTATTTATATACTTTTTATTTATAATTTTATATATATATTATATACAATAATTATTATTAATATTAATAAATAATCACTATTTTTATTTAAAAAAAAAAAATAAAATAAAAATCACTCCAAATTTTTATTTAAAATAATCAGAAAATCTTTTCAATTCACAATGATATGTTGATGATATTCACAATATTTTTTATTTAATTATTAAGCAAAATTAGATTTAAGTTATAATTTATAAATGAAATTAAACAAAATTTTTACAAAATATTAATAATAGAAATAAATAAAAAAAAAACCATACCATAAATACAAAAATAAATTAAATTAACTTAAAAATAATAACAAATCAGTGTAAAAAGTTCATAATATTGTTCTAGATTAAAAACGAAAACACTCGGTTATTTTTTTAAGTTTATTTTTACGTAGGTATCGTTTTGAATGTTCTGAACATAAAATAAATCAAAAACAACAAACAAAAAACAAAAAGAGAAACAGAAACAGAAACAAAAAAAAAAAAATGAAATGCAAAACAACGCAAAAAGGAGGTCAATAAAAAATACAACACAAGTGCTTTCTTAAAAAAACCTCTTTTATTCACAACGGTTCGGTTTCTTATTATTTCGTTTTTCTTTATGTATTATCAATATATTATATCCTTTATATGTATTTATATATTAGCTATGTATATATCAATTTTATTAGAACCTTTTTCTGTTATATAGTCTTTATATAGGCTTTAAAGAGTGATATTCAATTCAATTTCAGAATACCTTTCTATAATATAAGAAAGGATATTTTATAATTTACATTTGAGTAAATTATCAAATAAATATTTTTAAGGTTCTGGAGCTGGAAATATATAGGTACCTAATACATACCTAATATGCATGTATATATTTATTTATATTTTATATATAAATAACATTTTTTTTTTGTCATAGACTAATACATAGACACACTGAGTGGTTTACTGCATGTTAATTTAAAAAAAAAAAAAAAAACGGAAAAATCAAATTTTAGGACTTAAAAGATTAAGTGAAACTTCAAGGGAAATGGAAAATGTTTTAAACTATTGTATGTAAACCTAATGAAAGTTTAGTTTAAATTTTTTAAATGTCATAGAAAATTTGAAATTGTTTAAAAAATATTTATAAATCACAATGACATTTAAAATTAAATAACATTTGAAAAAAAATTCTTCCTTGATCCTTTGAAGGATTTGGTGAAATCAAACATAAAATGTAAATAGCTAGTTGCAGTTATGAAAGAGGTTGAATTAAGGTTTATAATTAAAAATTCAATATTATTAGTAGTTATTCTTCCAGAATTGCATTTAGACTCAATTTACAGTAGAACTTAATTATAAATGTCAATTTCATTATTTGGAAGTTTTATTGTAGGACTACGTTTATTCTATAACTTTTTTTTTAAACTTATGTACGAGTATTTGGTAAATATATAGTATATTTTTTTTTATTTATTTATTTATTAACATTTATTTATTTATATTTATTCTACTAAAATATTTTCAAAAATAAACTTTATATATAAATAATAAAGGTATATAACGAACCGTAGGTAACAATGACAGTATAAAATAAATAAAGGTAAGAAAATATTTTGTAAATAAATCAATGAAAAATACAAAATTATAATAAAAGAAAATTAAGAATTAAATTTGAAAAAAATACATAAATTTAATATAAATATTATAATTTATAATATATATATATACAAAAATTAAAATACACTATTTTCAAATTATTTAAGTTTAAAACTCTAATAAAGTATATTTAAAACTGAAGTTATTTATTTATTTCCGAATTATTACTAATTTTTACAAATTAATAAATTATATTATTTAATCTTTTATTTTAATTTAATTATTATAATATTTATTAAAACTTTTCTTCTATATATATTATGACCTAATAAACTTAAAATATTAATTATATATTTTATAATTTAAATATAATATTTACATTTAGATTTACATTTTTTTTTTTTAATTCAGAAATTGAAAAAAAAAAAAGTAACCGAACTTAAAACACAACACACAACCGACGAAATGACACTTAAAAAAAAAAAACTCTACGTTTTTTTATTCGATTCTGTTTTATTTTTTTTAGTTTTTTAACTTTTAAATTTTTTTTTTTTTTTTTTTAAAAAAAAACGAAAACAAACAACGTTGTTTACGACTTGAATAATTTTGACGGTCTGATCGAAAAAATCCTTTTTCTTGATTTTTGGTTAAATTCAAAAAAAAAAAAAAATATTAAAATAAAAACAACAAAAACAAAAAAAAAATAATGAGAATAAAAAAACAAAAAAAAAAAAACACGAAAATGAACGAACGATATTTTGCTATTTACATTTTTTCTCTTTCTTTTGAATCTTTTTCTATATTTTTTTTATATATATATTTTTATTACTCTTGTATCCTTTTATTCCTTATTTACTTTAAATTGTGTTTCCATTTGTTTTTTTGCTTGTTTTTTTTTTTTTGTTGTTAAATCGAACTTTTTCGTACTCGAATTAATTTTATAATATGAAGAGCGCTTTATAAAATTTACCGCTAGAAATCATTGAAGACGACTGACAAAATAAAAATCAAAAAAAAACGAAATACTGCAGAGAATTTATTATTGAATGGAATACAGAAAAGTATACATATATATATAAAAATAAAATGTATATAATGTTGGAATCCTTAATTTTGGAATTTAATAGGAGAAAATTTAAAATTTGTTTTTTTATTTTTTTTTTTTTGTTTTAAGACATGCGCATTACAAATGCATGATTCAAAAACTTCAATTTTAATTAATATTAGGGTAAGTTTTAGGGAATTAAATGTTGGATGAGCATTAATAGTGAATGAGAACATGGTAGAATCTTTATATTTACCTAAAAGTATGCAATGTGAGTGGAGTAAATTTGTTTTGACAATTTATATTTCAAAAATTACCAATATTAACGGAGCTAATTTAAAATATGACTAAAACTATAAAAATATTAAACTAAAACTATTGGTGGCTAGATAATTCAAATTATTTAGCATTAAGTATTATATACAAAACATTTTAGCTAGCTGAATTATTTTAGGTTAGACTAAGGTTTTATATTAAAAAAACAGATGTTTGATTTTAATACTCTGAATTTTCCAAAAAATGAATATTAAAAAAAAAATTACTAAATTGCAATACTACTTAGATGTTTAGGAATAAAATAATTAGTAAAATTAACAAAAACTGAAACCTTAGTGGATTTGTATTTCAGTACCTAACGCATTAATGCATTAATTGAGAATATTACAATTTCTTGTTATAATCAAATATAATAATTTTGTATATAATTAAATGAATATGATAAATAGTACTAGTATAACCTATTAATTGTACTAATAGTATTGTAGGTTGTGGTTTGAAAATATTTTATTTTCATTTATAAATTTTAATGTTATGAAATAAAAAAATATAAATGAATACAATAATGACAAAGTCTTATAGTATAATTAAAGCGCATAAAAAAGTACAAATAAAGATCATAGATTGTAAGGATCTACTCGTAGTTATTCTAGGTTGATGTGCTCGATCTTTAAACTATTACTTTATGCTAATTAGATATGATCTGACAAGTTTTTAAGCCCGAGATCTTCTACATGAAAGTTTGACGTCTTAACCAGTATTAAACCACTGGCCAATCTATTCTTATACAAAGCTTTAATTTTTAAACATAGAAGACTGGGGCACATTTAATTACTTAACAGTATTAATCATTTTACAGGTTAATTTTTTAGCTTATTTTCTATGTGAATTATATTTCGGTCCAAGTTTTTAAAAAACTTGAAGTTCCTTAAAGAAAAGGTACTTCAAATGAAACTTTCTCAAATTATTTTAATATTGTTTAAAAAAAAAACCTTAAAATATAAATTTAATTTAAAAAAACATTAAAATCCTCCCTTAATAAAACCAAATAGATAAAAGAGTTAGTGGATGACTTATGCTCTTTGTCCTATGGGATATTCTAAAAATGTACGTGAACAAACGTGACACTTTAAAATAGGCGAGATAGATACTCAAGTGTATGGATCAAATATAAATATATGTGTTTTCGCGCCGTCAATATTAATATATATATGTGTAGTTTTATTTTCATGCTTAAGTTAACGTCTACGGAAACTTAGTCAAAAGTATTACAATTTTATTACTAACTTCTGCAAAAAGTCCTATGCAATAAGTTCATATACATATCATACCTGTTTTTCCTCTTTTATAAATAATTTAATTGTTTAATTAAAAAGTTTTTTTGTTATTTCCAAAAGTAGCTAGTCTTTTTGCAAATTCTGGAAAACTTGATTAATTTAAGATCAAGTCTTTCTCAATATGCTTCTTATTCAATATGCTCTCTAAATTCTTATAATCTCGTAGAATATAATTAAGGTTAATGAAAATATTACTTTAAAATTTAATTGGTCTGGTAAAACCGATTCGAGTAGCTGCTATTTAAACATTTAAACTGAAACCGAATAGATTTACTATTTATTTTTAATTTTAAATGTACAAAATAACCACTGATCTAGTTTAATTTTTAGACCATCCTCAAACCAATCATTTTAAAATATTAAAACTGACAACTATTAAATACCTTACCCTATATTAATTTCTCATTTATTAAAAATAAAAAAAATTTGAAAACGTTAAAAAAATTTGATTGCTCAAATTTAACGAAACATGAAAAAAAAATATAGGAGACTTTGCTAAATGTTGATTTCATCATTTTAACGAAACAAATTTATTATGAAAAAAAAAATTAAAATAGAAATAAAAAAAATAAATAAACCCAAATATATAATGTACACAGGAATAAAAAAAGACAAAAAACTCCAAAATATTTTAGAACTCGTGATTTTCGAAAAACTCAAATGAAATTTTCGAATAAATAATAGAAAAAAATAAAAAATCAAAATTCTATGTTTTTTTTTTATTTTGATGCATGCTAGACAACACAAAATATACAAAATAACAGTATAACAAATGACATAAGTCAAATATATAAACTAATACAAATATATAATAGGGTAAATAAATACGACGTCATCATATATGTGTAAGTATTTTGCTAATATATATATATATGTATATATATATATTTACAGTCTTGCAGATAAATACAAAAAATAAAAAAAATATATAAAAAAAAAGAGTTGAAAGAAATATGATTCATTGTTTACTAACATTTAAAAAAACATTCGCCTTAGTTACTATTAACAGTATCATTTTCTGTTTATATTTATATAAAAGGAAAACCGTAGTATTTATTAACGGTACATTGTAAATATATATATAATATATATTAGTATTGAATATTTATAATTATATATAGCATGTTTTATCTTTTTAAATTGTTTTATATATACATATACATATATATACATATATATAACATTATGTATATATGTATATAGGCTGCTTTATGTATAAATATATTATTATGTACAATGTTTTTATATTGTTATTAATAAGTAAGTATATAATATATAAATGCGTTTTGCATTTTATTTTCAGTATATACTTTTTTTCTTAATTTCTCTCAGTCTCTTTTATTATTCTCAGTCTCTCTTTGTTTTTGTGTATATTTTTACCGTATGTCCTTTTTCTTTCTCTCAAAAC
Organism: Dolichopus griseipennis; assembly: GCA_963082915.1. Taxonomy (NCBI): domain Eukaryota; kingdom Metazoa; phylum Arthropoda; class Insecta; order Diptera; family Dolichopodidae; genus Dolichopus; species Dolichopus griseipennis. The sequence goes on from OY720441.1 coordinate 42,721,620, forward strand.
ATTTAAGCTTAACTAATTAAGTCATGAACAAAAGAAAGAAAAAAAACAACGGTTATTTTTTTTTTTTGTTTTTATAAAATGTCAAAATAACTTTTTAAGGAAATATTGAGAAGAGGTTATTGAAGAATATGCACGTATATGTACATTTGTTTTTTTTTGTAATTCTTAAGTATGTAAGTACTATGAATATATTATTGTAATATGCTTTTACAATAATTACCAACTGTATTTAGTAAATTAGTACATATGTACATATAGTATATTTAAATTGAATGTGTATATATATATATATATATATATATATGTATATATTTTTAAAATGTGTTAATTATGTCTAAAATTAAAAAAAATTGTAATATTTAAATATGAATGAAATAATAAATAAAATGTACGGCTTTTTATTATTATATGTGTGTGTGTTTTTTTTTTTTAAGCGCTAACTGTTCAACTGTTAGGCTAATAAGCCTATTTATACATGTTGGAACAGGAGCTAATATTATATTCGTGTTATTAGAATTGATTTTAATGAATTTCACATACAATATTAAAATGAGATAGTATTAAGCCTTATATCATGCTAAAACGTCTTATATTTTCAATAGATACAATTCTATTTTTGTTTATATTGTAATATTTTTGTATTTGAGTTATATGGTATTCTAGATATGGGATTCGAACCCGGGCTTTTCGCATGAAAGGTCGGTACTCTAACCACTACGTCACTCAAGTTAAAAATTTTAAAGTCTAAATTAAACATAGGAATTTTATAGATATAATATATCTAAAGATCTTTTGTTTATATTATTTATTTTATCAAATAAATACAATTTTTAAGATACAATTGATATAAAAATATAAATTTAAAAATATACAGTATATTATTCACATACTAGTTTATTGTATACAGCTGCATGTATATTGAATCTTAAAATCCTAATTTTACATTTGTAATTAAATAACTTAGCTGGAACTTAAAGTAGCACAATACTTTACGTACTATTATAAATCCAAAAAGAAGCTTGAATATTAAAATGTGAGAATATAATTCCTCCGTTAATGTGAGAATATAATTCATTTAAAAAAACCTCTCTATTCTGCTCTTGTTTTCCCGCCACCCAAACTTCTGTCACAATATAATGACTTGAGGGTAGTTATGAGATATAGATGTCTATCACTAGTTGACACTGGTAATCTCAGAAGTAATAATTTGACTTCTTTCTTGAATTTTTCTAAATTATAAATATTTTGGAAGGTGATATGGGAGTAATGTGTTCCACAATTTGATGGTGCGTTTCATAAAAGAGTTCCTATAAATTTCAAAGCTTTAGTTCGAAAAAATCCTACAATATATATAGATAAATCCGACCGAAGACGTAGTTATTAGGACGCTGGCCATTTAATCGAAAGGTCTCGGGTTGAAACCTTGGTTAGATCATATCTATTAAAAAAAATATAATTTTTATAATAATAGATTATATCATAATATAAAGTATACCTGTTACACCTGATTCAATCGTCCAGTGATGTTAAAGCAATTGTGCTCTCATACAATTTATTCATCCTTTCGATAACTTCTATTGCTTCCTTTCTTCGGGTTCTTCCTTTCTTCGACTTTCGGAAATACTGCATGGATATACAACAAGGTAAGGAGTACTTAACTTAAAACTTTTTCATAATTAAATACCGTTATTTTGAGTTTTATATTTAAAATTTTAAGTTCATTGATTATATTATATAATCATAATTTTGAAAAAGTTCCTATTCGAGTTGCTTATCCTGAATGTAAAAGTTGTATACATGAAATTAACAATTAAATAAAGAATGCATATTTTTTATTTTAAATGTATATTTTCATTGTACATTATGTTTATATTCAATATAAATATAATTATTAAATTTTAATTATATACTTGTTTATTTGCTTTCAAAGAGTTAATTGTGTTCATTAAATGGTTTTTCATTGGAATTTTAATTAATAATTCTATTATCCTTTTTTCTTTTTTATATGTATTTTATATATATGTATTAGTTAAATTTAATTATTTGTTATTGAAAAAAAAATATATTTATAATATTATAATTGATTTTACGTGCTCAATATAATGACATACTGTTTTATATGCAGATATTTTAATAATTAGATTATCAAATACAGGGTGTTAGTTGTAGAATGCCAGGCATTAAAAATCTTAAAATAAAAGATATTAGTTTGTTTTAATAGGGTTTAATGATCCAAAAATTTATGTTAATAATTGTAAAAACAATTAATAACAACTTCTACAACCTCATAGTATTGTGATTAGTTTCGTTTTAACTCATGTTTATTAACTCGTGTCCTTTCCTCCGGATTCGGTATTAAGTTTTTAATCGATTTGGAACCAATTTGCCGATGAGCTGTAGACTTCAAACGTTAAACAAAGTTAAAAATTTTTTTTTTTTTTTTTTACTAAACTTTTATTATTGCCTTTATTACATTCTTATTTTAACTTAGCCTATAAAAAGTTTATAAAAAATTGACTTATTATTAATTATTAACATTTAAATTAATATTTAATTTTTACGTTAATTGTTTTTCTAATTTATATTTTAATTTTCTTATTAATTAGAGTAAAAACTCTATTTATTCCATTTTATATGTAGTATTGTAAAAAATTATGGCGAAAAAAAAATCAATATTAAATCTTACTTATTATTAAAAAGCAACCTAACCTATTCCTTATTCTACTTAATCTATCTTAAAACTATACTAAGCCTTAACTAAAACCTAATTTGTAAAAATAATACTTAATTATGATAATTGTGAGTTAACCAAACCAACCACCAATATTCTTTTTTAATTTTTTTATCTTTATTAGTAACAGACATGTCGTAAATCAAACTTTCTCCATTAATATTGCCCGGGTTATACTCTATTGCCTTGCATGTGGCCCGTCTACTATAGTGGTATAGTATGGGGACATGATCTTGGTTTTGGATATAACCATTTTTATCAAGAAAAATGAAATGCTCAGGCGCTATAAAACCCGTGAGCAAGGTTTTTCTTATGTACTCCTCATTGTGGTAGTATATATGTGATATAAGACCATTTTCTGGAGTGTTTTCTGCTCTCTCTTAGTGTTTTTTGACTAGTTTTATAATAAAACCGTCAATTCTGTGTATGTTTTATGCCTTATACAAATATTTGTTTGAGTAGAAATGTTTGTAATCGGAGTCGGGCTTTTTGTTTATATTAGTACAAATTCTTATGCACTTTCTTTCTAGCTTATGTAGTTTTTCCATTAAACTTGCGCTAATGTTGTACCATATGGGTACACGATACACAAGTGTTGGCCTAACTAATGTTTGATAGCATATTATTTTTACTCTATTACTTATATTTTTATTGTAAAAGAGTTTTTTGCTGCCATAAAGGGTTTATTTCCTTTTGAAATTGTGTATTTAATATGTTCGGAGTAGTTCAAATTACGATGTAGAAAAACTCCAAGGTATTTAACACTTTTTTTATTTGCAAGAGGTGAATTATCTGGTGATTTTATAATATAGCTTTTCCAATTTTTTTTTATGTCTGAACTTGTTTTGTCAACCGTATTACGAAATAATATAGCTTCGCATTTGTTGAAGTTCACTTTTAATATCCAGATTTTGCAGTAGTCCAAAATGATGTTAAACATTTTTTGCTCTTTGGACTGTATGCTACTTACTGAGTCATTCGCAGAATAGACTATAATATCGTCAGCAAAAGCTAATGTGTAGGTATATCCTTTAACACGCTCTAATAAATTTAATAGATCTGCTATATACAGCGAAAAGAGGATTGGTGCGTTGACTGTTCCCTGTAGCAGACCGTTTTCAAACAAAGTTAAAAAAAATGTATGGTTTAGCAATTTTATCTCGCTTTTATGTCAAATTAAAAAGTTGTTTTGATTTTATAATTTTTGCATATTTTTAGGATGAATATTTTTCGTTATAATTTTATTAGCAAATATAAATTTTCACCTGGAATCATTTTAACGAAATCTTTTCATTATGTGGACTTCGTAAATATTTTTAAGACTGAAAACAGAAAATAGTTATTTAAATTAAAAAAAAACCGAGTAAGAGTGCAGTAGATTAGGCTGTGTTAACTCTGGGATACCTGTACGACCGCAATATAAACATTATATCATCCAAATAATTACTTATGACAAAATTTGAAATACCCAAAATATTAGACTTAAATTTTTAGGAGCTTTTGGAGAACAAAAGAGAAAAAAAAAATTTTTAGGAGCTATTTGGAGAACTTTGAAGTTTTAATAAAAAGAACGTAGAACTCATATATGGGGCTATAAATCTGTAAAGGACTGGAATTAATTTATGGAATATCACATACTCCATTCTACAAAATTGGTATCTCCATGTTCCTTTAATGCAGCTAATAAAATTTTCTTCAATACAGGTAGTGAAAATATTTCATACCAATTTTAAAGACTTTGGAATTGAAGCTTTTTTTACAGGGCCATCTCCATATTCAAATGCAACTATCCGATTAAACACTTGAGATGTGGTAAACCCATTATGAATGGGTTGAGCTGTGCAATAACAAAAATTTGATTAAATGGTTTTGGAATAACCTTATCAATATCTTTAGTTCATATATTTATTATTTTACATGAAATTTGAAGACAAAATTATTTGAAAATTAAATTAATTTCACGCAAAAAAGGGTCTTCTTTAAGGGGTCTATAAATTTGATATTGATAATTTAAATTTCACCAAATATAATTTTAAGGAATCAAAATTTCAATAATTCTATTTTTTATATTGTTAAAAAATATTTTTCAATATTTTTCGTGTTTGTTTTAAAATATTTTAAACAAATATTTATTTTTATATCCGTTTCCTTTCTATTGAGTAAATATTAAAGTTTATATAAACTTTAAACCTATTTTTAGTAAAAACTAAACAAAAGAAAGAAAATATAATTTTATATCAGAACTTTTTTTTAACTGTGTTGGCTGTTGACAAAAAAAAAACATTTGAAACTTAAATAAAATATTAAATTGCAACCCTTAGTACTGACAAAAATGGCCACTCTATGGGTGAATAAACGCATTAAATGTTAAAAAATATTGAAAAATAAAGTACTAAATTTAGAACATAAATGTTAAGTTTTGCAATTGTTATTGTAAACTCTCTAGAAGGATTAAAGGATTAAAAATTTTGGAAATATGTACTCTCTGTATGTAGTTAGTAAAAGTTTGTAAAATGAAATATTTTGTTATTTTGTTCATTAATATCCCCCTTAATTTAAAGATATTAAAGCCAGAATGGTTAAATACATATAGTCTGCCTAGTATACGAAAATTGAATTTTAATTTAAATTTATCTAATAAATATATATATTAGCTATATAACAACTCAGTCTTATGCCGAAATGTTGTCAATGATGTTTTAAAATTTTAACAATATGCAGGGTATTTCCTAATTAGGTGTACTGATATAGGTTTCTGTTTATCTGAGAATAAAAAGTATAAAATTCTATTACATCCCTTCTTTAACAGTTATGATTGGTCAAAAATTATATATCTGAAATATTTAAAAAATTATGGTTCTGCGGTGACCGAGTTTAAAATGCTTGATTTATATTCTGTGCAAGTCATGCAGAAAACGTGCAACGTTTGACGTTAAACTACGGAATTGTGTAATAAAACTGAATATCTGATTCGTTCGCTTAGGTTTCAAAGAAAACAAAAAAGAGTTAAAATGCGAGGTAGAATATACTTGAATATACTTATACACTCATTTACTTTATAGGCAAAATATACTATACTATAAACAGAGAATCTGATCGATAGCTCAGTGATAAAGTGGCGGGTTCAAATCCTAGTTGGATCACATCTAATAAAAAAATATAGTGTATATTAAAATAATTTAATAAGAAGTCCAAATGTCAAAAAGACAATGGATAAGTATTATCAGGCAATATTTACTTTTGTCTGGTAGTACAAATAAATAAATAAACAGGGGTCCGGAAGTGAAAACAGGGGTTCGAAGTGAAAAAAAATGTAAATAAAAATTTTATTCATAAAAATCAAAACATAAAGTTCCGGTAAAAATAAAGTTCTTCTAAATGCTTTTACATTTATTTGAAAGCTCCAAAAAAAATAAAAACCCCATTTTTCGGTATTAAGTAGCCGGAACCGTTTAATTGAAAACAGGAAATCACCAATTTTTCAGTAGAACCTTAGTACAGCAAGAAAAATTGAAAAAGTTCGAATCTTAAAACCGCCTCAATAAATGCCCCCCAAAAATTATTGTGTCACCTTTTAGAATTTTTTTAAGGACTAATTTTTTTCGGTTTTTGGTGTTTGCCACAAAAATTGGGGTTTTGATTTTTTTTTTAATTTTCGATCGGAATTAATTGTGATTCCGGAAAGAACTTTATTTTTCGATCGATTTCAATTCTTTCTTCAGAGCTTGGATTCTCTTTTCGGAACGGAATCTTGCTCTAAAAGTCCCTAGTTTCACAAATTTTGTTTTCCGTGTGACCACAGGCGTCGTAAGAACTTTTAGAAAATTAGGTTGCCATAACATTAGGGAATCAAGCATCAAGTTTTTATAGGAAGCTACTTTAATATGACACATTAAAGTATATTGGAGTTTGTTTAAAACTTAACGCTATATCTTATTAAAAACTAAGACGATGACATGCCGTAACAGTAACGCATTCCCTATTCCTCATAATCCTACAACTCTAAATATCTTAAACCCACATTCTCAAACCCTTCCATATTTATTAGTCATACTGTACAACCAAACTGCACATTAATATCATAGGCCTTGACCTAAAGTTTGATTCAAAAAGGGTCATTATTTGGTGTGCTTAAGCTCCACACTACCCAAAGGAACAACACACTGTTACAGTGGATTACTTTCGAGGATTTCCACTGTTCTTGCAAAAAACAAAAACTACTACACCGTTATTTTTTTTTTTTAAATAATTTTGTGACGTATTTATTTAAAAAAAAAGGTTAAATTCACCTTTAGTTCAAAAAATTGAAATAACTGTACTAATGACTTATTGACATTTAATAACATTTTGATAATTTATTTTGCCATACTTGGTTTTTTGTATTTAAAATTTTCTTTAAAAAGTTTTTGTTTTTTTTTTTCAAAATTCACTAAAAAATATTTTTAAAATTTTCAACAAAATGTAGAATAAAATTGCTTATCATGTGAATATGTTCAAAAAAATCTTAAAAAAATGTCACAGGAATCTTTTTAATAAATTTGTATTACAAATAAAAACTTAAGAATTTTTTTAAAGTACGTCAGTATTAGAAATTCCTCAAAATAAAGAATGATTCTAAAATAAAGCTTTTATTGTATAAAATATGAATAATGGTGGCACATGTCAATATAAAAGGATTAGTCGTCTTGCAAAAACTTTTAGATACTCGTATTATATTAATATTATTATAATAATATTAATTTTTTTGTATATTCTGAGAATTTTAACACTTGCATTGATGATTCTTAAAATTTAATTATTCTCAAAACTAAAAAAAATTTTTTTATGAATTTCATAAACTTATTTGTTATATTAAAGTTTTAATTTTTTATGCAGAATTATAGTTTAACTAAATATATGACATTAACAAGATAAATCACAAGGTGCCGTGAAATAACGCCATACGAAACAAAGCCATAATGGCTTTATTTCGCTATTGATTGAGAAATTAAGCCATATCGCACATTTTTTCGGGTATGGCTTTATTTCCAATTCAAATGCGAAATAAAACAATATACTAAAATTGATACAAATTCTAGTTTTATAGTAAACAAAGTGATAAAAAATAGAAATTGATAAATAAGTGCAATTAGCAAGTTTCTAATTTTTTTAATAAACTGAAATAAAATATGTTAAAAAATATTATAATTTTATTACGAAGGCTGCCATCGCCGAATGCTCACTAACTCAATATTTTAAGCTAGATTTTGCATTCATACCTATTTTATTCGAAAAATAATACCAAACAGTATCTCACGCACGCATATGTAATACATATTTTGGGGAGCAGTCCCAATTTTGAATCCTACTCTAAATCTCTCCTAATTCAGAATCTCACATATACATATATATCAATATTCTGGAAAAAGCGATTAACATTTATTTTGAATCTAATTCTAAAACTCCTTCCTAACTATTTCAATAACAAAGTAATTAAAATAGTGGAAGCTGCCGCTTCCCAACTTCCGCTAACCATATATTAAAACACTGATATTGTACAGAAATACTGAATTTGTAACCAATATTGTAAAAACACCAAAAAATTCAATTTTTCTAAATAATATATATATTTAAACAATAAAATAATGAATTTGAATTTTTTTTTGATTTTAAGCGTAATTCGTTGGTTTCAAAATCTGGGTTTCAATAATTTGTTTAACGGGGTTTAGTGGCGGCAGCCCCTACTATCTTTAAAATTTTGCAGCAAAATATTTATATAAGAATAATAATTGGAAGGGATTTTAGAGATGGTTTGAAAATCAGGGAATTCCATTTTTTCAGAATATTTATATATATAGGTTTATACGAGATTGTAAATTAGGAGAGATTTTAGAGTTAGATTTAAAAGCAGTATTTCCCTGCCTTTTACAGAATATTAATATACGTGATATATGAGATTAAATTATGTATATGCGTATAGGTCAGATTCTCAATTAAGAGGGTTTTTGGAGTAGGGTTCAAAATCAGGATTGCCACTTTTTCCTTCTATATATTAAGTATTAAAAGATGTTTATTTTTAGAATTTTGTTTTATTTGAATTTTTTGTTTATAATTAATTTTGTTTGGAATATAAATTGCAGTTATTATCACAAATAAAATTACATTTTTAAAAAGGAAATAAAGCCATATGGCATTATTTCACAATTACATGGGGAAAAAAAAACCATACGCGAAAAAATTGGCGGTATGGCTTTATTTTTCATTCAATAGCGAAATTAGTGAATAATTATTTCGTATGGCGTTATTTCACGGCACCAAATCCCACATATATGGATTTAATCCGGATAAAATATTTTAATATTTTTAAAAATATAAATCTTAAATTTTTTAAAGATTTTAGACTATGCCTTTGCTTTCTTTTTTTAGAAGTAAAGTTGCATTTCATTGATTTCCAAGATCATTTCAAACTTTAGTTACATTAGTTCTGTTAATTTAGATTTAAGATCACCATACCCATTTAGGTCATCTTACCCTTAAAAAAATTTAATTAAATTTTTTTTTACAAAGGACATGGAAAGCTTATCCTTCACTTGTTGGAGCCACCTATTACAGCTATATGTAGTTCCTATAGGTAGTGTGTGATTTTAACACACAAATATCGAAAGGATTTTTAGGAATTGCATTCGGGTTATACTCTTATATAGGATACTGGGATTTAACCAAACACTCTCTGTCATATTTTAAATTAAATTAAAACAAAACATATTTGGTGAATATATTTTTTGGTGTATGAATCAGTATGTAATTGAATGTGTACACAAATTCCTATAAAAATTCGAGAATTTATAATTTTTACTTTAACTGAAGAAATTTTAACTTTAATTGAATCGAGGAAGAAAGTTGAGTAGCAGTAGACTGTGCCAATTGGGATACCCGTATGAACATAATAAATAACATTAAAATATCATCAGCAATGTAATTGTTGAAACTTTAAAAAATGTTTGAGATTGTACTCTGACGAATTAAATTTTGCGGGAACGCTAACCTACGCTAGCTTTATTAGATATACAATGAAGAGAAATGAACTGTGCATTTTTACAACAGCTACACAAGCCCATCCAAGACTAACCAAATTGAACTGAAGTTTCAAAGGAATAGAAGTAGACTTTTGGTTATGCATATCAAAAAACAAACACTGTTGTATTACAGCTGTTTTTCTTTACTTAAAAAACAGGGAACGCTTCGCTTCAAATTAAAATGAATTAACTTAAAGTAAAAGTTTATTTAAATCTGCATGACTTAAGGTGATGCAGATAGTGAGTGCCTTTACTCTAACTGAAAGTCGTTCACAGTTTTATATAATTAAAATTAGTCGTGGTGACTTATCACTTAATTTTTTTTACATATTTTGTTGCACCAAATTCTGCTCAGAGACTCTCCTTTAAGAATCAATTTCAGGAACCACGAACGGATATCTTATTCTTGCTTTCTTTCAACGAGTTGGTTTTTCAAGCCTTCTAGGTATTCCACCGGGATCGGATAAGTCGCTATGTAAGTCGCTATGGATATGAACGAAATCCACTCTCATATTTGTGCCAAACAGATAGTATATTCGAATATTTTTTTAAAAGTTCTAAAATATTTTTAGAGCCAAAAAATTCGCAAAATTTTTATAATACTTTGAAAACGAATTAAAAAAGTTTTTCTCAATATAAATTCAGAATTTTTTTTTTTTTAGTTTCATACACGATACATTTTTTGTTTCGTTCTTTATTTTTCAACATGGCCTTTAATTACCATCAGACACAATGAATTCCATTATAATATAGTGATACTTTATTTTACCTCTGTAACTTAAAATTAAAAAATTGATTTAATGACATGCGATAAAGTAAAAGCAATATTGGATTTTTTAAAAATATATTTAAACATGCCAGTTATAGTGAGTTACTCAAAATACTACTGGTCTATTTAAGGACCCGATTGCTTATGAACTCTTATTTCTTTTTTAAAAATTATTCTGAAAATTTGAGTAATACCCTAATAGCCGCTCTGGAGATCAAAAATCACCTAATATTTTTTTGAAGCATTTTCAGAATTTTAAGTACTTTTTTAATTCTTAATTTATTAAAATTATCAACTTATGTAATTAAAATTTAAACGAATAAACTGAGAATACGACAGTGTGGTTTTCATTAAATAATGATTCATATGCATTAAGTGAACATGGGCTAAGCGCTCGGTGCCAATGCCCCTTTACACAAGCCCTATAACCATTAATAAAAAATTTATCTGCTATAATATATACAGATTGTTTACTAATTACATACGTTGCTACTGAGGTGTAGAGTCATAATTCCTTTAAGGAAAAATCAGGATTGCTCTTTTTTGGAAAATAGCCTTTTAAAATGTAGTTTGTATGTAAAATTGTCAATTTTTATAATTTTGGAAAATGGGAATTTCGAATCCAACCCCAAAATGTGTGCTAATTATATTTGATATTATTCGTACCTGTCACTCATGTTATATAGTTAAAATTAATATTTGTTTTAATGTTACTTATAACTTTCCAGCTGAGAACTGTAGAAGGGAGTTATGACCAACCACTCTGATTCAAAAGTCCAAGGATCATAAATGCCCTAGGAAGTTAGGCTCATTCCTTAAGAACTTACGTTCCCTTAAGTCCTTAAGGAAATTATGACCCTGCACCGCTACTGATATACTGCGGAAAAATTTTTAGTTTTTCATTGAAACTTAACTAAAGGTTACCTGGTTCTCAAGAATAGGTGACTTAAATGATATTTTAATATTATTTTCATAAATTGTCTAACTCTGTCTGTCTCTTAATGCCCCGTCTAAAATTTCTATAAAATGCGTTCGGAAAGGTTTGAGAAATTTAATATATGGATTAGCAACACAAGACAACACTCAGGTGATGCAAATTTTACCAAAAAACTCAAATGTAAAAAATTATTAGGAAAACTTCCCCTTTCTGCAAAACTTAATTTGAAAGGATTATACAGCTGGGAACAAAGTCGAGGTTTTAATTCATGGTTTACATAATATGGTAGAACTGAGCCCATAATTTGCAGAAAACTTGTATAATCTAAAATATTTTATTCAATATTTAATACTGAGACAAATTTTTAAAAAGAATAAAAGATTTTGCAAAACTTTTAAAACTTTAAAAATGAAGAGAAGAACGAAATAATTTCAAAAGCGATTAAAACTTTTTTTTTTTAAATATTTTCAACAATAACTTTGTTTTTTAAATTTATATTACTTTGTTTTTTTAAAGTAATATCATACTAAATATAATACATATATGTAAATTTACATTAAAAATTGTAAAACATTTTATTCAGATTCTTTTTTTGAAGATTTAATTTTTTGAATTTATGGATCAATAAATTTTTAAGTTTACAAAATATTTCAGGGTTTCTTCCGTAACAAATTTATCAAAACTTTTTAACTTCCAGTAAAGAATATTGGATAAATAAATCAAGACAGCAAAAATTTCTGGGTACTCAGTATTCGGAAACAGGAAGTAGTCAAACAAATTAACTCAAAGGCTCATGTAATATAACTAAAATACCAGTACCTTATATTAGACCCAAGCTTTGTAAAACAATTATAAATATCAATCGCAATATGCATGATAATCTGTTCCAACCGCGTGAAATATGATAGATGAAATAAGTGCTTTATATATAAAACGTATCAAAACAAAGACTATTACCCATCTCTAGAAAAACTTATTTTATCAAATGCTAATCTATATTTGAATTCTTCTCAGATGGTCTTTTAAACACGCTATATTTTATTCAAAGACAATTGGTTCAAATTTAATAAGCAAAACACTTAAGTCCCAATATCTCGAACAAAGTTGAAAGTATATCTTCCTATATTGAGATATTTTTTAAACTTAAACTTATTTTCTGCTATTACAAATTTTATTCTCAAAACACCTTATAGTTTATGCTTAAATAGGAATTCAAAAATATTGTTCGCCTAAAAGCATGCACTTTTATTATGTTATGCTAATCCTGACTTACGTTCTGTAGAAGAACAACAAATTTTATTTTTAAAAACACCCTGTAAATAATGATAATTGATTTATGCTTAAATATGAATTCAAAAATATTGTTCGCGTAAAAGTATGCATTTTTATTACGTTACATATTATTCTTTGATTTTAAGGTAATTCCAAACAGGGTCGCACTAGAAATGAAGAGTTATTTTAATTATTGCAATATTAACTTAAATGTTAGATTATTTAATACAAACTTATAAAAGTTAATTTGCGTAAAATTGCATAAAAAAGCCCTAATTAGCAATAGAAAAAAAATTGATTATTTGAAAAAAGTGCTCTTTTCAAATCAAATTCCAATCCTTTTTTAATATTTTTATATTTTTGCATTTTCTTTTATATACCATTGACAATTACATATTGGCTAGCCATAATCTGATAAAATTTTTACTATGTATATATATATATATATATATATATATATATATATGTATTCTATATAATTTGTATATCTATATTATGATTCTTACAATTCTACATTGTATTTAAAATAGTGCAGAAATTACAATTTTGTTGCAAAAAAATACCAAATGTACTTTTATTTATTTTTTATAAAGGACTTTTATCAGACAAAGTTGTAAAGGTTTATATATATGTATATATATATTTAGTTTAGAATTTAACAGGATTATAAAATTGTTAAAAAAAAACTATTTATACAAACAAATGTACAATATTTACAAATGCATAGTGCATATTATAACTATACCAGAGCATGCAATTAAATGATAGTTAAAATTTAAATAGACAGGGTACATTTTTTATTAAACATTGTCCTATTCGTAACGGTAAAATGAAAGATTAAAAATAAATTGTGTATGTCCTCAGAGTAGAATAGGTTTTAGACTGTATAATGGTTTTGTTTAATTAATGAATTGATAATATTGTTATGAATAACATTAATTTTAAATAGGATTAAAAACGATGTCATTTCAAAATAATCCTGTTGAAAAAAAAGTATTGTTAAAATTTTTAAATATTTTCTAATATACTATGGTTTTTTATTTTTTTATTTTGGTATTTAAATTTAAAAATTTCAACATTCATTTTTTATGGCAAATTTTTAATTTTAAGACTTCATTTGTTGATATGAAATTGCTTTTATTTAAAACCAGGAAGAGTGTAGTAGAGTAGACTGTGTCAAATTTGGGATACTCGTATGACCGTAATATAGATTTGGCAAAATTTTAAATACCCAACTTATTAAACTTTCAGTTTAAGTTGAAAAGCAGCTCTCCGAACCTTTTCCAATACACCGACTACAATTTATTTAGACGTTTTTCATTAGATAGAAAGAGTAATTCTCATTCATGAATTATGAAGTATGAAATATGTATGGCAACTATTCGAAGCCACTGCAGTAGACCAGCCAAATTTTGTACAAACTTTGGCCATAACACTTCAAATATCCAGCTTTATCATGTAGAAAGTTATTTTCATATAAAAAAAGAAGTTGTTTGGCAGCTGGATCTTTGAGTCTATATCCACCCCCTTCCTTCTCTGCGCCACAAACGTAATGGCAAATTTAGTATACCCTTTGATCTAAAGTCATACGGGTATAAAAAGAAATTTAAAAATTTAAAATATTATAAATTTTATATGATTACTAAAATATAAAGACAATTTGGGATTAGTGGAAATAAGGAACACTTATCGGTTTAGTAATTTATTAAAATATTAATTAGGAAATTAGCACCTGGTGGTAATGTGTCATTATAACAGATTTGGAATTTATTAATTAAAGGTTTAAAACCAATATTAATCGAATACCTATTTAAATTTATTTTTTTTTCAAATCTGTGAAACCCTTGGAATCATTATTGATCATAAGGTCAGAATAAATTGGAATTTAGCAAACACTTAATTTTTTCTTTCAATATCATGGTCCTAAAAATATCACATTTTTGAAGATTTTGGAAAAAAACTAAATTTTCCCGATCATTCTTGTAAAATTTATAAATTTTCCTTCAATAGCCTTATACGGTAACCTAGAGATAGTTACGAACAAATTGATCATAATCTCTTGCAAGTAATTAAGTACAAATGTATTAACATCAACAGATTGTTCCATTTCCATTTGCATTAATGGATATGGGTATTTAATGTGGTGAAGTAAATAACGTTCAAAAAACCAAAAATTTGGTTTTACAGTCCTTTTCCAAAGTATATATATACAACTCTATATGTGTGACCAACTCTAAAATAATTCAAAATTTCTTTTTTGTCTTGAAAGTGCAAAAAATCCTGAGGATTTTAGTTTATTTTTAAAATGCAATAAAACCCGAGGGATTTTTTTGGAAGTGCAAGTATGGAAGTGTAAATACCTTCGGGCGTTATTTAACCTTAGGGCGTTATTTCACCTCACCGTTTAATGTATATGATGAACCATTACATTAAGCATTTACAGTATTTGAAATAAGTTTTAATTTTTAAAAATATATTTTATTTTAAATTTTTTAAACTTCATTTACTTTAAAAAAATGTTTCATTTATTTTGTTAAAGGTTTCAATCAATTGAAAAATTGTTTCATTCTATTGCAAAATAGTTTCATTTAATTGGAAAATTATTTCATTTAATTGGAAAATTGTTTCATTTAATCGGAAAATGCTACAAAAAACCAAAATCTAATCATTTGTATACTTGAATATACAAAAATTATAACATTTTTAAACTTTACCAAAGTAACTTCCCCCGTTCTTCAATCTCCCATCTCTTATTCCAGTTTCAGTAATTTTATAGTTATTGCAAATTGAAATTTTATATAACAGATACTCGAATTTTTGAACGTGGGCCGATTTATACCGAAAAAATTGTTAATTTTAAATTTAAAATTAAAGAGTACTTTCGGTGAATTTAAAAATACTTTAAAAATTGGGAGCGCCACGAAATCCCAACTTAAATGAAAATCCCAAATTTCAAAATTCCAAATTACAATATCCCAGCCCCCCTAGTTGAAGTTCTTAGTTGTTTATTAGAGAATATATTTATTGATATAAAAAAATATCTAGGAGGAATTTTGTTATAACGATAGTGATGTGGGATTTTGGTATTAGGGATTTTGAATTTAGGGATTTTGGGATTTTGAATTTGGGATTTTGTATTTGGGATTTTGCATTTGGAATTTCGTTTGCAATCCAAAAAATTCTGTTCAAAGTTTCATTTTCAAATTAGTAAATATTCATATTAAATTCAGAATTCGATTTGAATTCGGATCTTCCTTTATTTATTAAATTTTTTCAAATTTATTAAATGTAATTGTAACTATTTTATAATATTTTTATATTATTTTATTTTTTATAAAAATACGTACATTTTTTTTGTAATTGTAAAAAAATATGGACTCTTTGTTTTTTTAAATATCTGGTGATGCGAGATACAATTGACGTATTCATTTGTGAATTTAATCCTGAATTTCAAAAAAAAAACAACACAACACAATGATTTATTATACACAGTGATTGAATTAATAATTCACCTATGCATAACAAAAGTAACATACAAATTTAAAAATTAAAAAACAAAATTGAATGAATAAAAAATGACAAAATTAAGTCAAGAGAATTGTATGTGGTAGGAGACTTTTTATAAATAAAAATTTAAATAAATAAAATCGCCAATAAGTTAATAAATGCATTAAAATTAAATAAATATAAAAATCAATCAAAATTTTTTAAAAAAAAATTTATGAACTTTTTTTCTCATGCAAGTTACCATTGCAAATGGATCACAATGGTTTTAATCCCAGAAATGATTAATTCCAAACGTTTAACTTGCAATGTTAATCAATTTATGTTAAATTAATATTTAATACCTATTGATTTTATCTTTTATATTGGTCTACTTTATATTGTTCTTTGATGAAAGGTATAAAAAACGAGAGTTTACTTTTAATTTTACTAAAATTATTTATTTTTACAAATACCAGTATTTCGTTTACGACATGGAGACTTCTTTTGTGCTAGTACTCAATTGTTTTTTGGTTTTATAGTACAGTTTGTTTGTATCCGTATGACTATAGACTCAATCCGAGATCCGGTAGACATAGACTCAAAAGATCAGAATCGAAAAGTAAATCGATCTAGTTATGTATGTCCATCCGTCCTCAGGATAACTTAAAAGATAAAGAAGCTAGGCGTTAATTATTGAATTTAGCCAGTTTGCTCCAAGGGTTTGAGTACCTGCCAACTTCGCTTTTATATGAGCATTACTCTATACCTATTTACGCTGGGTGTCTGAAATTTTGCGAAAAATAGTTTAGTTTTATGGCCAAAGTTTGTACAAAAAAAAGTTAACGCAATGAGTTAACGGAGTTAATTTTTTCGAGGCTTTTTTTTTAGCCAAAGTAGTATTTCGCAAGTTTGGGCATAATTAGCTTCCAAAATTATTTTGACCAACCGTCGGGCCGAAATGGGTTAACAAATTCCAAAACTTTTAAAAGTGTCAACTCAATTCTTAAAGAGTGACACGTATACAAAATTTGAAGAAAATCGGCCGAACCGTTTCTTTTTTAGGGTAAAGTAATGAAAAAACCTGTAAAAAGTTGTTAGACCGCAATGAGTTATCGGAACTCAACAAAATTTTTTTTGAGGCTTTCCTTTTAGGCAAAGAAGTACTTCGCAAAATTGGACAAAATGTGGTTCCAAAATATCTTTTGACCAACTTTCGGACTGTCATGGGTTTTCCAAAACGATTAATTGTGTCAGCTCCATTCTCAAGATCATCACGTATACAAAATTTGAAGTTAATCGGTCAAACCGTTTTCATTTTAGAAGAAAAAAGTTTAAATACTTGCACCACAGCTCTAACTTGGCGGCGGTTTTAAAAAAATTAAGGATGTAGAATCATCGCTATTGATATCCAGCCAGTTTGCTCCACCGGTTCGATTACCTGCCATACAACATCTTTTAACCTTCCACCACCCCAAAAAAACAAAGAAAACTTTGAAATTCGGAAAATTGTTATTACATTTTAAATATTATGACCCCGCCCCATTTTTGTTCTGGAACAAAATCTAAAGGATTAGAAAAAAGTTGATAACCAAATTTATGAAACAAAACTTTGGTATGAAAATAAAAATTTATTAACTGTATAATATTCTTTATCTGTGTCAGAATTGTGTATAATATTTACATATATATTTACATTTTTTTAAATTATACATAAAAAAAACTTATGCTTTTTGGAAATTACATCAATTTTGTTTTAATTTATTAGATGATGGAAAATAATTTTCTAAAAATTTTCAGTACTTTCTTCTCGGGTTTTTTTTAAAATTGATTTTAATGTGAAGTAGCAGCAATACCAGCAACAACATCACCCCAAAATGTTCCATAATCTTGTAGAACGGTACCACTGAAATAAACAAGAGAATACATATATTTAAAAATAATAAATATATAACTAAAATATTAATAACTGTAATTTTATTTTTATTTTTTAACTGTAGAAAAAGTTAAGGGTTTTCAAATTTTGAAGATTTTATGAATCAATAGAGTTATTGGGATATAGAAAAGGTTTTTTTTTAAATAATCATTCTAAAGTTCTGTAATCTCTTCTAAAGTTCCGTTTAATTAGTCAGAAGAACAACTTTTGGTAACTATGAATTAAACAATCCAAGCAGCTATAATATTTAAACATTCTTCAAATATGTTGAGGTTTCTGAACGCCAAAATGGATTTAAAATTAAACTTAAATAGTGTAATATAAGCATTGTATTGTAGCAGTGGTGACATGAAAGCATTAACTTGAGATTATAGATACTAAGACGTTCCAACCCCTTCAATCCTACTAACTATTCAAGCCCTCTTTATTTTTGTCAAAAATATATGAGAAATTATTTCTACAAGAACTTCAATAGCCGTTAACAAAGCTCCCGAAAAAAAATGGAACACTACACAAGTGCCCAGGATATCTCCAATGTACATAACTCCAATAAATGCTTCAATCAACAGTATAGTAAGGTGTAAACTAAACGGTAATTAGAAATTACTCAGAAATTGTCAAGTACGAGCAAATCGATAAACATTTTTCACTTTCCTGGGATGCTAAACTAAACTAGGTACAAAAATCCTAAAACTAATTTTTGATAGATATGGGAGGATATACAGCCATTGGATGTCACCGGTTATTCTGAAAAGGTAATTGTTCTAAGGTTTCAGTCTAAAGAAATACTCGTTTCTAAAAAACTCTAAACTTTTTATCTAAATTTAATTCTGCATATTTAATGAGGTTTGAAAAGTCATCTAAAAATACTGCCGAATAATTAACTAATGACAATACAATTTTCAAAAAAGTTAAATTAAATTAAAGTGGGTTGAAAATATTCTGTTTGAGAATCTTTTATCTCAGATGATATAACGGATGATATAACGTCTATATTATGGTCATACAGGTATTCCAGAGTTGAAATAGTCTACTCTACTACTCGTTTTTTATTTAAACTCAATGAAAGGGTACTTTTTGGTTTCATAACAACCGTAAGTGCCAAAATAATAGTTTTTCTTTAAATGTGGTGAAATTTACTTTAATTTAAAGAAAAAAAACCTTTTCTTTCAAAATTGAACAATGAAGCTACACTAAACTATAAAATTAAAAAAAAAAAACAAAAATAACAAAATGCTATTCATAAACCATATTTTTTTCAACTACAAAAATACACCTAAAAGAAATTAAGAAAACAATCCATAAATTTACCATTCAATATTAAATTAAAATTTATATACCAAAAAAAACAAAAATTTGCAACATTTGTTTTTTTTTTCATACAATATTATTCTGTCACCAGTTGTCGAGATTTTGTCATCAACGACAAAACGCTCCAACATTTAATTTCCCAACAAATTTTTCCTTCTTTTTGTTGCTCATTTTTCTTTCTTTTTTTTGTTTTTGTACTTTTGTATTTCCTCATAACCGGCTTTAAGTTTATTGAACCAGAAGAAAATAAAATTTTAAGTAAATCACTTATAAACCAACAACAAGTTATATCTTGTTTACTTTCCATAAATTTTTATGATCGCTTTAAGCTTTTAAAATAAATAACCTACCCAATTTCCATTAATTTTTCTTTTGAATTTACACTCATTTTTTAGCACATTTTCAAAAAATTTTGTAAAAATGTGCCTATATAGCTTCACTCTGTCCGTCCGTCTGTCCGTATGTTTACAAAAACTTTTACACCGTTTGAAATAGAGTAAAGAAATTTTAACCATGGGTAGTTTTTGCAAAAAAAATAATTTCGTAGAAGAATTTTTTTCTGTAGCTCCACCTGTTACGGGGCTACAGCCCCCCAAAGTTGAAAAAGCCCTATATTTAAATTGTTATAACAAGAGTTCTGTTAAATACATTTTCAATTTGAAAACGACAAATGATAGCTGGTTTCATAAACTTTATAAATTTTTACAAGGCAAATGTTTAGGGTTGCCATACGGTACTAAAGTTGAAGTTAGAGACTTGAGAAATTTGGCAACCTTCCCCATTGAAGGGCTATAACAACTTTTAAATAAAAAATTTACTGTTAGCAGTAAATTTTGTAAGTCAGTAGTAACTATTTCCAAGTAAATATTTCCAAAGTTAAACTCAGTATGTAATACAATATAATTTTGAAAATGTGCTTTTTTAAAAACCCTTGGTTTTTTTTCATCACTTGTTTTTTTTTGTTTTTCACATGTTTGTCAATTTGTAACAAAAAAAAAAAAAATGTTGACAAAAACATAGAAACAATCAAATTATGCAATACATAACAGTAAATCAGAATAAATTTGTTTTTTTCTGTTTTTTTTCAATTTATTCAATTTGGAGTTCAATTTAATGTGATTTCAAAGATTTAGTCATTAACAAACATGTTTTGCAGCAAAATATTAACCCATATTTTAAGGCGAAAAATAAAAACTGGTTTCTATTTTAAATACCGGCTTCTTTTTTTTTTTTTGTTTATTTATTTTACAGTTAAAAATTTAACGCAGTTTTGTGCGTAAGTTCAAATAATGCGGTGATCATATATTCATCCATTTAACTGATATTTTAGAAAATTTGTTGTTTTTATTTTTTAACGTCTTATAATTATTATAGTGTGGTGTGGTTTGGTGCTTTAACGGGTAAATTGAACATACCAGTGGTTCTACTTCTAACAATGTATGCATCCAGTATACAATTCTAGAAATCAAAAATGGCAATTTTAGCAAAAATGGAAGACTTCGCAAAATTGGACGTAATTTATTTTCAAACTTTTTTTTGACCAATCGTTCTGTCGATTAAAAAAATTAATTACTGTTAATAGAGTCTATTATCAAAGAGTTAGACGAATACAAAATTTTAAGTCAACTGGTCCAACTGTTTTATTTAATACTTGCAACACAATCCACGCCCCAACTTGGTGTTTTATTAGAGTATATTCAACAGTACTGTGAAATCTCGTGCTAAGATACAGAATTATCAATTTCCAAGGCGAACTTTTAAATTTTATACGGCTTTTTTTTAAATAAACTTTCATTTGTTTATTTACAATAATCAAAATAGTTTTAAGGAATTGAGCTCCATATTCTTGTACCGCAAGAAAATAGGGAATTATGTTTAATCAAGCCGTTCTTTGACCAAGAGAAATGTTTAGCGGTTGATTGTAGGTGTAGGTGCTTAACACAGATCGCACAACTAAATTTTTGTGATCTTAATTAGAATGGAATTGATAAAGTTTTCAATTATATAAACAGATAGATCTGTTTTTCAAAAAACAGTTTTAACTCATTATTAATGTTTTACGCGCCATATTGCAACCCCCTCAAAACTTCATAAATTTTATTGTAGTCATTTTTAAAGATTATATATTATCGCATATTGACTATTATGGTTGAACCATTAAATAAAATTCAAAATTTGGTTTGTTATATAAAACAAAATTAATATTTTTTAGAAATATCTTTATAGTATATCTGCAATGACGTTCTTTGTCCGCTCTCATTGCGCATTCAACAAAGGAGTGTCTACTGTCTAAAATGAAATGTACATGACAGCGTTTTTTGACATTGTTTTGTTTACAAATTTCATGAATTAAAAAATATTCAATATTTTAAAGTTTATTGTATAGCTATTTTGAATAATAAATATATTCTGATAATATATTTTTTTATTTTTCAATGGAATTTATTTTTCAAAGATCAATTATTTGACATTTGAATACGTAGAGAAAGTGAAAAAGTTCAAAGTTAAACAAATTTTTTAATGGCTGCGTAATGGCTGCATTAGGTCTGCGTCCATTGTAGAAACTTTCATATAATTCAACTCATTTAACATAGTTTGACAAATAGCTACGTGTAGAGAACAAAAAGAGAGCGTTTATTCTAGATAGGCTATAATAATATAAAAATATATAGTTAAAATTTAAAATTAAATCAGTGATTCAATCTTCATTTTAATCTAAATTAAATAGTTTAACAATAACTGTTTTATTTTTCTATAAATCTATTGTGAATTCGGGTTGTTGTAATTCACAATTTTGATAAATTGAAGTATTAAAAAATAATTTCAATTGAAAAAAATTCTTACATTTGTGCACTAAAGTATATTTAACATTTTTTAATAATTATACAGTTAGTTTTCGGATTATTGTTGATTTCGGTGCGAAAAAATAAATGGCAGACATCGATTAACCATTTAATAGTTCATATATGTGACTGAATTTCATTAGAATTGATTATCCAAAGCTTTTAAATAGCATATAAAATAATGGGGTATAATTATATATAATTTAACTATATATATATACTTTTCTACTCGTTTAATAGTTCAATAGTGTTCAAATTATCCAAAATTTAAAAGCAAAAGTAGGTTTTTAAAAAAATTACATATTTGTTGTTCACATGAGTTTAGATGGTATCAACAATTAATTTAATGCAAAATGACTCAGTATATTTGCTATATACAGTAAACCAATTATGTTTTTTATATTTTTTTTAAGCTTTCAGACTAAGAAAATTAATGCTTTAAGCAAAAATTTAAAATAATTAACGGGTTTTTTTTTACTTAAACAATTTAATTATAAAAAATTAGTCTATCAAATTATTAATAAATGATTTGTTTAAAAACTAATATTAACTTAAAAGTAAAATTCAAAAAAAAAGTCAAGGCTTTTAACCAATATACAATTATAAAATGACGGTGTTTTTTTTTATATGTACTTCCTTTTGGTCAGCTCAGATAAGATCTGTTGCTTTTGACATTTATAGATATGCGTATTTTGTAGATAGTTAATGTCAGTGTATCGAGAAAAAATTTAATTGAATTTCATGTCATATTATAACAATTCTATAGAAGATTTAAAAAAATATTATTAGTTATATAAATTGAAAACTATTGTTAATAATATTAATTCATTTTGATTTTACTATCATAAATTAATTGGTTTTTATTAAACAAAAATTATATTTTTAAAAGTTTTTTTTAATTCAAGGTTTAATTTAAAACTTTATCTAAAAACCTTCTATTTTGAATAGCTTATTAAATTATGGATAGCTGAAAAATATACAAATTTTAATTAATAAGTATTAAACTTATTACTAGTATCTTAAAAAAAAAAGCATTTTTAGGAAACCAAGGAAGTCTAAAAGACGTTCTCACTAGAATCATCATCATCATAACATTTAATCTGTAAATCAAAAATTGAGTTTTTTTGAAAAATTAATTTTTAACATTTTTCCGAAATTTCCCAGTTCTTATAATTTGTCTCTTTTAATTTATACGATTTCGAAGTTTATTTAAATTATAAAATATATTATTGGTTTAATAGTTTTATCTAAAACATTCTTCAAAGAATATCAACACTATTGTTCATCATAATAATTAGATTTTCAGTTGTCATTGAAACGTCTGTTTTTTTCAAGCAATTTAAATGCCAAAAGCTTTAAAGCTATTAAGTTATTTGGTTAAGAGGTTGTTTAAAGCTTTTGTTGTAAATAAATAAAACTTTCGAAATTTCAGAACTTTTGAAAGCTTTATAAAAATGATCTTTCAATTAGATATTTTTATTCTTGAAGGAAGCATATGCAAGTTTAAAGAGAAATCCATATTTAAATTGGGTTTTTTAATTAAAATTCAATAAACCAAATAAATAAAAAAAAAAATTTGAAAAAAAAATCCTCCCCGGCGGGGAATCGAACCCCGGTCTCCCGCGTGACAGGCGGGGATACTGACCACTATACTACCGAGGATATGTATTGAAACCATATTATAAATAATTATAAATTACAAAATTTTTTCTTTTATTGCAGCAAGTAATAGATACGAACTAATAATAATCTATTAATCTAAAAATAAGCTAAAATTATGCTTAAAAAAACGAATTATGCTAAAAAAAAAACAAACCACAGCAATAAATTTTTATGTATTACATTATATTTTGACATTATTATGTGGTTAAAATAGGTATAATAATGTCAAAAAATTAATGTTTTATACAAATTATTAATATCTCACTAAGTTCTTCTCACTTACTATACAAATTATAAAATTAAAAAAATAAGAATTTAAAAAAAAAATTATAAAAAAACTGAAAAAAATACACAATTTAATTCGCATGAAATACTAATAAATCGTTTGCTTAATTTTTTTCTGAGAAATTTTTTAAAAATTTTGCAATAATAAAAAAAAAAAATTGATAAGTTAAAAAAAAAACCAAAAAAAAAAAAAAACAAACAAATTAACAACATCTCAACAGTTACTTTCAAAAATATATTGGCAATATAAAATAGTTAATGCCATAAAAGCAAAGTTGTTTTTAGCGCGCTGTAACATTTAAGTGAATTTTTGGACGCAAACATGTGCAATATTATACATGATAAATTTTAGTTAATTTATATTTTTTTGCACTTTTTGTAATTATTATTATTAATTTTATTTTTTTTAATTTATTTTTTGTTTCTTAATTCAATAGACCAAATATTTAATCAGGCTAACAAAATATTTCTTAAGATTTATTAATTAAATTTGGTAATTTTATATAGGTAGTTGTTCCAACAACTATATTCACATTTTTAATATACGAACTAAATTCAGAAGATAATTATTTATTTATTAAAAATTAACAGGGGCATACAATGTAAAAATTTAATAAAATATGGGCAAACGTATTCTGTAAAAGGTAAATTAACAATTACCAAATAAATAAGTGATTGACTTAATGAAAAAAGTCCCTGAAATCAAAAAATTAGAGTATTAAAAAAAATCAAAAAATCCTGAAATCAAAAAAAAAGAGTATTGAGCATAGTATTGATTTAAGGGCTCTGTGAAATTCTAAATTTATTAATTATTTGAATGAAAACAAGCCATTAATATAACACTAAAATAACTGTAAACTTTAAAAATTTCACAATAGAATTAGTATGTACCTAGTTCTTTTAAATAGAATAGGTGAAAGACAAGTTAGAGAACAATTTTCAAATGAAGGCGTTTTTTTTAAATCAGAGCATAGATCGCTCGCTCTGAGCAGAGCATGAACAGAGTACGCTCAGAGGTTTCAAATTTTTTTATATAAGTTACGTTTTGAACTGTCAAAAAATTAATTTAAATAAAAAATGTCTAACCTAAAATAAACAAAACATTTTGACTTTTATTTTACAAGTAAAATCTTAAAGTCAAAATGTCTATGTATTTTATTTTGCTCAGCCGTGCTCGATATATTTCCAGTGAGCACATAGAGCACACTTTGAGTGCGCTTTGATTTAAAACACGATTTTTTTTTTGGCAGTTCATGCTCTGTTGAGACTTAAAAAAAAAACGCCTTAAAACAAATCAAAATAAATAAAAGTAAAATAGTTGACCACAATATTACTGTTTTTAAATAGAAGATGACGCACAAAAGTTTGATACAAAGTATTATAAACGGATCTGAAAATACAGTTTACACATTTTCAGGAAACCGTGTCAACAAACAAATCAATTTTAATTATATGTTTTTTTTTATCTGTTAAATAGCAAATTCTCATTAACTTCATAGTATATGTATACAAATTAAACAGTTATTTTTACAGTTAATTAAAAATACTAAATAAAAACAAAAAAAAAATTGAATTGATGACGGGATATTTAAGAGATAAATGGATGTTTTTTTTTGTTTTTAAATAAAATTAATAACTATATATATATATTTATGATATGTAGTAAGTTTGTTTATATTGTGTATGAAAAATTAAACAACACAGAAAAAAAACTGGTTTCCTAACCTAGAAATTTTTTTTTCTTCGTAGGATTTTATATTTTTGATTGTACACCATTTACCATCAGATGTCATTGTACCTACATTAATATTTTTTTTTTTTTAAACTGTACAATTTGCTTTTATTATTTTTTTACTTTAATTAAATAAAATAAAAAAAAATTGAGACTCGTACAAGATAATTTTGTTTTTTTTTATAATATATTTTAAAATTTTATGCAATAAATGTTTATAAATAAAAGGTTAATTGACATAATACTGGATATTATATAATATTATAAGTACGTTAAAGGTCCCAAAATAAAGTGAATGGTAACATATTATATTATTATCAAATATAAGGGAAAGCAGGTATTATATTATTATATAGTAATTTTAAAATTTAATTAGTAATTAAAAAGGTTTGCAAAATTATCTGTACTTATTAATAGTGGAGTGAATTAAAATACCCAAATATGTAATTTTAAGCGTTTGTTATCCTCTGTGTTCAATATCAAATTTTCAGGTTCAAAAAATATGGCAACCCTAATTTTGTTTTATATATATTATATAATTGTTGTAAATATATATTATATAATTTCTAAAAAAAAAACAATTCATAATAAAGTTGAAGCATGTGACAACAAGTTGACATTAATTAATAAAATCTGATACAAGTTAAAATGTTAACTTAACCTCTATTAATATTTAAATTTAAAGGATATTTGAAACAACTTGGTTTGAATTTAAAGTTCATGGTTGCAGCAGTTGTGTTCATCTCACAACACTAACCATCGTGTTTGTAGTTCGTATTTAAATACTAAAACAAATTAAAAATTCATTATTCATATCTCTAAGATCGTGTCTGTTTTTTGACGTTTACAAAAACAATGTGACAATTTGTAATTTTTTTTAAATATAATTTTGAAGAATTTTTAAAATAACTGATTTTAAAATTGTCAGCAGCTGAATTAACGCCAACTCTAAAGGCTTTTTTTTAAATATGAGCAGAGCATGAACTGCCAAAAAAAACAATTGCTCTCGTTTTCTCTCAAAAATCATTTTTTTTAGTTATGACCGTTTAGAACTTGTGATTCTTGTTTTTTTCTTTTAAATCATAGCGCGCTCAAAGCGTGCCCAACGTGCTCAGTTTCAATATTTTGAGTACGGCTGAGCAAAATAAAATATTAAGACATTTTGACGTTTGTTAAGAATTTTACTTGTAAAATAAAAGTCAAAATGTTTTGTTTATTTGAATTTATCCATTTTTAATTTAATTTTTGACAATTAAAAACGTAACTAAAATCAAAATGACAGTTTTTTCAAATCGTGTTTTTTTATTACATCTGAACGCTCTGAGAGTACTCTGTTCATGTTCTGCTCAGAGCGTGCTCATATCTATGCTCCGAATAAAAAAAAAAAAACGCCTTAACTATCAATATAATTCTCCTTTTAACTCGTTAAGCTATTTGAAAGTTCAAGTCTCTTAAAGAGACGTTTTTTTCTTTGACGTTTTTCAAAGCAATGACAGCTATTTAAATTTGATTTTTTTCAAAATTGAAAAGTATTTCAGTCTAAATTTTGCACAAGATCTGAAAATACTTAAATCTTTTTTTTTAAACCTATGAATCTATGAAATAATATGAATCTATGTATTAATTTCTTACTAATATAATAATATACCCTTGAATTCTAATAAATAAGTTATTAAATAATTTAAAGTAAAAATTCAATTAAATTAATTTTCATATTTTTAAATACTCTGGGAAGTTAAAATTGATTTATTTACGCTAATATCGAAATAAAAAAAAAGGAAAAAACTAACATTTCTAAACTTATATAAATTACAAAAAACATTTGTACGTACATAAATATTCAATTGTATATATGTACTTTATTTACCATATAATCTAACTAATCAATTACAATCGTGTTTTGCTACCTGTATTTTGTATAAAGAACAACAAGTTATTACTTATAATATAATAAAGATTTAATTGTTAAATTTTAATATTATTTAGGTATAGTATATTTGAAAAATCTTTCATAATATACAAACAAAAATTTGGTATCTTATTTTAAATAAAAATAACTAAACTTATTTTAAAGTATTGCCGAGAATAACCTATTCAATGGAATATATATTAAACTACTAACACCAGACAGTATACGGATCACAATATTAAGACCCCATGCAATAGAGGAAACGGAGCAGTTACTAGAGAGCGTTAAGGATTTGGGTAGCAAAATTAAACTGCTCTTCATGCTTTATGGCAATGGTTAACTAATGTTAGCTGAAAGATTCTAAACCATTGCAAAGAAGCTTAGGAGCAAGCTATATGGGAATACATACTTCAGAGTAGTAAAAGCGATTGATTAATCATATTGCAATTAAGAGGATTAAGTGACCGGATCCTTAAAATGTAAAAATACGAATGCTTGTAGAGTTGGACTTAAGAAAAAATCTGAAGGTCTAATTGTTAGACCGATTTATTGTTAGTCTTTATATGTATAATTAAATTTAATTCAATATTTTTTAATACTTCTAGTAGGCACAAATGATACAACTTTTCTTTAATAAAATCAGACCAGACTTTTAAAGGAAGAGAATTTCCCTCAAATACAAAGAAGTATTAAGAAGTCCTTTATTTCTATAAATATTTTCATTCACAATATTTATATTTACTTTTATTATTTTATTAAACTTTTTATATTTTTTTGGATTTTTCATTTTTAGAAAATTTTAATCTCACGCACATTTTTTCTCATTTTTTTTTTCATTTAAATACGCAATAATTCGTTTACGGCTTTTTCCACAGTTTTCCCATTAAACTTTTTTTTTATTAGAAAAAAAAGAAAAACTTTTAGAAAACATTGTACATATTTATATATAAACTTTAAATGTTAATTTTTTATGATAGACCATATTTTACGTTTAGAATGCTTCCATATAAAAAACGAGGAAAAGTTTAGTACAGTAGACTGTGTCAACTCTAGGATACCCGTATGACCGTAACATATACATTATATCATCCGATTAATTACTTTGACAAAATTTCAAGCATACAACTTTATTAGGTATAGTGTAATGCTCATATAAAAGGAGGAGTTGTATGGCAGGTACTCTAACTCGTGGACCAAAAGGGCTGGATTTAAATAGCGACGACGGCTATTGCATAAAAACTAATTTGTGAAAATTTCAAAATCCTAGCTCCTTTGGCAAATTTAGTATACCTTTTGACTAATAGTAAATAGATTATAATTTCTTACGAGACTGTAGAAGAAGAAAACACTCACATATATTAACACAGGTTGCATATTGCATGTACATGTACTTATGAAGAAATATCCTGCAAAATATTCTGATCGAATGGCATACTGACAAATGATAATACAGCGCTAGCTGAAAAGGCAAGTTCAACTGTCACTACCTCTAAAAAAATAAAGACATTTGACTATAGGTGTGGTCGTAAATGTAAACTTTTTGACGTAAAATATGCCATTTGACATTTATTATGATTTTAAGACCAAACAATTTGCAATCAGTAGACATTCAATTTACAAATAAATTTTTGTGGTCGTCAAAGTAAATTTTTTAGTTTTGCAATGGATATAAAATCAACAGATTGTTTATTTTTTCCACTTTTGAAATGAGTTACCATCGCTAATCTTCTACAAATTAGTAGTTTTAAGGTGGATGTGTCCCACAACAAACTTTGTGATTCACTTTCAGTTTCACTCCTATTAATTTAAATTTAAATTAATTTACAAAAAAAGACATAATATTTTCTTACTTACACTATTAATCATAAAAATAAAACAACGCTGAACGCTCAAAAAACTGTACTTACTACTTGGTAAACTGATTGAAAAAAAAAAATTAGTTTGCATAGTTGACGTTTACTTTACACATATTTCACATTTACGACCAGGTTCAGTTAGCAATGATTTTTTACATAATTTTTGATCCTAAATTCAAAATATGCATATTGACGGCAAATTTACATTTACGACCATAAGATATCTTCTCTAAAGGTTGAGCTCTAATACCAGATAAGGTTCTCTTTATATTTATAATAGCTGTGAAGCAAAACAACTTCATATAAGAAGAGGACTTTCTCTCCTAGCTATCTGAATAAAATCGAGATAAGTGATAATGCATTATATTATCTTAAAGCAGACTAAAGAAAGTTTTAGAATACAATGTATGAGGTGTGATACAACTTGACTACTTTATACGAATAATAATTAATTTAAATATCCCTTGGTTAACATTATACAATGAACAAAATATTCAACAAACCAGAATATCCGGAATTATAATTTTCTCCTGAATATTCGAAATAATGTATGGAAACCATATAAATAACCAAATAAGAACATGATTATTGTAATGGTTCTATAATAAAATTATAATTATTGATCATGATGGTGGTACCGCAAACCCATTATTAAAAAATACGTAACCAAATACACATTTACACTTTTTATATTAATTGTAATACCCTTTTAAATTTGGTTGAATGCTTTATTTTGGGGATTTTGTGATAAACGATATTAAATAAAGCAAAATAAAGCCTTCACACGCATCACCATGTTTTTAAATGGAAAGAAAAATACAAAAACGCAAGGAACGAAAAAAGCC
Source organism: Dolichopus griseipennis (assembly GCA_963082915.1). Classification (NCBI taxonomy): domain Eukaryota; kingdom Metazoa; phylum Arthropoda; class Insecta; order Diptera; family Dolichopodidae; genus Dolichopus; species Dolichopus griseipennis. The sequence goes on from OY720441.1 coordinate 42,752,246, forward strand.
AGGGTTTTCTTAAAAGAACTTTTCCATTTTAAAAATCCTCAATTTTTAAAGGTATTCAAGTTTTTTAATTCCTATTTTTTTGTTACAAACAGACTTAAAACTCCCAAGGATCTCAAGCTTCTAAGATATACCATTTGGAAGATATATGAAGTCAATAACTTAGCTAAATTTGAGTAATAATTGTAAATACCGTATGGCAACACTATCATTTACTTTAATATATTTTTAAAGCTTATAAAAAAAGCTATCGTTCGGCCTTTTAAAATTAAATATTTTTCTAATATAACTTGTGAAAAAAATATAGGGCTTTATTATAAATAAAGGAAAATTCGAAAAACGAGGCTGCCAGTCCCAAATGGGTGAAACTACAGAAAACAAGTTGTTCTATAAAATTAATACTTCAGTAGTTTAAATTTCATTGTTTTATTTCAAACAATGTTGAAGCTTGTTAAGTACCCGGACGGACAGACGAATAGAAAAAAACTATATGGGCACTTTTTTTTAAAAGTTGCTAAAAATAATTAGCATTACAAATTATAAAAAAAACTTAACTAGAAAAATTCCTTTGTATTACAAGAGAGGAAAAATCATTTCAATTTTTTGGTAAAGGACGTGGAGTAGGGTGAATAACACTGTATTTTAGCAAAAAAAAATTAAATGTTATTCAAATAATTAAGGAAAGCTTTAAAAAAATTGTTGAAGAGGGAACAGACTTCTGTTCTGATTAACATGATTTTTCAGTTTTTATTGTAATAAATAAAAAAATTATTTTTTTTTATGTCTATTAAATATGTTTAATTAAAGGTAGGGGGAATTAATCCTAGGTAGGCGGTAGGTTTTATTTTTGGCTCGAAAGAAGATTAAAGCCTATTTGTTTCCCCTGCTACTGAGCGTACTCGTGTCTATATCCGCGGTTACTTTATGAATTTTATTATGGTTGATTACAAAATGTGGGTCTTATCTATTCGGTATCTATTTTAAGTGACTTCACATTCGATTACGAAAATAGGTTTGCCGCTTTTTCCATATATACAAAAGCAGATATCATAATTTTGAAACCAACTTTTAAGAATTTTATTTTTGAAATAAACTGAAAAATGTGGATTAAATTATGAAACAAAAGATTTAAAAAAAATCTTAAAAAAAACTAATTAGTCTATATTTCACTTTGGAAAGACAAATAAAGCCTAATTCGTCAAGTTTCGCGATTAAGGATTTTGAATTGAAATTCTCCCTTACTAAGAATACATTTTAAGATTAGCTTCGAAATTTTATTGAGCTTATTTATTGCTTAAATGTTTGAATGAGTTAGTTAAATTTAGAAGTTATACATAGAGTCTTTTATGTAAAAGGCTAATTTTCCAAAAATCTTTTGATCCTCAATTACAACACACTTTGTATAAAAAGATTTCCTTTATAAATTAGAAATAAAGAATTTGATTCTGAAAATTAAATTTTAATAAGATTTTATTGAAAATTTAATTATAGATTCCAACTGAAACTACTCACAGAGCTCACAAGAACATCATACATTTAAATATAGAATCTTTGCATTAAATTTTGACTTCATGTTTTTTATTAAACTACCTTATCTTATGACCCAATCGAAGAATCGGATTGCCATCATTTAAAAGCCTAGTCTCCGATTTAATAATGGAAATTAAAAAATCACAAAATCACAAAAAGTGCCATTTTATTTTTTGGGTGCAATTTTTTTGAAGCGGATTTAAGTTTTGAACTTTAGTACCTTTAAATCATATCAATTGGAATTGAGTGTCCTATATTATTTGTATAGACCTTTGATATAGCAATTTTACTTGATAATTTGGGTTTATTTTAATTTGAAACGAGGAAGAGTGTAGTAGAGTAGACTGTGTCAACTCTGGGATACCCGTATGACCGTAACATATACATTATATCATCCGGTAAATTACTTTTGGCTTTATTAAGTGTAGTGGAATATGTACTCATATAAAATAAAGAGTTGTATGGCAGCTACTCGAACCCTCTGTCGTAGACCAACCAAATTTTGCAGAAACTTTGGCCATAACACTAAACAATTTTTGGCAAAAATTCAGACACCCAGCTTCATTAAGTGGAGAGTAATGCTCATATAAAATAAGGAGTTGTATGGCAGCTACTCGAACCCTCTGCAGCAGACCAACCAAATTTTGCAGAAACTTTGGCCATTACACTAAACAATTGTTGGCAAAAATTCAGTCACCCAGCTTCATTAGGTGAGAGTAATGCTCATATAAAACAAGAAGTTGTATGGCAGCTACTCGAACCCACTCCACTAGACCAACCAAATTTTGCAGAAACTTTGGCCATAAAACTAAACTACTTTTGGCAAAATTTCAGACATGCAGCTGTAATAGGTACAGAGTAATGCTCATATAAAAAAAGAAGTTGTATAGCAGCTACCCGAACCCGTGGACCAAAATGGCTGGATTTAAATAGCGATGACGGCTATTGCAAAAAAACGAATTTGCGAAAATTTCAAGATCCTAGCTCCTTTAGTTTTTGAGTTATCGTGCGGACGGACAGACGGACGGACAGACGGACGGACGGACGGACGGACAGACGGACGGACGGACGGACGGACGGACGGACAGACGGACGGACGGACGGACATACATAGCTAAATCGATTTATTTTTCGATTCTGATCCGATCCATACACTTGAGTCTATATCTACCCCCCCTCCTTCTCTGCGTCACAAACGTAATGGCAAATTTATTATACCCTTTGACTATATAGTCATACGGGTATAATGACTATATAGTCATACGGGTATAAAAAGATCAAATTGATTTGTTTTGAAAAAAGACGACATTAACCTGCCTAGCCTAGATATAATAGTAAGACTGGAATACTGTATTAAAAATTTTAATATTTCAAGTACAAAACTAATTTATTATTTAAATGTGTAATGTTAATGTATTCTAATACTTAAAGTTATTATAATGGTAACTTAAAATAATTACCATATTTTACTGTAATTTTAGTCCCTTAAATGAAACAAATATTTTTAATTGTACATATATATACAATATAATATCAGAATAATATAAAAATATTTATAAATATTATAAATATATCATACTGTCACTAGAATTAAATTAAAAACTTTTTCAGGAAAATGTTACAAATCATGATAAATGAAATTTAAGAATTTATAAAAAAAATTAAATTTTATACCCAAATTGTTTTTGCCCAAAAAGTTTTATAAAAATATTTTCAGATTTATATAATTTTATTCCATTTTTTTATCAACCCAATTTTAAGCAACCCTATACATACCTCTACCATTTAAGGAAATGAAATGTAAATGCACAAATATTGTATATAAACTTACGTGAAATAAACTTGACCAGATTTATGATGTGGAGCATTCCATATTAATGTTGCACCTGTTTTATTTTTTGGATCAGCATGTGTTACTGCTGAACATTCTGGTATTGTTTTAATATTTTTTAATTGATCCCAATTTCCAATCCATTCATTTGTTTCAACATCACGTGCTTGTAAGAAAAATCCACGAAATATTTGATTTGGATTATGTGCTGGATATATTTGTACTGTTGGTTATATTAAAAAATAAATTATTATTAATATTTAAGTTAATTAATTAATAATTATTATATAAATTGGGGAAAGATTGTAAAAATTAATTGAAATATTATCTTGGGATTAATATGAATTTTATTTTGTCTGATTTTAATAAATTGTTAATTGAATAAAAATTGTCTGGAAAACGGTAAGAGATGAGGAGTGGAACTAAAGCTGAGAAATAGGTGACTTTAAAAAAAAAATAAAACGGGTTTTTATGCAAGAATTTTAAGGCTATTTAATAAAACAAGTAAAAAGTATCAATATTTTTCGGATTAAAGGCCTTTTGACTCACAGGTGAAGAGAGATAATGAAAATTGATAAAGATAATGAATGAATAGATATTTATCTTCGGTCTTGCACTGTCTTTTAACAATTCTTCTATCATGTACAGCATAGAAGGCGAAAGGTGTTGTTATTTTTTTTTAAAAAGTATTCGAAATTACTTTGAAGGCATTAAACTCGGATACCGTTAGTAATAGAGCCACCTCCGCGGTCCCATTTTCAGAAAAATTTTTTGTTCATTATTTACACGCTCTTTGAGACCTTTGAGTTCTGGACACCATACAAAGGTTAAAGGATTTTTAAGGCTCAGTAGATGATTTGATTAAAATAAATTTCTCAGAAATATGATATTCTACTAAACGTGTATGATATTCTATTAATCGTGTATGATATTCTACTAAACGTGTATGATATTCTACCAAACGTGATATTTTACTAAAATACTATTTATTTTGAATAACTCCTAAACTGCTTGGCTTAGTTGCACATTTTTACATGGACTCAATCATTTTAAAATTGTTGGACAATGAAATTTTATTAGAAATAATGAGAAGGATCGGAGCATTTTCTTTAAAATGATCCTCACGATATCTCAAAAATTTTACACAAATGCTGAAATAACGGTAAATATTTAAAACATATAAAAGCCAATTTAATACTTATGAATTCAATAGATATGAAGAGATATTGAACCACAAAATATCTATTATTAGTTAACGTATGCTATTATTCGAGTAAGAACGGTTGATATTTAAAAATAATTTTTTTAAACGCGTCCGGACCCTCAAAGTTTGTGAATGCAAAATTTATAAACAAATGCTGGCAGTATTCAAAAACTTAACTTAGGTATACCATGAGATTAGTTTTTTTTTTATTAAACTATGTATTTGAATATTGAGTGCTAAATTTTTAATTTTTATTAGAAACTTCAATTGCATTTCTTTCAAAACCCAAAAATCTTAAACCCATCCTTTTAAATTATCAGATTTGAAATGAATTCCCCAAATTTCTTGATGCCAATTAAAGTTGGATAAATTCTTTTAAATGGTTCATTAAGTTTTTACATACCTTTAAGTTTTTCACCAGGATGATAATGATCTGAGCTGGCAACAATAATATATGGTATTGAATGTAATGGTTGAGATCTAGCAGCACCATGATTTGGTTGATTAACACGTTCTTTACGTACACATGCATCAGCTGGTGCACCATCTGGAAATCCTTGACTGACAGCAAATAAAGCAACAATTAATAAAATAACTTTCATTTGGACACTTTCCATTTTTGAATTTTTTGTTTATATTTTTAAATTTAATTAAAATTATTTATTTTTTGAAAAAAATTTTTTTATTGAATTTTATCTTTTATTTTTAATTTAATTTTTTTTTTTTTTATTTTTAATCTTATTAAAGTTTTATTTTATTTTTTTATATTCCGGGCACTTTAAAAAAATGTATAACTTTTTTTTTAAGTCTTAGTTCACTTTAATCTTAAATAGAACCGAGACCGTATAATGGACAATTTCAATAATACAAATTGTTGTATTTTAGAAAAACGCGATTTTTTTTTTTTTAAACTTTGCGCGTTTTGTTCAATTTCAATAAAAATTTCAATTAAAAATCTTTTTTGGGATTCGTATGACAACGGTTTTAAAGTTTTTCCCTTCCACTTAAACTTTTTAAAAATTCCAAAAAAAAAACAAAAAATTGGTTTTAGTGTTTTTTTTTTTTGTTTTTTTTTTTTTAAGTTGCATTGCATGTACATATGAGATTAAAAGCTCATTGGTCATACCTTGTATAGTACTAAATATTAAACTTTGTATAGTATAAGTATATTTTCATTCAACAACATCATCACCATCCACCACCATCTAAATATATAACAGTATATTTACTAGAAAAACTGTTGCAACTTAGTGAAAAAAGGAAAAAAAAAAAATTTTTTTAAATTTAAGGGGTAGTGGGGATATTTGAGTTTGGATATGAAATATACCAAATTTAGACAAAGAAAGAAGTATCAATTTATATCGTATTAAGAAAATATGTTTGTAGATATATATATAAGATTAAATATATATGTGTAGTGTATATAAACTGCTTTGATCGATTTAATAAAATCCTAAATTTTCTAGAAAAGTTTTTATTTGCTAAGATATTAGATTTAAATTTGCTTTTCTAATTTTAATAACGTAATCTGTTTTATTTAAACTAAATCGTATGGACCCTACGGTACTTTTATCTAAAGATTTATTAATTATTAGAACGGAAGTGCTAACTGTTAAAATTTGTAACATATAAGAAACGTCTTAGTCAATTAAAAAATTTAAAATTGCTATGGTAACAATAATAACAACAACTACTGGATTAAATTTAACATCAAAATAAACATTATTTTCTTTAAGTGAAGAGTTTTTTGTTTTAAGTGAAATTTGTTTTGATTTTTACTGAAGAATATTTTATTTAAAAAAATCATTTGGATTACTTAAATTGAAAATATTTGTATTTGAATTGAAGATTTATTCATTATTTTATTTTTAATGAACTCCTAATGTCTAAAACGTTGGCTTTGAGGCTTCTTAGACTATTTTGAATTATATTATTTTAAAAAGTTGTTTTATCTTGATTTTTTAACAATTGTGAGTAAATTTAAGGAGTTGTTATAATTAAACTAGCTAATACCCGGTGCGCTTTGCTGCGCCTCTCAATGGAGGTTTAATTGAAGTAGATGTTACTGCAAAAAGTTAACACAAAAATTACACACGGTTTACACATGTAAATTTTAAAATGTATGAAAGCAATCTTTTTAAAACGATTTTTCTAGAATTATTCTAGTAATTTTTGAAACTTTCTGTAATTCAAAGCAGTACAATCTACTTTCCAAAATTTGACGTAATTTACTTCCAAAAAATTTTTAACCGACTGTTAACAGACTCAACTCCATTTTCAAGTTGCTTCACACATATAAAATTTGAGGTCAACCGGTCAAATCGTTTCTAATTTAGAGTTAAGTAACGCAAAAATCTATTAAAAGCCACTGAGCCCCATTGGGAACTACACTTTCTCTTTGGGCGCAAACTTGAACGTTATTTGCTTCCGAATTTTTTTTTTGTCAATCGTCGGGTCGGCATGGGTTAACCAATTGCAAGTCTGTTAAAAGAGTTAATTTCATTCTCAAAACGGAACACATATACACAATTTGAAGAAAATCGGTTAAACCGTTTCTAATTTGGAGTAAAGTAACCAAAAACTTTGTAAAAAGCTGTTGGGCCGCAATGGGTTAATGCAACTCAATAAAAATTTTTTGTTGGCTTTCTTTTTAGCCAAAGCAGAATTTCATAAAATCGGACAAAATTTGGACCCAAAATTTTTTTTGACCAACCATCGGCCCGACATGGGTTAAGAAATTCCAAAACTGTTAATAGTGTCTACTCAATTCTCAAAGAGCATCACGTATACAAAATTTGAAGTCAATCGGTCAAACCGTTTTCATTTTAGAACCAAAAAGGTTAAATACTTGCAACACAGCCCCAACTTGGCGGTCCGTTAGAGCAAAATTTTTGGACCACGATTTCTTTCCGTACCCAAAAACCTCTATATACAAATTTTCATGAAAATTGGCCGAGCAGTTTAGGAGTCTATTCGCTACATACAACAAACAAATAAACAAACTTTCGCTTTTATATATATAGATTAAATATAATTCCTTCACTTTAAGTAAAAATTTTTATGTTTTAAGTCAAATATGGTTTTATTAATAAAATATTCACATAATGTAAAAATATATGCAGTTAAAGTAAAAATTTTATCAGTCAAGGCTTGCATCAATGATTTTGGACGATAGGTAGTGACATTTTTGGACTAATTAAAAGTATAACAAGACAATTGAAAATAATAAATCCTGATTTTCATTTTAAAAGGCTGTATTTGAAACATTTAATAAAACATTTTATAAATCGCTCTTAAATTATCCTCCTTTTTTTTGAACTTGTCAAAAGGTAAATGGAAAATATTTTTATAACTTAATAAAACTCACTCAATTTTAAAATAATAACAAAACATTAATAATTGATTAAATTCCATAAATATTCTTAAATCTTGAGTATTGTCTTGTCCGTAAAAAAATTTCACTCATCAATCACCATTTAACATTTTTATTTAACAGATGTGAGTAAATGAGCATTTTCTCATTATATATAAAATATAGAGAGGGAAATCTTATATAAAAAAATTAGAAATTAGAATTTAATTAAAATCTCAAATGAGTCAATTCACAAATGTCATCAGTCATATGCATGCATATCATACTCATAATAAGAATAGATTAAAGAATAAAAGAGAAAGAGAATATTTTAATAAATTTTGTTGTTGTAAATGATAAGATAACAACATTTAAATTAATTTTATGAAAAAGAATTTTAACTCCTTACTATAGGGTATATATTTATTAAAATTGACAAAAAATATAAATATTTAAATTATTTTAATTAAATTAGATCTTAAATATGACCATTTTACAATTAAAGATAAAAAATCATAAAATATATTAAAAATTTTTTAAAATCGAAAAACTAGCATATTTCATTGAGCTCTAATTTTGAGTTTAATAAGCTAAACTTTGATTCTCAGATTAGATCCATAAGATATTAACCAAATGTTAAAAAAAAATCTAAAATATTCTAAAATTAATTGAATTTTTTTTGATTTGGTTTTTTTTATTGTTTTCGCTTTATATTTTAATATTCTAAAATTTTGCCTGTAAAAATTGTATTATAATATTTTATTTTACTATTCTAATATACTATTTTTGTCAGTGCCTATTTCGATCATCATAATCCATATTCGAATACCGAATTGTAAGTATTTATTTTACGATGTTTATGATGGTCATTTTGATGCTTTCGATGGAAAGCATCGAAAGCATCGGAATCCACCCATTGAAAATGTACGCAGCTCCTTTAGGTTGTGTATGACTTTGATACACTAAAACCAAACCCTTTTAAAACCAAACATTAAGATGGGACCTTTAATACAAATGTACAGTTTGGTTTTATCAACAAAATCGGCGTTGGAAAAGGAAACTTGAGTAATTTGGGATATTGCTATTTGATGTTGATATTACATGTTATTAAATGTTGGCAATGCCTCCTCAATATTTTGTATATTGTATATATATTTGATACAAGATGTAATCGGTCGAATGAAAGAAATGTCATACTTCTTGAATAACCTAATACTATTAATTGATAGGTTGAAATTACTGTCAACTTATGAAATTTTTTTTTCAAAAATAACAACTTTTGACTTTCTAAGATAATCAAAATTCTAAACGAAAAATAAGATTTATGATATCGACCTACTAATTCATAAAAAAACAATCTCACATATTATCAAATTCAATATTTGAAGTTCTGCTTTAGGTTGATCGCACATATTAATAAAATTTATTTGATTTTAAAAAACTGAAACCAGTTTATAACAAAAAACAAAATGAAAAAAATATGTTGACCAAAGGGACTAGAAAGAGAGAAAATGAATTAACCGGCATTTTAATTTGGATTTTTTTTTAAACATAAATATTTTCACACAAACACAGGCCCGTTTGTATATACTGTTTTTCACATATTAAATGAAGAATGCCTGGTATTTTTTTTATATTATGATAGGTATATATTTATACAAATGACATTTTTATTATATAGATATATGTATATATTTATACCCGTATGACTGTAGATCTAAAGGGTATACTAAATTTGCCATTACGTTTGTGACACAAAAAGGAGAAGGGATAGATATACTAGATAAAGACTTAAAGGTATGGATCAGATCAGAATCAAAAAGTAAATCTAATACAATGGGTTCGAGTAGCTGTCATACAACTTTTTCTTTGATATGAGCATTAGTCTATACCTATTGAAGCTGGATGTCTGCAATTATGACAAAAATAGCTTAATTTTATGGTCAAAGTTTGTATAAAATTTAGTTGGGGTAGTGCAGTGGCTTCGAGTAGTTTTCGTACAATTTCATCTTTTATTTGAGCATTACTCTATGTCTATACTGGTTTGTTTTAATGGCCAACGTGTGAATAAAATAAAGTTGGTGTATTGGAAGAGCTGACTTTCAACTTATATTTCCTTGTGTACATAACTGAAAGTCTATAAGTTATGAATTTAAAATTTTATCAAAAGTAATTAACCGGATGATAAAATGTCGATATTACAATTATACCAGTATCCCAGAGTTGACACAGTTTACTCTACTACACTCTTCTTTTTCGTTTTAAAATATACATACATATATATTTTAGCGATCGTGTATTTTATAAAAAAAAAAATAGTCACCAGTCACCACATTTCATTAAAAAAATTCAACTTAGATTATAATTTTGTATCCAAGTTTAATTCAGTCTTTTTACATTTTCAGTACAGTATAGTTGATTGTTTTGTTTATAAATTTTTTTTAGAATATTTTTAGTGAAGGAAATATTAAAAAATATTTAAATTACTTCTAAATTATTTTTTTTTTGATTTTTAATTATACATAAAATTCAAAACAAAATATACTAAAATGGTTATCAATTTTGCGGCTGGGCCAGCAAAGTTACCTGAAGAGGTGAGTTATTAAATAAATGTAAACTTCTAATATAAAAACAATTTTATTAGATTTGATTGAAAATTCCAAGAGTGGAATTAATTTATTATCAATTTGTGATAATTATAATAGTTTTTTTTTAATTATTTAGTAGATAGTTTGTAGTTAAGCTAAGTTAAAGAAATTGAATTAGATTAGAGATCATAATAATAAAATTATATTGATATTTACTGATAAAACTTTTGAGTACCTACATAAACATTTCGTTGTTTATTTATTAATGAGGATCAATTTAAAAAATATATAGGTATATATATAATATATACATATAATAAAAACCAGTTCTGAACTTATAATCAAATTCAATTGGAAAGAATGTCGTTGAACGAAGAAAATATGGAAACGAAAGAAAATGAAGAATATAAATAATATATATATATATATTCTAGAATATAATTAATATTCTCGAAAAAGAAATTTAAGCCGGTTGAACTGAAATGTGAAATGTTACTAAGTGCATTTTTGGATAAAATTGAGATATTTTAAAACCAGTTAAATAATATATACACATATAATTTACCAGTTGAATTCTAGAATAGTTGATCTCAATTTTTGAAATATTTCGATAAAAATTGGCTCGAACTTCTCATAAACACTCATAAAATTGTTAAAATATTTTGTACGATAAGGTTGACCTATATTATCGGACATATACTTATAAATTTAAAACCGTCTTTGCTCCAGATTTTCGATCAATATTTTTTCAATTAAATATCAATATTTTGCGAATATTCACTTAGTTTAGTACAATTATTATTTAGTATAATCATACCATCCATATGATGAATTGAAAATTTAAAATGCATTTACCCTTCTCCTCAACAGATTTTAATCAATATTTTTTCAATATAATATCAATACTTTTTCAATAATCACTTAATTTAATACAATCGGACCCATCCGGAAATATTTGATGCATATAAACCTTCTCTATCAAGAAATTCGATCAATTTTTTTCAATATTTTATCAATATTTTGTCAATACTCTCCTAATTTAATGCAATTTGATCATTAATATTATTAATAAAAAATATAAGATACGTATCTTGCATAAATTACATCAATATTTTCAATATAATATAATTTTGTGAATTTTACATCGAAATTTAAGCTTCATTTCAAACTTTGTATTAACTTTGGTGCAATGAGTTTCAAACACATGATTAGTGATAACAACTATGACATGTTTTAATGTTCTTATCAGTCACTGAATTAACAGATGAATTCTAATGCAATAAGTAATTTAAATGACGTTATAATTTTTTGTTAAGTACGAGTATTATTCCACAAGATTGTTTATTCAATTTTAATTCGATTGATAAGTTTGATACATTCACAATAATTTATACTTTTATTAAAAACAATTTTTTAATTCATTGAATGTGATTACTGATAAATGACACAAACATTAAGTAAACAAACTTTCGAATATTAAATGATAATATTAAAATATATTTTTAGCAATACCAATATTTGAACTTTTATATTCTTTTCCGTTTCACTTTTAATTATATTTTTTTTTCGAATTTCATTTCATGTTTATTTTTTACGGACTATGGAATAAATTTTAACTCATGACGATTAATATTAACTATAATATTTGTATAAATGACAAGCATTTAAACAAGTGTTTTAACTGCGGAAAGTTTATTTTGAACATTTAACATTTAACATTTTCTAAACATTTTTTTTTGAAAAAAAAGTTTGTTACCAGTTGTATTGAAAATTTTGAAGTTATTAGCTTTTTTTATAAATAATCTGGCTTTAATTGATCTTAAGCTCAGAGTTATGTACTTTCATAATAAATATATAGGTATTACGACTCTATAGTCATCTATAGTTATCAAAGCATTTCTTACTGAACACAGAATAAATACGAAAAGATTCTAAGTTCTAAAACCATATTACAAAGTGGGTTTTAAATCAATTTTTTTGATAAATACTTATCAGAGTCTGAAATATTTCCTGTTACTATGGTTACGAATTGCATTTATAACCTTTTTGTTTATTTTCAATTTTGATAGTAATGAGTGAATGACCCATGAGAATTTTGTTAAATACAATTGTGAACTCAAATTAATGAATTAAGAAATTTTTTTAATCTTTTATTCTTAATTACTGAATTTTTATGCATATTATTAATACCAATTTGATCTTCAAAGTCATAGCAGAATATTAAGCTTGCCAGCTATTTTAAAATTTGTAGATAGTGAATTTCTTCTTATTATATCTTAAGATTCTTGATTCCAACTATTAATTTAATATATATATATTAACATACATATATAAAATCTCTATACTTTTTTAATTATTAGGTACTTGCTGAAGTACAAAAAAATTTAGTTGATTATCAAGGAAATGGTTTAAGTGTTATGGAAATGTCACATCGTGGTGGTCTCTACAATGGAATTCATGAAAATACAATAAAGAATTTTAAAGAACTTCTAAATATACCAGATAATTATAAGGTGTTATTTTTACAAGGTGGTGGTACAGGTTTATTTGCAGCAGTATGTATGAATTTAATGGGACGTACTGGTACTGCTGATTATATTGTTACTGGTTCATGGTCTGAAAAAGCAGCTAAAGAAGCTGCCAAATATGGTACTGTAAATATGGTTATACCAAAAACTGAAAAATATCAACAAATACCAAATCAAAGTACATGGAAATTAGATTCAAATGCATCATACTTATATTACTGTGATAATGAAACAGTTGATGGTGTTGAATTTAATTTTACACCCAAAACAATTAATAATATTCCATTGGTATGTGATATGTCATCGAACTTTTTAAGTAGAAAAGTTGATGTTTCAAAATATGGTTTAATATTTGCTGGTGCACAAAAAAATATTGGACCAGCTGGTGTAACAGTAGCTATTGTACGTGACGATTTAATTGGTAATGCAATGAAACTGACACCATCTGTATGGGATTTTGGTATTTTAACAAAAAATAATTCATTATACAATACTCCGCCATGTTTTGGGTAAGTTATTTTTTGTTTTAAAGTAAAGGTTTTTTAAATTTTAATTAAAAATAAATTTTTTTTAATGTTTTAGAATTTATGTTATTGGTTGCGTTTTAGAATGGATTAAAAAAAAAGGTGGTATTGAAGGAATGTCTAAAAATGCTGATACCAAATCAAAATTAATTTATAAAGTAATTGATGAGTCAAAAGGTTTTTATAATTGTCCAGTATCAGTTGATTCAAGATCTCGTATGAATGTTCCATTTAGAATTGGTTCAATTAAAGGTGATGACACATTAGAAAGTAAATTTCTAAAAGGTGCTGAATCTGATGGTATGATTCAATTAAAAGGACATAGAAGTGTTGGTGGTATACGTGCCTCTCTTTATAATGCTGTTACTGTAGCCGAAACAGAAAAATTGGCAAATTATATGATTGAATTTTGTAAAAATAATCAAACAAAAGCTTAAATAAGTAAAAATTATATATATATTGGACTCTCTTTTTTATATTAATATAAAGTTTAATAAAAATAAATCTGTTTATATTTTTAAATATAAATTACATTTTATTATGTTGTATATGCTTTTATTAAATTTTATTAAATTTTTCAATACAATTTTATTGTAGACCTCTTTCATGAAATAATTCATCAAGGAGTTTTTCTATTGGTTCATTAGTACCTCTCAGATTATCAACAACTTGCTTTGCCCAAACAAAATATTGATCTCGACGTTCCTAAAAGAAATAAAATATATTAGCATTTTGTTATTTAATTAAATCTTTCATCTGATTAATGAATTTTCTTTTGTTATTACTTCTGTCCAACCATTTGGCAAATATTTATTCATATCTCTTAAATTATCCAACTTATCAGCCAATTTAACTAATTTTGCTTTACGAGTAGATTTTTTAGCATTTACAATTTGTAATCTTTTACGTTCTTGTTTTTCTAAACTTTTATCATCCGTAACTTCTTTTACAATATCGCATACATCTTTACCAAAATTTTCTTCAATTTCTGCAAAAGTTGTTGCTGTGTCTTCTACAGTATCATGTAATAATGCTGCCATTAGTACAATTTCATCAGAAATATTTCCATCAACAGCTAAAATGGTTGCTACTCTAATTGGATGATTAATATATGGTGATTTTGTATCATCCAGACGTCTCTGATCTTTATGCTTTAAAGCAGCAAATTGAAGACATTTGAATAAGGTGGGTAAAATGTCCATAGCACTGAAAGTTAAAAAAAAATAATATAATTGAAAAAAAACTTATTAAGAATTAAATAACGTTTTATACCATAATATAATCTTCAAATACGTTGATATTAACTGAAAATAAATATAATTGGATTATAATATTTTAAGACATTAATTAGATTAAATTTTTTAATATTTCTTCATTCAATAAAATTGAATTAAATTAAATAAATATAAAATAATCCAAAATTTACAAGTTTTCTCTACAAACCGCTATTAGCGCTTAAGTCGGTATAATAACATTTCGGTATATAATTTTTTAGTACAATCGTGTACAGCAACCTTTCTTTTTGTTAATTATTTGTATGTTCAATATTTAGACACAGATGTCCTATCAAATTATTAATAGAAAATCAAATTGTCAAAAAAATTTGAAATACTTCTTGTTTTTATTTTTTATATACTAAAATATTTGTACGTAAAACCATATCTCAACATTTTTTGGTTATGTTTTGTTTACTAAGTATTTTCCATTTTCATTCAAATTCAAATACAAATAATACGTCACTAATTTAATTAATTAACACGTTTAAAGTTTAAAAAGATTTCAATTAAAATTTAAAAGTAACTAATTATTTATAAAAATTATATTTGTTTATGACCGCTAAAAAATCACAGTTGTAATAAACCAAATTCTACAATGTACAATTGTACAATTAATATAAATTGGTTTCATATGAAACAATTTTTAAGTTTAAAATTTTAATTTTTACTTACAAAAATAGCAAAATGTATAGAATGGTAAATAAATTCTAAATTCTAGTCCAACAATATTTTATAAATTGTAATTGTAAAATGTAAACATTAAAAACTTATTTGTTATTTATTTATTAGTTATTTCACCCACACATGTTATTGTTTTCTGTCACTTGCTGTCACTACAAATGTCATTATGTCTTATGAGTTATGATGAACGGTCTAATTACTTAGAAGTTGAGTAATTTAGATGAATATTTGAGTGGTTTGTTGAATTTGAATGAATTAATTTATTTTAAATTGATTTAATTGAAACGTCGTTTTTTTTTTAATAAAAATTGATTGCAATATTAAATTTTTTTTTATGTTATTTGCTTTATTCGCTTAAGTATTGGTAGAAAAGTGCAATAAGTCCCTAAAGCAAAATGAAATAATTTCCATGGAAGAACTTTTTTCTATAGCCCCACAAAATAATCAGTACCTATGTAACACTATATAATATTGCAAATGTGATTTTTAAATAACACTTTGGGTTTTTCTTTTAGAAAAATTGCGAATGTCTATGGAAAAGTTTGAATGTTTGACAGGAACATAGGTAGTTTAGGTCTGAAATATTCAAAATATTTGAAATTTTTTAAAAAGATTTTAGAAAATATTCTAATAATATTTGTAAAATTATGAACAAAGATTATCTATTAGAATTTAATAGACAATCTTTTATTATGAATGTACGTTCTTTTACCTTCACAGATAAACTTATTCATTTTTATCATTTGAATCAATTTGAACCCGATATTTAAATTTGAATCTTGTAAATGTGTGTTGCTGTATGCATTGTATGTTTATTTTAAAATTTTATTTTTAGTAAATAAATATGTGAGCAAGTGTATATACCTATAATTTTATTAAAAAAAGCGTAAATAAATACTTTTATTAATGAAGTAAACAAAATCTTTTCTGATAAGAATAATAAGTGTTTACTAAAACATTCAAAACCTTGACCATCGTTTATTTTTCTCAAAAATATTTCATACTAAAAATGTTTATATGAGTTTGTCCCTTTTCCTTTTATCTTTACTCTATGATAATACTAAATTAGTATCTTAATACTTAATTAGCAGATTATTTTCAAATGGAGTGGAATCTTTAATTTAATTAATCTTGAGTGAGTCTTATCTTGCATCTTTATAAAAATAGTATTAATAATAATGATTTATAAAAATAATAATAAAAATGATTTATATTAATTTAATAACATTATTTATTTCTTAAAAATATATTTTACAATATTAAATAACAAGTGAACTTTCATTTATTTTTTTTTATTTTTTTAATTAGACCCAACCTTATATTATTGAAAAATCCACTATCCACTAAACTCCTGTTTGTAAACTTAATTTAAATTGTAATAATACCAACAAATAAATTGATATTGTCCCAAGAAACTGTAAAAATTAAAAATCTTTTATTTTTTCATACTATTTAATTTCAAAAATCAACAAACCGATGTTAAAAGTTCCCTATTAACTTCTCCAAATCCTTTTAAATCAACAACAGCCGGATTCATATGTATTGCAACAATAAATAAATCAATTTCTTTTTGTGTTTGTATATCAATTTGATGTAAATTAACTGATACCAATGTATCTTGAATACCTTGTGCAACAACTTCAGTTGCCTTGTGAGAACAATCAGCAAATATAAATAATAATATTGAACAATATAATGCAATTAGTAATAGGCCAACATCTTTTAATTCAATACCATGATCTAAAAATCCAGATAATGCACCATATGTTGAAATTGTAATATTTACAAACCTATATGGAAAGAATGATTTTTCAATATAGGCCCTCTTAAAATGCTAGGCTTTATAAAGTTTTAATTTTTCTTTAAACAAACACTTACATAAATAATGAATATGTTGAATATGTTCTAGCATAAGCATTTCCTAATGATTGTAACAATTCACTTAAATTTAACCATAAAAATCTATATTGTGATATTATTGATGCATTACATTCAATATGAATGTCCTGAAATTTGAAGATAAAGTTAATCGAGAGGAATAAAAAGTATGTGAATAAGGGATGTAAAAGGGACAGCACACTTACATTCTTAAAACTCTGTGATAAACTAATTGCTGATATTCGAATTGCTGTTGAATTGATATACCATAAGCATGCATTCATATTAATCATAATAATTATATGATAATAAGCTATTGTATGCCACATTAAGAAACCTGTAATTAATTAATAACTAACATTTTCATACAACTACAGTGAGATATACAGGATTTCCAGAGCTCAGTGGTCCCAAACGAACAAAATAATATTCCACAGAATGGCATTTATAGACTCTTATTCTAGCTATAAATCTTAGTATAAACTTACATATCCGAGGGGTTAGCTCTATTAACATGTCATATGATTAAGTCCTATTATAATAATATACGAATATAACGATACTACTATCACTTTCAGATCTATGGAATACTGAGATCTAGAAATTCCCTGTACATGTCTATTTCATTATATTTTACCGTCTAATAGATTTTGTAATGATACAAGGAAAAGTATTGCAAAAAATACACATCCAATGAACATTATACCAATTAAAATAGCTAAATTTGGAAAATGTAATGATTCACCAGTAATCCTATAATAACGAACCTAAAATTAAAGAAACTTAAGATTTGTATACAACTTAAAAAAAATCCAAAAAAACCAAAATACCTGAAATGTACCCCACATAGTTTTATAACGTGCAACTTCACGTGCAACACCCCATCCAACAAATGGTATCCAAAAATGTGGCACCAAAAATATTATAAATATAACAGCATATATATATTCATCAAATTTATCAGTTTTTAATAGAATTTTAACTCTGGCTTGACCAACAATTACAACAACAAATGATGTTATGGAATAAAATACTAATGCATATATCATTGGCCATGATGCCCATTTAAATTCAACCTTTAATTCAAATTTTCAATTATACAAATTACATTTCTATTACTTGAAAATTGATTTAACTCACCTTTCCTGGCACTCTCATAATTGGCATTACACCCAAATATTGAAATAATTTTAATAATAATTTATGATCACGATAGAACTGAAAATAAGATTAGTTGTATAGTTATAATTGGATTAATTTAAATTAAATGTTTTTGAAGAATGGAAGTTCATAGTATAAGGTGCGCTATTATTAAGAGGAAGCATCTAAAAGATGTAAGAGTATATAAAATGGAACGATATTCCAATTCGTTTCATCTCGGCTTTCTTTAGGGATTCTATCATAAAGTGTTATTATAGCATCTATACCCATTATATTGTGGTGTAATAGGTCTTCAAGAGAATTTTAGTATAAAGATGGGTCCATTATCATAATCATCTCTTTATTTACTTGCATTTTTATTGTCGGTACTCCGGCTTCAAATTGTTAACTTTGTGTATAGATCCTTTGGGTAGTGTGCGACTTCAGCGCACCAAAACCACATCATTTTCGAATTCACCTACAGCCAGGGACATATGACACAAATGTACAGTTTGGTTACGAGGATAGAACTAAAATATTAATATCCCCGAAATATTTAAAAAAATCTATTTAAAAATATTAAACCAATGCTTAAAACATAATTTTTTGAAAAATCAGGCAATTCACATTCTATACAATTGTAAATAAGACAATGATCCAAATGAGAATTGACCCGCACTTTTACAATATTCATCGCAGGATTCCGCTGCAGCAATGCTGGGTTTAATTTGAAATAAAATAAACAATCCCATGTACATCTCGTTATTTAGTTACAACATTGTTTAATTAATCGGTTCATACTTTTAAAAATCCTTGCACTTTAACTATTCATTTCCCTCAAAAATTAATTAACAGAATATTTACCTGATCATGTATTTCAGCTGTTGGTCCATGAGTAGATTTAAGCTGTGATCTTTCTAAACGTTCACTTTCTCGATAAAATGTTGGCATTTCACTCTCCAATTCACCCACAATAATTTCTTTATTACGATGTGCATCGAATATTTTATGCAAATCTTTACGAAATACTGAATAATTAATGGCTGTTTCAAAATCTTCATCATCTATAAGTGAATCACGACGATACGTGGCTGCAGAATGATTACTATGATGATCCAGTTTTAAAAATTTGCCAGAAAATTCGATTCGAAAATTGATTTCTAGAAAAAAAAGTGTTGATAGTTTTAAAGGTTACAATTGACTGAATGAATTTTGTTAAATGTTTTTTGATTTTATGATTTTCTAATTCTAAAATAAAATGTTTTACCACGTTTTTTTAATAATTCTATATATTTAATTGTTACCCTTGAATATTGAAGATGTTAAATATTTAATTAAAGGATTTTTTATAAGTTTATTATATTTTTGGTAAATACATAAATTCAATGCTGAAGTCACCGAATATAAATTTAAAGTTCTTTATACTAAAAATAGTTATCAAATATTGATTTTAAAGGTCATTTGATGTCGCAAGTTCTTGTACCAATATACTTTTAAGGAAATTAAATAAAAATTCAAATTAACTTTATTTAAACAATAAAATAAAGTCGTATAATACTTTTCGATTAATTGTTATATCAAAAAATAATACTATTGTTATCCTTGTCAGCTATCAGATACTCATTCGAACCCACTATAGTGTGACAAGTGACAAATTGAATATATCATCGGAATATTGATTATATTATATAAGTTCAACTTGTAATGCTTATAATTGATATCGTCCCAGATTTTATTGTTTGAATAAATTTTTTGGAAGATGACTAGGCAAATAATACTCAAACTTGTACGAAAATTCGATAAGCAGTTGTAAGCCCCAAGAAATAACGATGCGGTAATAATTCCGGATTCCCAAAATTTGTGATCTCCTATTATTTTCGAATCGGAACGGAAATAAAATTGATTTATTTCTTGGGGAATTATTTTCGGGAACCAACAGTTCTTGCAAATTTTCTTCAAAACGATTTCAACCTTTAAACTTAAACTTTTGGAACAATGCTTCATGGAATGTTTTCCCTGATAAAAATATATATGTTCATTACAAAAATAAATTTTAGAAGAAGGAATTCATATCTGTCATTTAAATATCCCATCCAATTTACCTCATCTCAATACACTTTTAATTCCTTCCACATACGTATGCTCAAAACCAAACTGTTGATTTGTATCGCCGTTTCCATCCTAAGCTTTTGTATAAAAAGGACATAGTTTTGGTGTATTGCACTAACCAAAGAAAGTCTGGGGAAAAATTCTTAATTATCTTGATCAACCTCACATTCAAGAAATTTTTAAGAGAAGTGAAACTAGGTTGAAAAATAATAAAAATTTTACCATTAATCTAACACTTAGTTTACGAATGCAATTTATCCACCCACCCCATTACTTCAAAAACACTTTCAACTTTCAAACTATCTTTATATTATTGAATTATTGTGGTGACGAATGTGTTTTGTGACTGATCCCGGATGCGATACTTACACTACAATTCAAATCTATCCTGCGTAATTTGATACATAACAAACGGAGAAGCAATTTTCATATACCCTTCTATTTTTTTAAATATGTTTAAAAATTTTGACTTTATAAATTGTTTCATTTTATGACACTAACCCTGAATATTTTTAATCTGTCTATTTTAAAGTGAATGATCATTTCAATGTTACCTAATTGGAATTATACATTGAACATGACCTACAACTTGTGTCATCAATTTACTTAAATTTTTATTTATGTTTACTTTAGTATAAGTTCGATATAAGACTTCTTATATGAATAATTTAAATATCCATTGATTGTTTTAAAAATGTTGAAATAGCCTTTTGTGAATTGTCCTTTTAATGATTTTAATTAAATCACTGTTGTTAGAGTACAATTTTATTTTAAGTTCCTATATATGAACACGATTACTCTGTTAGTTTCAACTGATGAAGTTTGGTGTGAATGCTTTTTTCTTTAATTAATTTGTAAGATTAAGTTCGTGGATAGGCCAAATTGGATCAAGGGTTCGGAACGCTTCCATACAAAACCACTAGTCTTTTCGAGAATTTGGATTTCGAACCATCGGGACTTGTTCAAATTTGGTACATAAATATTGGTGGGTACCTGTGAAGAGTAGCTTTCATAAATTGGTTCTAGTACTATGCGGTCTAGAGATTCCTGGAGTTTCGGTGATTTCAAATTCTAATAATCTATCAACATGTCAATCGATTTTAATAAAATTTGATGTGAATGCTTTTTTTGCCAAAATAAATAATCTCAGATGGGCCAAATTGAACCAAAGGATTGGGGTGACTTCCATATTAAATAATTAGACTTTACAGGAAATATTAACAGACTTTGAAGATTTTATATAAGCAAAATTATGCAAAAAAAAAAAGCTTATACAATACACCTTGGATTAATTTCTATGTTTTTAGCATATTTTTCAAAATTTTAAAAAAAAATGTGTCTATTTAGTTTCACTCTGTCCGTTCGTCTGTCGCTTTTTTCCTTATAATATTAAAATCTAATGATGGAACAAACTGCGTTATTAAAAGAATTGAATCATTTTAATTATAATTTGAAATTTGAACAAAATTATATGATTGCTTTGCTGGTTCTGCGCATAATCCTTATGAATGTCAAAATCCATTTGAAAAATGTTACATTATATGTTTTCTACAAACTCAGAAACTTCTGTTAGATAGAAAACTTTTCTATCGTTTGATTATATATATTAGCACTTCTATAAGGTGCCTTCTTCGATTGAATTGAACGTTTCTGAAACTGAATTGAAATGAAATCGAAGCGTACTGAATGTGTCAAAAATCAGGATGATTTTCCGAACCTAGTTGAGTCAAATATTATTATTCAAGATCAAAAAATAAATTTTCGTCAATTTAATTTTCAGGATTTTAAAAAATTTGAAGTAAAAAGTTTTGAAATTAAAATCATTTTAAATTTATGCCCTATTTATTTAACAAATAAAATATCAGCACTTTCTTAATTGCTCGTTTCTTTTAATGTTCTAAAGATATACTTCTGAAAATTGTTATTTTACTTCTTTTTATTTTGTTTTTTTAAATTCTTTATTTATTTCAATGATTCATTGTTGTTTGTGCAATAATTCAAGTCAATGAATCTTTAGTTATTGAATCTTAGTGTATTAAACTGCATATCGTTAATATTCTTTATCAGAGATTTCTAAAAATTTTTCTGCAATACTTTACAATTTACAAATATCTAAATTTCTTCCTTTAAAATTCGTTATCTCTTCTCTTATTTTTTGCTTATCCTACCTAGGTAGCACATTAACAACAAATGGAGGTACAGAAGAATATGTCAACAACAGACTCCGAAGAGGCAGAGCCGCCTTTGGTGAATTAAGCTCAATATGAAAAAGCGGTCAAATAACCAGGAAAACTAAGCTTAGAATATTCAAAGCATGTGTAATGTCAACACTTCCCTGTGGATGTGAGTGAAACTTGGCTGACTACAAACAATAAAAGCTCCAAATATTCGCGAATAGGTGCCAAAGAATTCTATGTAGAATCCAACACCAGTAATAGCGTTCTAAAGCAGCTAACAAGCGAAGTACCGGTAATGAGCTAAGTCTAGCGCAGAAAATGGAAGTCGATGGGCCACACTCTGTTTCTGAGAAAACCACCAATTATCATACCGAGAATGGCCCTCGAATGTAAATCCCAGCGTCGAACAGCTACGTTTGAACTAGCTAGAAAAGGGCAAACTTTGGACGAGATCAAGTTGTTGTCGAACGATCAAGTCCAATGCAACTTGGAGTGGAGGCTCTATGCTCCCACTAGGAGTAAACGGAAAAAAAAAAAAAAAATTAAAAGAGTTTAAATGATAAAGTGCTTGTTACAGCAGTTATAATACAGAAAAAGGGATAATATGGTCGGGCTATTCCAACATCCAGGATTAAAATAGAATTCAAAATGTTATCATGAAAGTTAAAGGCTGGCTTCGAACACCAAACGTTGTAATCATTCTAATCTAATATCTTACTCAAATTAATTAGAAAGACTAAACACCTATAAGCTTGTGAAAACTATATATAATTGCAAGGGTTTAAGTTATGAGAGTTTGAAAAAAACAACAATAACACTGACTCCTATATACCTATTTTCGATTAATTCGTTTTTATAAATTATTTAATAAATTATAAAAACGATTTAAATTTAAAAAAAAATACCTAAAAAAAATTAGGTTAAAAATTTTGTATTTATTCAAAATATATTTACATAGTAAGGGTACACTTGAGCCGCTGCATTAACATAACATTTGGCACAATAGAACCTCAACATCATAAAAAATATATTTTTAAGAGTAATATAGCATTTTAAGTTTAACAAACACTGTTAGATATATTACAGTTTTCAAAATAATCCTGAATTTTGAAAAGTACTATTTCTCTTATGATTTTCTTTTATTACAAGTTACAAATATAAGATTCCATATATATGTATATTGTTATTTCCTTCCTTACATTAAATGAATTCAAAGGAAAGGATTAAAATGAAATAACCACTTTTTACTGTGTATATTCATATTAAATTTTAAAGTATTCTACACGTAAGAATGTGAAGTGAAAACAAAGGAGAACAAAAGAAGATATTGATTACTTTCTTATACTTTTGTCCTTGGAATTACAATAACAATAGAGTACTGAATGAATTTGTACTCCTTTGACCTGATTATTAAAAAAAATAACACAAAATTTTGCATTCACTTTCAAAAAATTGAGAAATGGATTGTAAAAATAGAACGCAGAGTATACATGTCATTGTTTTTAGTATACAGTAAATGTCAGGGCTCTGCAGCTACGGAACATTGTAAGTAACATCAAGTGTATGAAATTTGGTAACTTTAAAAAACTTAATTTCAATTGCTATATTTAATTAAGAAATTGGTGAAATTGTGAAATTAATATCTTATAGATATTGTTAAATAGCAAATTTGGAGGGATTTTAACACACATTCGGAATAGATTCGGATTCACTAACACGAAAATTCGAATTCACTAACTCATTGCTTCCAAAAAAGTTTCTTAAAGATTTGCGTTATTTTCGCTGTGAATTTTTTTTAATTGTATTGTTTGATGGATTCCTTTAGATTTAATATTTGTGGTATTAATCTTTGACAAAGCAGTTACCTCTTTTCGGGCCGACAGTTGGTAAACAAATTAAAAATAATTGACTAGTTAGAAAAAAAATATTTCTACCCCTGATTATTCTTTTATTCATATTCTTCTTCAAACATTTTTAATAAAATAATGAATTTATTTGCATTTAAAGTATCAGAATTTGAAAAAGGTGAAAGAACTCTGCTAGAACTGACGCCAAAGAACTGAGGCGACGTTTTATATAATATAAATATAATATTAATACATACCAAGTACATTACAGTGCTTTAAGTGTTAGTAATTGTTTAAAAGGATAATGAAAGTTATTAAACTTTTTTATTTTTATATATGTTACAAGGATTTGTATATGATAATTCATATAAAACTAATGGAACACCTGAATCCAATAATAAATTTGTGTCAAACTCTATTTAAACTTATGGTTTGAGTTTTTAAAGTAATTATTTCCAGCAGCTTTTTAAAAACAATTATTCCTGTCAGAAGAAATTAAGTCTTTTAACTTTGAATGTTACTAAATATGTCAGCATTTTGACAAATTGAAAAGTTTTAATTTTCAAAGTTTTGGTTTTTTAATTTCTACAATCGTTGGAAGTCAAATAATATATTTGAATTAATTAAATTTGCTTTATACTGCGAATTAATACGAATTAAATAAAAAAAATTTTTTAGCTTTTAACAAACATCGAACTCAAACCTTTTTACAAATTAAGCCACTTCACTAACCACTGCACACATACAGTTCTTATGAATTTATGATCAGATTTCTAATATTAATGTAATACTAACTTACAGAATGAAAAATAAACCCATAGATACAGGCAAGTTAGTATATAAAAGTATATTATAAACATAATTTTAGTGTATGTAATTGAATACAAATAAATAGTAGAGGCCAGATCGTCATTTCAAGTACCATGCTCTCAAATATACTAAAGTGCTAATAATATTACAAGTCTTTAGTTTAAGAAGCTGTGTTGTTCTACAGTACAGAATTTTTAAAAAATTTCCATGTATAAATTTAATTATTTAAAAAAACTTCTTAAAAACTTTGTACCTGGAGACACAACAATAGCAATATACTTATGTACTTTCCAGGGCTGCAAATGTAGAAATCCTGAAGTAATGCAAAAAGTACTTAACTTTCCCCTTTAGGCTGTATATATGTAGTTTCAAAATGTTTGTGTAGTGAATTGACTAATAAAATAACGCAATATTCTTGGAACTTTTATTGTGTGTTATTGTTCTAGGAATAAAAAAAAACCCATTTCACAATTATATGTCAAATTTTGGCAAATTGTTCAAATTATTTTACCATTTAATTTGAGAACTGTATAATAGAGCTGATGTTTTGTTCTTAAGGTGTTTGATACTTAAACTTGAAGTGTTTTATACTAAAAGTAATTCCTAGTAACCAATACCTTTCAACGTCTTATATCAGATCTATATAATAATATTATGCATTTTTTAGAAGAAGAAGAACTATAACAATTAATTTCCACATTAATGGTAGAATAATTAAGATATAAAGCTTTAATAAGATAATTCGATTTTTAGTTCAGCCATAAAACGTAGTATCTGTGGCAATTTTCACTAGAGTATCGAACTTAGATTTTTTAAAAAAACGTCGAGTTCTTTCCTTGATTCAAATATTGGAGATTCTTTTTTTTATTATTCTCTTTATACCCGTATGACTATATAGGCAAAGGGTATAATAAATTTGCCATTACGTTTGTGACGCAGAGAAGGAGGGGGGGTAGATATAGACTCAAGTGTATGGATCGGATCAGAATCGAAAAAAAAATCGATTTAGCTATGTATGTCCGTCCGTCCGTCCGTCCGTCCGTCCGTCCGTCCGTCTGTCCGTCCGTCCGTCCGTCCGTCCGTCCGCACGATAACTCAAAAACTAAAGGAGCTAGAATCTTGAAATTTTCGCAAATTCGTTTTTTTGCAATAGCCGTCATCGCTATTTAAATCCAGCCATTTTGGTCCATGGGTTCGGGTGGCTGCCATACAACTTCTTTTTTTATATGAGTATTTCTCTGTACCTATTACAGCTACGTGTCTGAAATTTTGGCAAAAGTAGTTTAGTTTTATGGCCAAAGTTTCTGCAAAATTTGGTTGGTCTGTTGCAGTGAGTTCGAGTAGCTGCCATACAACTTCCTGTTTTATATGAGCATTACTCTATACCTATTAATGCTGGGTGTCTGAAATTTTGCCAAAAATAGTTTAGTGTATTGGCCAAAGTTACTGCAAAATTTGGTTGGTCTACTGCAAAGGGTTCGAGTAGCTGCCATACAACTTCTTATTTTATATGAGCATTACTCCATACCTATTGAAGTTAGGTGTCTGAAATTTTGCCAAAAATAGTTCAGTATAATGGCCAAAGTTACTGCAAAATTTGGTTGGTCTACTGCAGAGGGTTCGAGTAGCTGCCATACAACTCCTTCTTTTATATGAGCATTACACTACACCTAATAAAGCTTTATATTTGAAATTTTGTCAAAAGTAATTAATGTTTATAAATGATATAATGTTTATAAAACGGTCATACGGGTATCCCAGAGTTGACACAGTCTACTCTACCACACTCTTCCTCGTTTTTTCTTAATAATAAATTTACTCAATTTATGTATTAACTATAGTGCACTCAAAAGCACTCAAAATTCAACACGTCATGAAGTACAGTTTGACAGATAAAGTGCGTTTTATAAATAACTTACAGAATACATTTCGGAATTTTTAGAATGAAAAAAATGTGATTTGATAGATTTTGTGATATAATTTTACTTGCAAGTCTGATGGTTCACAAAGGGTTTTAATATTATCAAAGAATATTGAGAAGAATTTTTTTTTTGGATTTCTATTTAAAAGAATACTCTTTAAAATATAATTGCCTAATAGGGCAAAACCAATTAGAGTTGTTACATATTAATTTTCAAAATTTATTTTTGAACTATAGAAACAAAAATAGTTGCTTTGTCAATTAACGTAATTTGATGAAAATATATATGTATGTATATATAAAAACTTTTATTCAATTATTTAACAGTATGGGACCTATAAAACAAATATATATTTAATTTTGTAAAAGATAAAATTCGTGTCCAATTATTTGAAATTACCCATCTCTATATTTTATATTTTTAATTATATTTTATCCTTTTAATATAGTCTAGGTTTTTTAGTCAA
Organism: Dolichopus griseipennis; assembly: GCA_963082915.1. NCBI lineage: Eukaryota > Metazoa > Arthropoda > Insecta > Diptera > Dolichopodidae > Dolichopus > Dolichopus griseipennis. Next base: position 42,780,107 of record OY720441.1, read on the forward strand.
AATATTCTTAATATGAGAGAATTCTTATTAGTTTATTTTAAAAATATTTTAACAGATGGAATTCAATTCACTCTAATTAAAATCAGTATATGTCTATATTACAATTTGAATTATTTTGAGTGAAATTTTCAATAATAAATCGTTGATTAAACCCAATTAAATTTTTCGAAAAGTCCATGATTTTTTAATATTTTAAATAAAATTTATTTATAACTGTGGTTATTAGTTATAAATAAATTATTAGGTCTATTAGTTTAATAAAAATTAAACTTATTGTATTATTCTTGAAATTAGAAGATAAGGTAATCGCATTACATCGCATTCATTCTAAAATGAAATATAATGTCTTATATACCTTTCGTTATTAAGTAACGTGCATGTTAATTAAAAATTGATTAGATAGTCCTAAAAATTATTGAAAAATATTAAGATTAATTCGCAGATTGAAGAAATTTTTAAAAGACTTATATGGGAACTTCAAGAAAGTTAATATGAACGAAAAAGAGTTTAAAATCAGGTCAAGGCAAGAAAAATAACATTTTCTTTTAACATGAAGAAAAAAATATATATGTATAATATAAATTTTTTGTAGATTCATCAGATAATTCATTTAATACAGGGTGGCGCAAAATGACCGATATGGTTTGAATGTTTAATAACTTTTTAAATTTATTTATAATTTTTATTTCAGAATTCTGTGAGGAAAACTTGGGGAATTGGAAATGGAATAGTACACAACAGAACAGCGCATTACATCGCATTCATAACAAAAAAGAACATCGCATTCATTAAAAAAAGTTACAAAAAGTTACCGAAAATGTACTGGAAAGGGCACGAATGTGCGAAGCCGAAAATGGTCACCACTTGCGGGATATAATTTTTCTACTTAAGCTAAAAATATTCCCCATTAATATACTGTATAACAAAAAAGTAATAATAATAATTAACCATTAAATATAAAACTTATTAAACATTCAAACCAAATTGGTCGTTTTGCCCCACCCTGAATAAGGAATGATATTTTTCGATATTTCATAATTAAAATCCAAAGTGTTTGAATTATAATTTAATTAAAATATTATGAGTGCTTTTAATAAGATAGTGTTTAATAAACATATTTTTGAACATTTGTGCATATATTTGCAAACCAATTAAAATATTTCTTCATTTCGAAGGTTATCTTCCTTTTTAATTAATATGAACAACATTTTTTTGGTCCACTAGTAACATTTACACCGCATATCCAATTGACATCAAATGTTGCAGAAAATTTTGGCACAACTCTTTTAAAACTAATCACACCTATTTTACCGATTGCTAAATGGTTTGAAAAAGTGACTTTTATTTAGTGCATATGTCGTTCCTATTGCCTATAATAGGAATTCACAGTATAACAGTTAGATCTATGTTTTTCATACTTTAAATCATATTAAGGCTAGCTTTGGTTTCACAAGCAATTGTTTTCATTTACTATAGAAGAAAAGGATGTCAATTCCTCAGTGAAAAAAAATATAATGTTTTCTGTCCTAACAAAATCTCTTCCATTTTTCGAAACGATTCTTCCACACGTTATTCCAAAATACTTTTTGTATGATTGTGTGTGTTTATGTCTGTGTGTCTATGAGCGAGATAACTCGCGTAAATTTCAACCGATTTTCATGAATTTTATTCTTAATGCTTTCTTCTACAATAGCAAGGTTAAGTTCGTAGAAGGCCGCATCGGAATCCGAGATCTGGAGAGTCTCAGAATCCTTGGCTTTTCGAGAAATTTCGACTTCTAACCATCGAAATGAGTTCACATTTGGTACATAGACTACTCACGATGGGTTCACATGAAGAGTAGCTTTCTTAAATTGATTCTAGTATTATGGGCTCGAGAGATTCTAAGGCTTTCGGGAATGGCAAGTTCTAATATAATTCATCAAAATCTCAACCGATTTTAATAAAATATTGTATGAATGCTTTTTTTTGCCAAAACAAAGAACGATTTTGCAGATGGGACATATTGGACGGATCGACGGATGGCTTCCATATAAAATAACCAAACTTTACAAGAAAAAGGGAAATACTCGGGTATTAAACAGCGGAATGAGCTCAAATTAGGTGAATTAATATTGGTTGGTACCTATTACGAGTTCATATCATAAATTAATTTCAGTGTTGTGGGGTTTGAAAGTTCTTACTTTGAGTTGCAGTATTGGCAAGTTCAACATCTAGCTGCTGACGTCATTTAATAAAATTTTAAAGTTCTAATATATAAAAAGTCTACTGAATACTAAATAAATGTTATAACAGTTTAAGGATTAAACGTTTTACATTGAACTTATTCTAAAATATCTAATAATAAATCTTAAGTTTATTTATTTAATTTCTTATATTCTTATTCATTTTATCAAGTTCAAGTTGTTTTATTTGAAATTTAGAGAATTAATTTATTAAAAATATTTTTCATGTAAAAATCCTTCGAATGACTTGAAATGATATTTTGACTAAACATTTAAAGCTCTATACCATTATAAATATAGTAATTCCATACTTTATAAACAAATCCACTTCATTTTGCTCATCTTAGCGGAATAATCCATAAAATAAAATTTGTTCAAGTAGTTTCGCAATTAATTTTTCTGCTGATCTAGTTTGTGTTCTGTTTTGCTTATCTTGTCTCTTACAAAATAGTTTTGCTTTTTGCCTTCAACTCACTCTAATCAAAGCGGAGGGAAACGACGGTTTATCGATTTTATAAACTATTTAAGAAAAAACTTAATATATTAAATTAACGTTACCACTTGTACTATATTAGAAGAATCCAAATATCATTACAGCACTTAATTATAAAATGTCCTAGATAATTTTTCAACAAGGTTGTTGGACAAGTTTTTGTATAGGTATATAAAGAAAATTTCCTTCCTTATTTTTAAAAATTTCATAGTATTTTAAGTTTTAACTCTTTAAAACCTTTTTGTTAAAATAAAAAAAAATATTTGAGGGATAATTTATTAGAAATATATCTTTGATTGGTTTTTAAATTCGCAGGAGATACTCATAATTTTTTTTTAGAAATGAATAAGCGTATTTAAATGTTTATACTAAAAGGGGGACAGAGGAATGAGGAGGAGGGAAGGAGCATCTACTAGAGTTAGAATCAAATATCTTTAAACTATTTTTTGAAAATCATAATTTGAAACAATTAATTATTACAATTATAGTTTAGATTCTATATAGAATGTAAGGTCGGATATCGAACCATTTTTACAATCTAACTTTTCATATAGCTCTTAAAATTTTTAGGGTATTTTGGTTGTTTAATGATATTTTTAATAATAAACAGTCAGTGCTATGGAACAGCAACGCCAAGCACGCTTTATTTCTACTATTATTTTCTTTGTATAAAATTTTAAAACGTTAGAGTGGGTTAATGATAATGGAAAAAAGGTCTTTAAATATTTAAAAAAAATATTTTAAAGAAAAAGAATGCAACGGGTCAAATAAAAAAATAAAAATAAAAACTATCTAATGAATCACTTTGGGGAATAGATAATAAAAACATTTTAAGAACTTTCATTTATAACCCAATTTCGGTGCAAAAAGCCCTTTTTAATGATTTAAAGGGAAAAGAAAAAGGAAAAACGAAAATTAAAAGAAAGGAACTTCTTTTTTTTCTTTATATTAAGATTGTAGGTTTACTATTTAATTTTTTAAATTCTATATTTCTAAATTTTTAAAATAAGAAATATCAATGATTATTTTGGTATGTTTACGTTAATTAAGTTTATATTTTTACATGTTACATATTCACACGCTAATTGAAGTACATAGACTAAACTACTAAGTAGTCGTAACACATGCTTAGCAGCTCAATCTCATTCAAATTACATTATCATTCAAATTACATTATCATTAGCTCAATCTCATACGAATTTCGAAAACCTGGAACACATTACTCCCCTATGAACTTTATAGGACCTCTCTTCTAAGTCGAACCTCGAAATTCTGGGTCTATGTGTTTCTCAATACTCATAATTTAGGGATATTTAACAATTCTGGGTTTTCAATTTAGATTTAACCCGTTATGGACCAAATCTATTTCTCATCAAAGTCATTATACTGTAGAAGCAGGTGGTGCCTATTCCATTTTTTTGACTACAGGGGAAGGTTTTTTTTAGTGAGCAGAATCTCACACTACCACGGGATTTAGGGTCCCAGATGTCTTTTGAAGGCATTTTTTCCTTGCTTTGGTAAAAATAAACTAATTCTTTGATTTTAAAAGGTTCAAAAAACGCTAAAAAATATTTAAACCCAATGGAGTTGATTGTACTTTGAGAATAATTCTAAAAAATATTTAAATCTGAGTGATGTTAGTTGGATAACATAAGATAGTTTACGAACTACAGTTTATTTAAGAACAACATCCTGAAAAGAATGGAATTTTTGAAATTTTTAAGCAATATTTAAAGTTTTTTAACTAAACTAAGTTGTGCTCAGAGTAATGCCAAACTTTGCATATAAATTTTTGGTTTACTGAACGAAGAGATAATAAAAAAAAATTGATATTTAATAGGGCTTAAAAATTTTGTTTAAAAAGTCAATTAAATTCTAATAAAATTTAAATTTCTTTGAATATAATACATATAAACCATTTCAAGAATTTTCTGATCATGTGACAAAAATTGACATCAAACTTTAAGAAGGGAGATCCATTACTACTAACAACTTTTATTACTTGATGAGTTGATTTATGTTGAATGAACCCAGTACTGATCCCAAAGAAATGGGAAATAAAATGATTTTTTAAAACATTTTGTGTCTTTTAGTTTTTATTATCTAATAATTAGGGGATATTGGGGGAATCGTAAATTTTTAAGAGTTTAATAATAATAGCATTCACCAATCCATGAAAAAGAGAAAGTCATATAGACAACAAGTTTAAATTAAGTGTAAAACTGGAGTCAATAATTTATCAATCATTTCAAATAGAACTTGAGAACATTAAAAATCTTAAGTTTATGAGTTTTTATTTTTTTATAGTGAAAATTATTTGACCTAATTATTCTATTATTTTAAATTAAAAGAAAATAAGTACTATACTATTGATAGTTTTATACAGGAAGTGTAAAATGATAATCAAAGAATGTACAGTTAGTAATTGTAAAACCAATTTTTGAAAATAATTAGTTAAAGGGTTAAAAATAACTGCACTTAATATCAATTTAATTAAAGTTCATAAATGCTTGATTGAATGCAGACTGACAAGTTTGATTAAAATTAAAATATATATTGAAAACCAAAATTTAGTTAGTTTAACCCATTTTTTAATAAAATTTTGTTGCACAGATGTAGTGACAGCAAACCAATGAAGTTTGATTTGTAAAAAACTCTTATTAATCTAATTAGTGATAAGTGATTGGTGCAATCAGGGCCCTATTGGATACCTTAACAACTTTTAGGAATCCCATTATGGTAGAAGAATTACTGAAACAGTGGTTTTAAAAGACATGAAATCATTTTTATAATCAAAGTATAGCTAGTTAATCTTTAAAAGTTAATTCTGTTTCAACTTAAAAATTTATATCATTGATTACTGTCATTTGATTAGTTCATTAACAGCTTTTATTTACTCGTGTTAAAGGATCCATGAAATCAAAGCTATTTTAGACACACTTTCGGTTGAGCTAAAAACTTAAGACTGTGGACAAAGTTTAGATTTTGATGACAGTACATGAATTTCGAATAATAATCCCACGAAAAACAAAAAACATAAAACAAGTTAACTTAATTAACAAAATCAATATTCCATACTTTGTATAATAATTAATTTTAAATTACAAATTTTTTAACAAAATTATTACAGAATAAAATAAAATTATTCTAAATCAAAAAGATTTGCTTATGGGGAGTTACAAACTAAAATTCTGTAGTGTAAGGTTTTCTTAAATAAATCTGTCACTTATAAATTGGGCTTACATGACAGCTGTCATTTTACAAATTATAATGTAAAGATTTAACTAGATATTGTTAATAAACTTATTATTTAATATCAACATCAGAATATTTTTGAATTAAAATTTTTAAAATTTTATAATAATAAAAAATTCCGATGGTAAAAGATGTAGACGGCTCCATTTCAATTTCAAATGAAGTTAAACCATATGATGTTAGTTCCTATATTTATAAAATTAAGAAGATTTAACATAAACACTTATTTTTAGAATTTGTAAAATATTATGTCTAATTAAAGCAGTGATGGAAACCATTTAATTTTTTTGGTTGGTTTGGTTTCGTGGTCCGAAAATATTAGAGTCTTGGTTTTAGTTTTGGTTTCGGTTTGCCAAGCCATGAAAACCTTGGTTTGGTCTTGGTCTTGGTTTGGTTTTATTAAAAGGAAATCAATAAAGTAAATCTTCAATTGAATATATTATAAAAAATAATTTATTAAAAAATTAAAAATATAACAAAAACAGAATAATAATAAATTCAAATCCAATATAAGTAAATACACCAGCATTATAAAAATATATATAGGAACTGAAAATAAAAAAATTATCCATTATTATATTATTTACAACATATATGTAACATTAAAATAACCTATAAAAACGAGTTCAGGAGTTTAGTTTTAGTAAGAGCATATTTTGCAATACCTCTTCCCCCAGCCTTTTTCTCTGATCACTTAAAATAAATTTAAGAGCAGAAAATGCTCTTTCAACAGACACTTGCGTAGCAGGTACAGCAAAAATAATTTGAGCAATATTGTATAGTTCTATTTCAGATTGTTTTCTATTTTCCCAATATAAAATAGGATTATCCGTTTTTGGTATCCTTTTTATATTGAAAAGCGTCAATTCAATATGAAATTAAAAATGTTGCCAATATGGCAAAAAAAATATATGGAAATGAAATAAAAAATGTTGCAAATTTTTTTATTCGTGAGGGCTAGATTATGCATTTCAAAATGAAAAGAGCTGAATTGCAAGTTTTGTTTTGAAAATGCCTAATAACTTTTTAAGTAAAAATTTTAAATTGCTCCTGTAGGATTTTATTTCATTTTAAATTAAAACCATAAAACCAACTAATTTTTTAGTGGTTTTGGTATGGTTATGGTTTCTGTATTTTAAGTTATGGTGGTTTTGGTTTTGGTTTTGGTTCCTTAAATTTTGACTGGTTTTTTGGTTTTTTGGTTTGGTTCAAAACCGGTTTCCAACCCTGAATTAAAGTAATTAACATATAGAACTTTGAACCTCTTGATTGCTCCCACTGTTTATTGGGTTATTTTTTAGCTAAAACCAATAAAAGAATGGAACAATCATTGGATTCAAAGTTTTATAAGTTAAATAGCATTACGGTGTTAAAAATTATAGTTTTCAAAGTAAGTAATCAGCCTTCAGTATACTAAAATTAAACTCAACAACTCTTATATTAATTAATTAAATTTAGTACAATTTTAAAAGTTAGTATATGTAAAAGAAATCTTATTCGATACAGGTACACAAAAAAGTTGTAGTTAAAATTTAAGTAATCATCAATGATTTAAGTACACTTCGTACATTCTATAAGATTATCTATATTTCTTATTAAATTTTCAATTATATTTAATATAAAATAGAAAAATTGAAAAATTACATAAATTTTTTTAAAAGCTAAAAAGGAAGCAATTAAAACATATGAAATTAAAATAATATTATTTGATATCTGGCATTTAAAAGTAGAGTTTGCCATCCCGAAATCCCGGGATTTAATGTAATTTTGGCTAATCAAAATCCCGGGATCCCGCAATAATATCCCCGGGATTTTATGATTTCAAAGTAATTATTTTCATACATTTTTTCTAACGATTTTTTTGAATTTTTAGAAAAAATTTAGTAGACGAGATTTAATTAATCTTTTAGTAGAAAAGCGTATTACTATTTATGGGTAAAAAAAAATCATAAGGAAAACAAAACAAAAACATGTCATTATCTTCTCTCATTATCATTATCTTATTATTATACCCGTATGACTATATAGTCAAAGGGTATAATAAATTTGCCATTACGTTTGTGACGCAAAGAAGGAGGGAGGTAGATATAGACTCAAGTGTATGGATCGGATCAGAATCGAAAAATAAATCGGATTTAGCTAGTGCGTCTGCACGCTAACTCAAAAACTAAAGGAGCTAGGATCTTGAAATTTTCCAAAATCCTTTTTTTTGCAATAGTCGTCATCGCTATTTAATTTCAGCCATTTTGGTCCATGGTTTCGGGTAGCTGCCATACAACTTCTTTTTTTATATGAGTATTACTCGGTATCCATTAACGGCTGTGTTTCTGAAATTTTGCCAAAAGTAGTTTAGTTTCATGGTTAAACTTTCTGCAAAATTTGGTTGATCTACTGCAGTGGGTTCGAGTAGCTGCCATACAACTTCATATTTTATATGAGCATTACTCTATACCTAATTAAGCTGGGTGTCTGAAATTTTGCTAAAAATAGTTTAGTGTAATGGCCAAATTTGCTGCAAAATTAGGTTGGTCTACTGCAGAGGGTTCAAGTAGCTGCCATTCAACTCCTTCTTTTATATGAGCATTACACTGCACCTAATGAAGCTGGGTGTCTAAAATTTAGCCGAAAATAGTTTAGTGTAATGGCCAAAGTTACTGCAAAATTTGGTTGGTCTACTGCAGTGGGTTCGAGTAATGCATTTGTATTTACATATATACAAACTAGGAGCCCTGTAGGCCTGTGTACGTAATTTCAAAGAGACACTTTATAAATTTACATCATATAGGTATGTATGTATACACTTTATAAATATTTTGATTTAACGCTCTTAAAAAAATATTCAAAATAAAAACCATCAAACCAAAGCAATCTATGAAAGTAAAATTAATAAAACAAAAAAATCTCAATCAATATTATTTATCACAATATTTTCAATACATATGTAGATGAATGTAATCTGCATAGAACACTTTATTTTATAACAATTATACAAACACTCATTCATAAATAAATTCAAATAAATAATAAAATAAATGAGCTTTATTATTTCTATAAAAAAAATGAATTTTATTTTTTATTTCTTTTTATAATGTTCTATAGTTTCTCTCATCCTGAGCTTTAATCTATATTAAAACAAGATTTACAAAAATTTAGTGTTTATTCATATGGTATATGACTGTTAATAAAATAAACAAGTGAGGGAAAAAAACCAAGGGTTTTTAAAAAGCACATTTTCAAAATTATATACGGTTTCTTACTGAGTATTTTATCATTTATTTTTATAAAAATATATATTATGATAATATTATAATTTTGTTATATCATTAATAATTAATTATATGACTAATAGTGAAATACTTAGAATACAACCCCAATGCATTCAAGAAAACCTGTTAATAAGTGCAAAATATAATGTTGGAGCTTCAATGTTAACGTTTAATTTTGGAAAAACTTACATTGGTGGATAAGGTACTGTTTTATAAGAACATAAAAGTTTTAATTTTGAAGACCTAGTAGCCCTTCAATGGGGAAGGTTCCAAAATTTTTGCTTAGCAAACTTATGATGGATCTGCTCACCCCCCTCTTGTCTTCATCCTTCCATTTTTTTCCGGTTCTAGGAAACTCTTTCAAATTTAAGAAAAAACTTTAACGTATGTTGAAATTTAATACTGTAGCTGTAAATTTTGAATATCTGTAAAAAAAAATTAGAACAGGTGTTAAAGTTACAGGTAGTTGAAAATAGCAAAATTTCAATTTTCGAGCCCTTATAGTTCCTAAACAGGGGGCGTCACAATAAAATTTTGTTAACCGACTTCTACTAATTTCGGAAGACCTAACTTCTCCCATTTCAAGACCCTAGGTTGAACCGTTTAGAAGATATATGGGGCCAAAAATTTTGCAAAAGTTGAGTTTAGCTTAATGTTAAATTTTAGTATCGTATGGTAACCCTATGATTTTAGCCTTATATTTTTGTGAAGCCTATAAAACCAGCTATCAGATTGAAAATACACTTAACAAAACTCTTGTTATAACAATTTAAAAATAGGGCTTTTTCCAAATGTGGGGGGCTGTAGCTCCGTAACGTGTGAGGCTACAGAAAAAAAATTCTTCTACGAAATTAATTTTTTTGTAATATCTACCCGTAATTAAAATTTCTTTACTCTATTTCAAACGGTGTAGAAGTTTTTGTAAACATACGGACGGACGGACAAAGTCAAAATTAAGAAAAACCTTTGACACTTATTGAAACTTTCGTTTTGGAGCTTTCAATTTTGTATACAAATAAAAAAAAATTTTGACAGGTATTCAAGTTATAGGTGTTTAAAAGCTAAATTTTTAGCAAAATTTCAATTTTCGACTCCTTACAGCTCCTACAGAGGGGGCGTGACAAAAAAATTTTGTTAACTACTCTTACTTATTTCTAAGGATCTAACTTCTCCCAAAATTTCAAGTTTCTAGATTTAGCCGTTCAGAAGTTATGAAGGGCCAAAAATTTTGTAAAACTTAGTTTTGAATAACGGTAAATTTTAGTACCGTATGGTAACCCCACACAATTGGTTTTTAAAAATTTGTAAAGCTTATGAGAACAGCTGTCTGATAACGTTTTCAGGTTGGAAATATAACTTATAGAACTCCAATTATAACTGTTAAAATACAGGCCTTTTTTCGACTTTGTGGGGCTGTAGCTCCGTAACGGGGGGGGGCTACAAAAAAAAGTTTTAACATTAAATGATTTTTATTGCAATACCTACCCATTTCTGATATTTTTTAGTCAGCCGTAGGTAAAAAGGGACGGACGGACGGACAGAGTGAAGCTATATAGGCACATTTTTACAAAATTTTTTGAAAATGTGCTAAAAAGAGACATATATTTTTTAATCCCTAATCCCGGGATATTTGCAAAACCTATTTAAAAGTTCTTATTTTCTCTTATTTTATTGTTTCTTAAAGGAAATATGGAAATCATTAACATATTGGTGAAGCTAATTTTTCAATAGTGTAAAAATTTATGTTAGTTTTGGAATTAAAATTTATGTTGTATCTTTACCACAATAATTATATATGAATATATGTTTAAACAAATATTAACCCAACAAATTATGAAAAAAACGAAGGGTTTTTAAAAAAGCACATTTTCAAAATGATGTATTGTTTCACACTGAGTATCTTTTAAAAATAAATGATAATATTATAATTTAGTTATTTTATCAATTATTTATTAATTATGAATATTAGTGAAATCCATACTTAGACTATAATGGCTCCGTAATGGGGTGGGGCTACAGAAAAAAGTTTTTCAATACCTACCGTTACTTAAAGTTCCTTCTCTCTTTTTCAAAAGATGGTAAACGTTTTTGTAAACATACCGACGAACGGACGGTCGAACAGAATAAATCTAATAGGGACAAAAAATTCAAAAATATTTTTTACAATATGCTAAAAATTTAAGCCTGAAATTTTAGCAAATATTATTAAATATGAAAGTTTTTAAAGCTTAAATTAAAAAAAAATAAATTTTTTAATTATGCAAATGATTGGCAATATTGTATTCATTAACACACTCATTTTCATTAAAAAAAAAAAAATCAAATATTGTACGAGGTAATAGTTTGATACCTACTTGGTTAAATGGTTTGATACTGTCGGCAAATTCAAAATTCTTTATTAGGTATAAGAAATTATAACTAATAAATAAGTTTTATTTGAAAAAAGTAATAAAAAATAAAAAAAACAGAGGTTATTTTTAAAATTTTTCTATATAAGCTTGTATTTTGTCATTTAGGTTTAATAATCGTATTATTTTTATATTTGATACATAGGTATTCCACATATTTTTAGATACCTAGAAAAACTGTAAAGGCAAAGTCTATGAATAGTGGAAGAAATGGTTTTAAGAAAAAATTAAGAGAATTTTTATTGACATTTTTTGTTCTACTTGCTTTCTCTATATATTTATGTATAATTTTTGCTGATACTTAACTAAATATTGAAAAGAGCGTAATAATAATTTTATTTAATCTATCATTTTCAACTAAACTTAGAGAAATATTCCTTAGAAAATATATTTAAAAATAAATGTGTTTAGTTTGATTTTTTAAGTTCTTTAGTAAAGTTAAAAATTTTAAAAGTCCAATTTGTTTTTAATTATTTTTTGAACAAATAATATATAACATAATATAAAAAGTATTGTAACATAATTTAGTAAATGTAATTTTAAAGTGGGAAAAATTGTAGTCTGAAAGCAAAACAAAGGTAAATTTAACTTAAATTCAAGGTTTGATTTTATCGCTCATGACAGTCATGACCTCTCACACAGTGCTCGGTATACATATACAATTTATTGACAAAAAATATCAAAAGACTGCTCGTATCGAGCAATACAAATAAAAATTTTTGTGTAACTCTCAAAAGTTTGTTTACAAGATCAGCATAAACAGCTCTTATATTGCTTTATTATTTTTTTTATTTTTATGTTCGACTCTCAACTCAACGAGGAAGACGCAATAAAAAATTTTCTATATTATTTTAGTCAAAAATTATACATAATAATATAGGTAAAACAAGTAGAACAAAAAATCTCTCACTATATTTTGTGAAATCCAATGTCCGTCGAAAGAGTAAAAACGATATTAACATTAAAAAAAACATATACCTTTCTCATCCTACACATTGTTTTATATTATTATTATTTTCTTAAAAAAAAAGAAAAATAAAGTAAAAAAAAGTTATAGAGATTGTAAATTCATTTTATTTTTAAATGTGTTTGTGTGTTTCAATATAATACCAAAGATAATGAATACAACTACATAGATGTGCACTGTCCATATAAAACAAAAACCTTAAAATTCAAGCTCTTTAAAATAAAAAGAAAGAAATAAAAAAAAAAGCTTAAAGCTTTATACTCTCTTCATTATTAAATTAGAGAACGAAAAAAAAAACAAAAAAAACAAAAATAAAATAAAAGCTTTGTTGACTTTATTTTTTTATTAAAAATTTTGAAAAATGAATAAATACGATTTATGAAATTATAATATATCGATGGCTCCAAATTATAACGATGTAAATCTAAAATGATGTTTTAAGAAAAATGAGTTCAAAAATATTGGAAATATATTTTATTATAACTTTGTTATTTTTTTGAATAAATTAAGAATACAAATTAAAATTCGCGATTTTAAATCTAAAATTGAAAAAACCGTTGAAAAATATTTAAAACAATTTTCTTCTGTGATCTTCAAGACTTATGACGTTCTTTACGGCATATTTTTCTTTCTTTATTTCTCCTAAAAATGCTAATATAAGAAGGCTTACCTTTGGTTTACATTCTACCTTGTTTTAATTTTGTTTCGTTGTAACTATACTTAAAACCAAAAAAATATTATTTATAAGAAATTTAATTATAAAAAATTAACAAGTAAAAAAAAAATATATGAATTTACTTATACCTAAGACAAATATTTTAATCGTCATATCAAACTTGACTAACGTCGTTATTTTTTGGAGCCATCGAATGAGTATATGATCTTTTAAATTCAGAAAATAGAAATCTAATATAGAAAAAAATTTCTTGCATATGAATAAAATAATACATATAGCGAAAGACGTGTAGAATCTATTAAAAATCTATTAAACTTCATTCAACAATAATATTTAATACATGTATACATACATATCGTATTCATATACATGCTTACAAAAAAAAATGCAAATAAAAAATTCTTTCTCAAATTATCTTCTTTAAATCTTTATACTATAGTTAATCGACAGTCACGTGACATATTTATATTTTTAACTCTCTTAAAAGCTTTTTTAATTTTTAACGTGTATGAATGTGTGATGATATTAGACCCATATTAGGGTTTTATTTTTTAAAAAAATTTTTATATGAGAGTGCACATCTAGTTGTTTTCATTATCTTTGATAATACTGATAATACCAAATACCAATGTAAATATATATTTAACTATAGCTATAGATTAAGTTATCAAATATAAATAATACAATACAATATGTATGCATGTATAAATATTTTGTTTTCTAATATTCAATCAAATTTTTCTTATTAAAATATTTATTTTACCTCTTTAGGTATTGAAATAATATAACATCATAGCGAAGAGCAGACAAACGAATTTGTTTTTTGCTATCAAATGAATTTTAAGAATAGACTAAATTTAGGAATTTTTACAAAATGAAAATTGGATATTTAGTTTGTAGGACAATTAAAATTCCGTACATCGCATATAAATTGAATACTTGTTGAGAAATAAAATTCAATAGGTGAGATGGGAAAAGTAAAATAAAATCTGAAAAATTATTATCAATTTTCATTTTATATTTTTAGAAAAGGGAAAAAGCCGAATTGAAGTTATATAATAAATAAAATGAATAAAGTTTAATTCGGCATAAAAAACCCTTTAAAAAACGAAATTAAAAAAATTATAAACATGTAGTTACTAGGTATGTAAGGTCTTAAAACTAAGTGTCTATGTACAAACTATAACATAAAACTAAAAAAACAAAACAAACGTAAAACTATAATTTTAGTAAAACATAACAAAAGTAAATATGTAATAAAATAAACAAATATAAATTATTTAATATTTTCTATTGTTTAACAAAAGCTGATCCACCTGTTCCACTTCAAGATTCAATGCTCCGTGTACAAATTGAAGGGTGTGGAAAACAAGATAAATTAGATATTTTTAAAAATTTTTAGAATTATGAGTTATTTATTTATAATTATAAATAATATAAATAATTTATTTTATAAATTAGAAATTTTTAAAAAGATAAATTAGAGTAAAATTTTAATTTTATGCCTCTGTATATAAAGTATTGAAAACCTAATCTACTAAAAATTTGTTGGGAAATTAATAATTTATTACTTACAATTTATGAAAATAAAACGAAAAGTTACCGCTCAAATTTAAATTTTTTTTTTACAACTTTATGGCTTTAACTTTTTAATCCTTTTTTAAAAATTTTTGACCACATAACGGTTCAAGCTAGGGCCTTGAAATTTTAGGAGAAGAAAGTGTCTCACATACGAATATCGTTTTAAAAGAATGCTGTGAATTTTAAAAAATTAGTGTAAGACTTGAACATTGTAGAATGTGCTGATTCTAGAATGGACATTTCGAACTCATTTGCTAGAATTTTATTTGATGTGTCAGCCTCAAGCCTATGTATAGTGCTTTTTCTTCTATTGAAATTTTTTTTTGTATTTTTGATGCGTTATTATAATTTTTTTTTATATTCAAAACTAAATAAAAAACACTTAATTAATAGCCAAGCAACATTATTAGATATAATAAGTTTAAATAAAAGAAATATCAATGTAATAAAAAACTTACATTTTTAGGTAAAATTTAATTCTTTAGCAAAAAGTGTAGTTAATTATAATTAAAATTGAACCGAGTTCGTTATAAATGAAAACTACTGTATAAACCAAATGTATTGTTTTCATTTCGAACAGAACTCATTTTTTTTGTTCACTTTTTAAGATAAGGAAAAAACAAAACAAAAATTTTAAAAAAATTTCTAACTCCTTGTTCTTTAAACATTTGAACAAAACAAAAAAAAGAAAGACATAAGTCGGCTCATATAATAGTTTGATTGAGCTGCGTGTTACAACCGAAAATGAATTACATTTACACAGAAAGTTGGCGCATAATATTAGAGTCACAAGCCACAACTTTTAACCGCGTGACCGTTAAATTCAAATTTACGTTAAATTGAAAACGGATTTTCACCAGAAAAAAACCCAATATTCTAAAAAAAAAATACCATTGCAATATGAAAACAAAAAAAACCTTTCTTTTGGTTGTTGTTTCATTGAAATTGGTCAAATAGTTTGTCCTAAAAAGGGATGTTTATATTTGTATGGGAAAAAATAAGCCGATTAAATATTATGATCTTTCTTTTTTTTGTTTAGTTCAAATATTCAATGAACAAGGAGATTTAAATTTTTTTAAAATTTTTTTTTTGTTTTTGTTTTTTCTTTATCTTAAAAAGTGAACGAAAAAAATGAGTTGTTCTCGAAATGAAAGCAATATACAGTAGTTTTCATTTATAACGAACTCGGTTCAATTTTAATTATAATAAACGTAACACTTTTTGCCAATGAATTAAATTTTACATAAAAATGTAAGTTGTTTATTACATTTATATTTCTTTTATTTAAACTTATTATATCTAAGTTTAAATAAACTTATTATCTAAACTTATTATCTTATTATAGCTTGGTGATTATTTTAGTATTTTTATATATATTTTTGAATATAAAAAAAAATCATAATAACGCATCAAAAATACAAAAAAAATTTCATTACAAGAAAAAGCATATATACATCTATAAACATAGAGGTGAGGCTGACACATCAAATAAAAATCTAGCAAATGAGGTCAAAGTGCCCATTCTAGAATTAGCACAATCTACAATGTTCAATTCTTATACTAATTTTTCAAAATTCACAGCATTCTTTTAAAACGACATTTGTTTATTACGACGAATATTTTCTGTTTCTTCATGGTCGTTATAAGCGAGCTTTACTGTATTTTTTTTTTTTGCTTTTTGTTTGCAGAAACAAAAAAATTACATTTCTTAGGAAAAATTATGTGTTCATTAGGAATCAACCAGAATAAATGCATACGGCGTGCAGTTTCTGTCAATAAATTTTGAAATAAGTAGGTATGTTATGTACTGTACTTCGGAATTTAAAATTTTAAAATTTGACAAAGCGTATAAAAATATTGTAATTGTTTTTTCTGATGTTGCTACGATTAAGTTTTCAAAATAAAATATTTTAAAATAATATTTTTTTTTAAAAAAACATACATTCCAAATAATTGAAAATACCTATAATATGTTCGCAAAAAAAACTAAAAAATAATCTTCAACTGAAATAAAAGTTGACGTATAATTTCTGTCAAAAAATTTACAAATAAATAGGTAGGTACATGAATTTACATGAGAGCTGTTCGAAATGAAAGCAATACATTTGGTTTATACAGTAGTTTTCATTTATAACGAACTCGGTTCAATTTTAATTATAATAAACTTTACACTTTTTGATAAAGAATTAAATTTTACCTAAAAATTTAAGTTTTTTATTACAATGATATTTCTTTTATTTAAACTTATTATATCTAATAATGTTGCTTGGCTATTAATTAAGTGTTTTTTATTTAGTTTTGAATATAAAAACAATCATAATAACGCATCAAAAATACAAAAAAAAAATTCAATAGAAGAAGAAGCACTATACATAGGCTTAACATTTTATTTGAGACACATCAAATAAAATGTTAGCAAATGAGTTCAATGTGCCCATTCTAGAATCAGCACATTCTACAATGTTCAAGTCTTATACTAATTTTTCAAAATTCACAGCATTCTTTTAAAACGACATTCGTTTATTACGACGAATATTTTCAGTCCCATAATGGTCGTTATAACCGAAAAGTACTGTATTTTGTTTTTGTTTGCAATTTATTTCAATACAGTAGGTACTAAAAAAAAAATTTTTTGTAAATCGTAAATTGTGGTTGCGTTTTGTTAAGTTTTTTGTAAAATTAAAAACCTAATTCTGAAATATGCAGAAACTAAAAAAAAAATAATATTTCTAAGAAAAATGATTTGTTTCTTATGGATCAGCCAAAATCAGCATGTACGGCATTCAGTTTCTGTCAAAAAATTTTGAAATAATTAGTTATGTAAAAAAATTTACATGAAAGCATACGCGACGTTTAAAATACGCGATGTATAAAAATACATATTGTAATTGTTTTTTCTCATGCTGCTGCGATTAAATTTTAAAAATAAAATATTTTAAAATAACATTTTTTTTTAAATAATTTAGTTTAAAACATACAAATGTTGTTGTTGTTGTTGTTTAAACGGGGGGAAAGCAAGTCTCCCTTACACCTAGGCCTTGCGGCCCAAACATACAAATATTCAAATAAATTAAAAAATACTTACAGTAAATATGTTTGCAAAACTAAAAAAATTATCTTTCTCAAAAAAAGTTATTTGTTCCTTAGGTCCTAACCTAAATAAAAGCGCGCAGCGTATAATTTCTGTCAAAAAATTGAGAAATAAATAGGTTCATAAATTTACATTAGAGCAGCGAAAATACGCGTAACGCAATGTACTGTATCTCGGATTTTTAAAATTTACAAATATTGACAAAATGTATAAAAATATTATTATTGGTTTTTCTTATATTTCTAATATTATGTTTTAAAAATAATATTTTTTTACAATAATTTTTATTAAAAAATATCTTATATTCAAAATACCTATAATATGAAATTAAAAATATTTTTTGTAGGTACTAAATTAAAACATTCAAATAAATATTTTTGATAAATTAAATATTGTACGCGCGTATCGATTTACCGATAATGGATATGCAGACAGACGTATTGACGTACTGCCGTATAAAAATTGTACGTCGTATGTTTGATTTCATTCTAATAATTGAAAAGTTTATTTCACACTTTCAACATCGAATAATGTTTTTTTATAATTAAAAAAACTATTTTTAGTTTTACTTTGACAAAACGAACGAATTTTATATATCAAAAAGTGTACATGAAGATTAGATAGGCGTAGTTTGTAAATGGAACGCATATTTTTGTTTCAGGAGTACATAATTGTCAGATTATCATCATATATATATTTGACATTTTAAAACTACCTGTCATTTGAGAAGTTAATTATATTTAATAGTATTTAAATATTAATAAAGTGAAAAAATTAAGGTTTATTGCTGATATAAATATAAAGAATATTTTTTAAAATGGAAGGGGGTAAGTGCTTATTGGTTATCAAATAAAAAATATGATTTAACATAACCTATTCAAGAGAATTTTAATTAAAGCCATCTGCCGGAAATTATTTATCTACTCTGTCATATACTCTTTTACAAGGGCTGAAGTAGCTGGCAATAGTTGAGAGTAGAAAAGAGTTTACTCCCCTTAAAGGAATAAAAGCAATAATATTTATTTGTTTTAAGAAACTTATGAGTCATGGCTCATGACCATGTATAGAAATATATTTTTGTCAATAAAAAACTTAGGAAATATTAAATAAATAAACTAGACAAAAAGGTATAAAGTAAACTAAGCAATTCAGAATCATTTTTCCCATGTTTTCAGAACTTTGAATAGGCATATATTATATAGTAGTAAAAATTTACCTATGTAGCTATTAAATTTAAAAATGAAAAAAGGGTAGGAAAAATTTATTCTTTGATTTATTGAAAACCTTTTTTTTTTGCTATAAATCTTAAGATTGAAATTTAAAAAAAGACTTCGGTCAACTTGACTATTATTTGTACTTCTGGCAGCTTCAATATAATATAATACTAATTACTAAACTTATGAATTATGATATGTTATATTTTGTTGTACATATTATGTATTCATAGAGTTTTTTAATTAGGATACAGAATACGTACAACATAGTTCATATCGTACTAAAATGTTTAGAAAAAAGTACAGTTTGCTATATGAAGGACAGCATTAACTCGAATTTTGGGTTCTTGACTTCAATAAATATATGTATATGTTTAGAAATATGTATTTATTAGAATAATATTTATATGTATTTAGAATTTTTATTTAATTTAACTGTACCAATTTATCCTCTCTTTAAAGCGGCTTAAGCTATAGAAATAAAACTCAAAAATCGGTACTTAACAACGTTTTAATAATTAAGAAAAATTATAAATTTTTTTAAGCAAATTTCAAGCGCAAGAATTGTTGACAACACTGTTGGTATAATTTTTATTATGTATAATTTACACAAAACGAATTTTATATGTTAACTTAAAAGCAAAAATAGCTCGAATTTCGAGCACAGGGCGATACTAGTTTGATATTAATATTTATATTACTATAAATTCAAAATCACATAGTGCATGTGATTGTTTATCTTAACATGGGAAATTTTTTTTCTTGCCTTTAAAAAGAACTGCTATGTATAAAAAACGTATAATAGACTAGAGACTATTAGAAGGATAGATAATAATTTAACGACTGAGCATTTAATGTAGGTTTTGTATGTAATTTAGTAAATTTTATAGTGTTATAAACGAAAATGCATGTTGTATATCCTGTTAAATTTTTAATATAAAAATATCATACGCGCCAGTTTAGTTATTTGAATATTCTTTAAAGCTAACTAGCTAAATTGCGTCACAGTCAATTTGGGTATGAAAGTATGTTTTGTTAAAACAAAAATAAGCTAAAGAGTGGATAAAAATTTGTTATTTAGAATGATTAATCTAACTATAATATTTACCGTACCGTCGTTTGAATTGAAGTAGACTATATGAAGAATGTTTTAAAATTGAAATTTTTACTTTAAAATTTTTTTTTTTTTTTTTTCCCTCTAAGGGAGGTGGTAATCTTCAAAAGACACCAAGAAAACCTATACCCCATTGGTAGTGTCAGATTCTTACTGACTAAACCCACCTCCCTGAAATAAAACAAAATATGAAAAACTATAGGTATTAAGTATATTTATTTATTTCTTCAGTCCAAACAACTTAAATCTTATAATAAAATTACATATTAAGCTTATAATCGGTATATGTACACATATATAACATAAGTTAATTTTTATAAAATTAAACATTAATGTTAAATTGTATTTTTATTGGTTTAATATATTTAAACGATGATGTGATGTGGCCGTTTTTTTAAATTTCGATTCGAAATTTTTAACAGTCCAGTAACAATTTTTTCTTAATAAAACCAATATAAGATAATCAAGAATCATTTTTCTATGGTTGTAACATTCGTCTTTTGATTGGAACCAATCTGGGTATAATTCGTTTGTTTTTGAAATACACAAGTTTACTATCTCTTTTTTCAAATTTGTATAATGTAAAAAATTTTCAAAAAAATGTTTAAATATATTAAAATGAAGATTACAAATTTCAAAAAATTCATCACTGGGTGTTTTTAGTCAATTTTACCATCTGTCGTGTAAAAGTTTTTGTATTTTATCAATTGTTCTGACGATAATTCCAGTGTAGATTCAGTCTTTACCATTATTTCGCAACATTTAGAACAATCTATTTTATGATACAAAATTTTAAAAATTCCGTAACCAACAAAATATCTTTTAGCTGGTTCAGCTTCAATTACATTTAAGGCGCTACTGTTTTCCTCCTGCTCTAAAATCTTACTGATACATTCCTCTACATCTGCTGATATTTCTAAATATTCTTCAGCGTGAATAGCATCTGCATTTTCATTTTCACAGAACGCAGATTCCCAATCTAATTGTAAATCCATATCCCTTTCACAATTTTTATTATTTTGGTGAAATGTTATTATCCGCATTGACATAATTCTAGCAACTATCCAATTAAATTCTGAAACAGACGGATTTTTGTTGTTTCCCCCTTTGGATCGTACTTGTTAAAAAAAGTTTTCTAGAGGATCCTGATTTATTCGCGATGTTAGTAAAAAACCAACTTCTAGTTCTTCACAAGAAAATATATCTTCACTTAAACTTGTTTTTTGTTTATTTTTGAATATGTTTTTTGTTTATTTTTGGGCACATCTTAACAATTTTGTTTTTACTGTCAAGTTGATAAACCTTTGTCAAAACATCCCAGCTAATATTGCCTTCATTTGATTTTATATCACAGGATAAAAGAGTATTCCTCATTGACTTTAAGTGAGGTGGATCAAAAACACAAAATATTTTATTATTAGCAAATGTCATATAATATGGTTTATTTTCAGTAATGCCTAATAATTTGTATACTCTTCGTTTATTAGGCCCTTGGTCACAAACTATACATCTCACATTTAAATCCATTCCAAAACATTTTAATAAGTTTTCATGTATAATATCTATTAATTTTTCTGCAGGAAGACCTTCTTGTGTAACAAAATAACTCATCATATATTTCCAGTTCGTAAAGAGACCTCGTAACATTATTACACATATTTGCTTTCCTATAGAGAATTTTCTATTATTTTCACCAAGGTCAGTAACGCCATCAATTAAATCTTTAGAGATGTTGTAAGCCAAGTCTCTGCGAATATGTATTTCGTCTATTAAAAGTACTGCTTGTTTTGACTTCGTGTCCATTTTAGAACAGAATTTTTGCAGGCAAATGCAGCTGTAATTCTTCTCTCAAATATGAATATATCTACTGAATATGACTTAAAATTTATACTTTGTGCTAAAACTTTTTGATCATCATTGTAAATATTTTTTTTTGATAACAACATTTTACAAAATTGTTTTGTATTTTCATTTACTTTTTCTAATAAATCTATACTCACCTCTACATTATTTTGTTCATTTTTAATTTTTTTTAACTGTTTTTTCAATAATTCATTTTCTTCTTGTAATTTTAAGCATTTGGTGGCATACAAGTTTACCTGATTTTTGAAATAAGCTAAGTTTTCTTCCTTTATTTTGCATTCATAACAAAACAATATTTCGTCATATTGCGATGATTTGCGTCTTTTATGAGGAGATTGCAGAGTAGAAATATCTTCTAACGTTAATGGTTTATAACACTTACTTAAATTTTTTGATGCAGGACCTTCATACATACGTTTAGGAATTTTGAACCCAAAGAAGACTCTAAAACAAAATTATAGATCTGATCACACATATTTGAACTTTCTGCTGTCTTTTCTTCCCGGTTTGAACTTCCATTAATTTTTTTATTAGTTTCTTTCAAAATGCATTTTCGTGATGGAAACGCATTTTTTAAAAGTTTCTTTTTCCCAATATCTTTTGAAGCAAATTGATTTTGACAAGCGAATAAATTTTTAGGATAGTCTCCATGTAAATTAAAATTATCAAGCCATTTTTGCCTGGCTTCCTTGTTACTAGGAAATTTAAAAAAATGATTTTCAGAGTTTTTGCAATTGGATACACAACATTTTCTTCGATATGAACAACTTGATACACTTGGTATTGAAAATAAGCTGTTATTCTCTTCATGTCCCAAAAAATATAGAGGAATGGCTCCTTCTAAAATTCTTTTTTACCTATGAATTTTTTATCAAAATGTTTTGAACAAATCCTTAAATTATTTATTTCACTTAAATTTAAATCAATTTGTAAGTTGTGGCACTATTGATGAAGTAGATCTTTATTTTTTGGAAACTGATGTAAATGTATATTTTCACCTGTATTAAGTTTTTGTCCACAATTCTTTATACAACACATTTCTTTTGTACGATGATTCATGATTATAAATAATTATGTACTTACACTTATCACAATTGACAATATTAATAGGTATGTATGCACTTAAATACACTTATCAAGTTATCACAATATTAATTAACTTTTTACAAGTAACTTTAAAAAATCGCTCGAATGCAATTTAGCTAGTTAGCTTTAAAAAATATTCAAATAACTAAACTGGCGCGTATGATATTTTTATATTAAAAATTTAACAGGATATACAACATGCATTTTCGTTTATAACACTATAAAATTTACTAAATTACATACAAAACCTACATTAAATGCTCAGTCGTTAAATTATTATCTATCCTTCTAATAGTCTCTAGTCTATTATACGTTTTTTATACATAGCAGTTCTTTTTAAAGGCAAGAAAAAAAGTTTCCCATGTTAAGATAAACAATCACATGCACTATGTGATTTTGAATATATAAATATTAATATCAAATATATAGATATACTCATTCCTATTCTTTATAATTTTTATTGTTTGTATTCTCTTTCTTTGATTCCCTTTTTGTATAACAAAAAATCGATTTTGTTGTTATTTTTTTCTTTACTTTTTTCGTCAGTATAACATTCAATGAAAAAACAATAACAAATTAGTTTTAAGGCAGGTTTTCATGAGAAAATTTTGCCCAGTAATCTTGACTTTAGAGAGAGAGGTATATAGTATACTCTCAATAGGAGAGAAAGAGTAAAATGATTAAATTTATATTAAAATTTTTTTATATCTTTTGACAAAAACAAATTACATAACCTTATTTTTTAATTTTTAAATTTACATTTCGCGAATTTTTCGATTCAAAGTTAAAATTTTATCAATTTAAAATAAATGATAAAATTTTAATCTATTTCAAATAATTTTAAATAAAAATTCGTTCATCAAACCATAATATAAAATGTTATTTTTCTTTGTTTACATTCTCTTGTTTGTTTACAAAATTCAAATGTCATGTATCCATAAAAATATGTAATAGTATGCAAAAAATTTTTGTGTAGAATACACTTTTTTATACCCGTATGACTATATAGTCCAAGGGTATAATAAATTTGCCATTACGTTTGTGACGCAGAGAAGGAGGGGGGGGGGGTAGATATAGACTCAAGTGTATGGATCGGATCAGAATCGAAAAATAAATCGATTTAGCTATGTATGTCCGTCCGTCCGTCCGTCCGTCCATCCGTTCGTCCGTCCGTCCGTCCGTCCGTCCATCCGTTCGTCCGTCCGTCCGTCCGTCCGTCATCACGATAACTCAAAAAGTAAAGGAGCTAGGATTATGAAATTTTCAAAAATTCGTTTTTATGCAAAAAACGGAATCGAGTTTGAAATTCAGCCATTTTGGTCCACGGGTTCGAGTACTTGCCATACAACTTCTAATTTTATATGAGCATTACTCTATACCTGTGGAAGCTGCGTGTCTGAAATTTTGCCAAAAGTAGTTTAGTATAATGGCCAAAGTTACTGCAAAATTTGGTTGGTCTACTGCAGAGGGTTCGAGTAGCTGCCATACAACTCCTTCTTTTATATGAGCTTTACACTACACCTGATGAAGCTGGGTGTCTGAAATTTTGCTAAAAATAGTTTAGTGTAATGGCCAAAGTTACTGCAAAATTTAGTTGGTCTACTGCTGAGGATTCGAGTAGCTGCCATACAACTCCTTCTTTTATATGAGGATTACACTACACCAAATGAAGCTGGGTGTCTGAAATTTTGCCAAAAGTAGTTTAGTGTAATGGCCAAGGTTACTGCAAAATTTGATTGGTCTACTACAAAGGGTTCGAGTAGCTGCCATACAACTCCTTCTTTTATATGAGCATTACTCTACACCTAATAAAGCTGAATGTTTGAAATTTTGCCAAAAGTAATTAACCGGATGATATAATGTATATGTTACGGTCATACGGGTATCCCAGAGTTGACACAGTCTACTCTACTACACTCTTCCTCGTTTTGTATGTAGTAGCAACTTTATAGGAAAAAGACCTAAGAGAACATCTTTTTGCCAAGGATTATGGCGCTCTCTCAATACTTGTCTAAGGATTATGGATAACTCTCCAAGGAATATGGATGTTTCTCCCAGTAATTTATCGTTTTTTCTTTGTCGCGCAAATAGTATTTTTGTATCTTCTGCCTATGCTCTAACTTTTGCCCAGTAAATTGCCGTAATGAAAATTAGCCTTTATGTATAAATTATTGTAGTATAACAGTGCCTTAACTACGAGTACGAACTCATCTCGCTACTGAAAAATATGAAATTTTAACTTTTGTGGATCTGTATAGTATATTAGTCTGTCTCTGTGGTTATAATTTGAGCCATCGATATATTATAATTTCATAAATCGTATTTATTCAGATTTCAAAATTTTTATTAAAAAAACGAGGAAGAGTGTAGTAGAGTAGACTGTGTCAACTCTGAGATACCCGTATGACCGTTATATAAACATTATATCATTATTATTATAAACATTAATTACTTTTGGCAAAATTTCAAACATACCAGCTTTATTAGGTGTAATGTAATGCTCATATAAAAGAAGGAGTTGTATGGCAGCTACTCGAACCCTCCGCAGTAGACCAACCAAATTTTGCAGTAACTTTGGCCATTACACTAAACTACTTTTTGCAAAATTTCAGACACCCAGCTTTAATAGGTATAGAGTAATGCTCATATAAAACAGGAAGTTGTATGGCAGCTACTCGAACCCTTTGCAGTAGACCAACTAAATTTTGCAGTAACTTTAGCCACTACACTAAACTATTTTTGGCAAAATTTCAGACACCCAGCTTTAACAGGTATAGAGTAATGCTCATATAAAACAGGAAGTTGTATGGCAGCTACTCGAATCCTCTGCAGTAGACCAACCAAATTTTGCAGAAAGTTTGGCCATAAAACTAAACTACTTTTGGCAAAATTTCAGACACGTAGCTGTAATAGGTACAGAGAAATACTCATATAAAAAAAGAAGTTGTATGGCAGCCACCCGAACCCATGGACCAAAATGGCTGGATTTAAATAGCGATGACGGCTATTACAACAAAAAAACGAATTTGCGAAAATTTCAACATTCTAGTTCCTTTAGTTTTTGAGTTATCGTGCGGACGGACGGACAGACGGTCGGACATACATAGCTAAATCGATTTTTTTTTCGATTCTGATCCGATTCATACACTTGAGTTTATATCTACCCCCCCCTCTTTCTTTGCGTCACAAACGTAATGCAAATTTATAATACCCTTTGGCTATATAGTCATACGGGTATAATAAAGTCAACAAAGCTTTTATTTTGTTTTTGTTTTTTTTTGTGTTTTTTCGTTCTCTAATTTAATAATTTAATAAGTATAAAGCTTTAAGCTTTTTTTTTTTATTTCTTTCTTTTTATTTTAAAGAGCTTGAATTTTAAGCTTATAGCAAAGATAATGAATACAACTGTTGTATTCATTATCTTAACTGATACTTAACTAAATATAGAAAAGAGCGTAATAATAATTTTATATAATCTATCATTTTCAACTAAACTTATAGAAATATTCCTTAGGAAATATATTTAAAAATAAATGTGTTTAGTATGATTTTTTAAGTTCTTTAGTTAAGTTAAAAATTTTAAGAGTCCAATTTGTTTTTATTTTTTTTTGAACAAATAATATATAACATAATATAAAAAGTATTGTAACATAATTTTGTATATTTTTAAAGTGGGAAAAATTGGAATCTGAAAACAAAGGTAAATTTAACTTAACTAGTATCGCCCTGTGCTCGATATTCGAGCTATTTTTGCTTTTAAGTTAACATATAAAATTCGTTTTGTGTAAATTATATTAGACTATACATAATAAAAATTATGCCAACAGTGTTGTCAACAATTCTTGCGCTTGAAATTTGCTTAAAAAAAAATTTATAATTTTTCTTAATTATTAAAACGTTGTTAAGTACCGATTTTTGAGTTTAATTTCTATAGCTTAAGCCGGTTGAAAGAGAGGAAAATTGGTACAGTTAAATTAAATTAAAATTCTAAATACATATACCGTAAAGTTCTGAATACAGTACCCCCCCGAATAAAGTACCCCGGGTACACTAATTGGAACATTTTTCCAATTACAGTACCCCGGGTACACTAATTGGATTTGATTTTTCGCTAATAAATTTCGAACTTTATATTGGATTACTTTATATTATGTTTTGACTGTTTTAATAAAAATTATAAATTTTTATTAAAATTTTTTATTAAAGTAATAATAAAAATTATAAATCTTAGATAAATAACTCATTTACCTACCTTATCTATTTTATCTATACTACCTTACCTTATTACAATTTTGTATTAAATAAATCTCATTATTTTATAAAGTCAATAATTTTACCAAAACAAATTAGGTAGGTAGTTATTCGTTTCACTGTTGTTTTATGTATCTCCGCTGCGGGAAAATTGGTACGCACTCTTATTATACTCAAAGGATTAAAAAAAATACCAAAAGTTAATTTGCCAAAAGACATCGATAATTGTGTTAGTTTGGGTGGTTCGATGACCACAGATTTAATGTTACGTTGGATGAAAACGTGTTTCCATAAAGAGAACAGTTTTTTTGGTATTGAAAAGTAACTTTTAATAATGGATTCTTATGGTTGCCATTTAATGGATGAAGTGACAAAAGAACTAAAGAAGCTATGCAATGCAGAGTCAATCATAATACCTCCAAAAACTACATCATTTTTACAACCATTGAATGTTTCAATTAACTATTCATTTAAAAATTTTATGAGAGCTGCTTGGAATGATTGGCTTATAAATAGTAAAGAGGAATTTACAAAAAAAAGATACAGGAAAAAACCGACTTATAAAGATATTGTTGATTTTACATCTTCAGCTTTAAAACAAATTTCGCCAGAAATCATTGATAGGTCATTTGAGTGTTGCGGAGTTGGAGAGTTTGGAAAAGAAAAATGTTTGGAAAAATTAAATAGTCGCCTTCAAAACATTCTTAAATCTTGCGGGGACGTACATGAATCAAATATTTCTGAAATCCAAACCGAACCAAATAATACAACTTATGAGCTGGTCGGAGTTGATGAAGCTAATGCAAACTTAGCGAATTTTGATGATGATGTAGAAACTATTGATGAACGTGTAATTGGTAGTCAGACTTCTTTTGATGATGATGAATATATCAGCGAAACTTCCAGTGAAGTTGATACACAGGAGCTTTTCGAATTCGTTTAAATGGCTAATAAGTAATAGTTTAAAAAATTATTTAAAAAATTTAATCAGACTATATCTTAATAAATGTATCTAATTTTTCTACTATTAATGAATCAATGTAGATTTTTTTTATTATAAATAAGCTATGTATATATATTTTTTTATTTTGAATAAGTAATATAGTTATTTTGTTTTGTGAATTATACTAATTGGTTTAATTTTATTTTCCATAATACATTCCCTATCATATATAATTTTTTGTTGTTCCGAATAGTGTACCCGGGTATAGAAAACTAATTAGTGTACCCGGGTATACTAATTGGATTTATTATTTTTTCAGAATATTGCCATTTTCCAATTAGAGTACCCGGGTATTGTATTCAGAACTTTACGGTAAATATTATTCTAATAAAAACATATTTCTAAACATATACATATATTTATTGAAGTCAAAAACCCAAAATTCGAGTTAATGCTGTCCTTCATATAGCAAACCGTACTTTTTTAAAAAAATTTTAGTACGATTTGAACTATGTTGTACGTATTCTGTATTAAATTGTACTAATTAAAAAACTCTGTGAATACATAATATGTACAACAAAATTAAACATATCATAATTTATAAGTTTAGTATTTAGTATTATATAATATTGAAGCCAGAAGTACAAATAATAGTCAAGTTAACCGAAGTCTTTTTTTAAATCTCAATCTTAAGATTTATAGCAAAAAAAAAAGTTTTTCAATAAATCAAAGAATAAATTTTTCCTACCCTTTTTTCATTTTTAAATTTAAAAGCTACATAGGTAAATTTTTACTACTATATAATATATGCCTATTTAAAGTTCTGAAAACATGCGAAAAATGATTCTGAATTCCTTATTTTACTTTATACCTTTTTGTCTAGTTTATTTATTTAATTTTTCCTAAGTTTTTTATTGACAAAAATATATTTCTATATATGGTCATGAGCCATGACTCATAAGTTTCTTAAGACAAATAAATATTATTGCTTTTATTCCTTTATGAGGAGTAAACTCTTTTCTACTCTCAACTATTGCCAGCTACTCCAGCCCTTGTAAAAGAGTATATAACAGAGTAGATATTTATTTAATTTATATTTTAAAAATTTCCTGCAGATGGCTTTAATTAAAATTCTCTTGAATTATGTTAAATCATATTTTTTATTTGATAACCAATAAGCACTTACCCCCTTCCTTTTTAAAAAATATTCTTTATATTTATATCAGCAATTAACCTTAATTTTTTCACTTTATTAATAAATATAATTAACTTCTCAAATGACAGATAGTTTTAAAATGTCAAATATATATATGACAATTAATCTGACAATTATGTACTGCTGAAACAAAAATTAGCGTTCCATTTTCAAACTACGCCTATCTAATCTTACGTCAATACGTCTGTCTACATATCCATTATCGGTAAATCGATACGCGCGAACAATATTTAATTTATCAAAAATATTTATTTGAATGTTTTAATTTAGTACCTACAAAAATATTTTTAATTTCATATTATAGGTATTTTGAATATAAGATATTTTTTAATAAAAATTATTGTAAAAAAATATTATTTTTAAAACATAAAATTAGAAATATAAGAAAATCCAATAATAATATTTTTATACATTTTGTCAATATTTGTAAATTTTAAAAATCCGAGATACTGTACATTGCGTTACGCGTATTTTCGCTGCTCTAATGTAAATTTATGTACCTATTTATTTCTCAATTTTTTGACAGAAATTATACGCTGTACGCTTCT
Source organism: Dolichopus griseipennis (assembly GCA_963082915.1). Classification (NCBI taxonomy): domain Eukaryota; kingdom Metazoa; phylum Arthropoda; class Insecta; order Diptera; family Dolichopodidae; genus Dolichopus; species Dolichopus griseipennis. Next base: position 42,810,304 of record OY720441.1, read on the forward strand.
ATTTAGGTTAGGACCTAAGGAATAAATAACTTTTTTTGAGGAAGATAATTTTTTTAGTTTTGCAAACATATTGTATTGTAGGTATTTTCAATTTATTTGAATATTTGTATGTTTTAAACTAAATTATTTAAAAAAAAATGTTATTTTAAAATATTTTATTTTTAAAATTTAATCGCAGTAGCATAAGAAAAAACAATTTCAATATGTATTCTTATACACTTTGTCAATTTTTAAATATTAAAACTCTGAGGTACAGTACGTCGCGTATGCTTTCATGTAAATTTTTTTACATAACTAATTATTTCAAAATTTTTTGACAGAAACTGAATGCCGTACATGCTGATTTTGGCTGATCCATAAGAAACAAATCATTTTTCTAAAGAAATAGGTATTATTTTTTTTTTAAGTTTCTGCAAACATATTATAGGTATTTTTTAATAAACAAATATTTTACAAAGATATTATTTTAAAGTTTCTATTTTTATTTTTCGCTTTGTCATTTTGTAAATCCGAGGTACCAGTACGTCGCGTATGTTGATTGCTCACATGTAAATTCATGTAGGTACCTAACTTTTTATTTCAAAATTTTCTAGAAATTTCCAGAAATTATACACCGTACGCGTTGGTTAGGCCCTAAGTAACAAATCATTTAAATTACAAATTATTTTTTTAAGAAAGATTATTTGTTTAACTGTTTTGCAAATATTTATATATTTTAATATCATGACTCTCAAACGTAGAATATATTTCGCACATCCCATTCTACTATATTGTATGTCGAAAATGTCATTTTGCAGGAGAACGATTTAAAGTTTTTTAAAATTGTTTCACTTCGTTCTTCGCTTGTGTTCAGTGCCGGCGCTAAGCATTTTGTCACCCGGTGCACTTTTCTAAAACGCCGCCCTAAAAAATCCATTTCCACATCACCCATGAGGTAGGATTATCGATGCATTTTTTTTATAGAGGTAGTCCCACGGAGGTATAACCTCTTTAAAAAATAAGTTAATTTAAAAAAGAAAATAGTTTTAAATTGAAAATAAAAAATTTAGTTAGAAGAAATAGCGCTTTACTTGAATGAAAGAAATTTAATTCAAAAGGAAAACGCGAGGAAAAACTATATATCACATAATTTAATAACTTTAATAAAACGAAAATATTAAAAATTAATTCTTCGCGCTTTTATATTGGCAAAATCGTTAACTAAATCGTTGTAGTCCAAATTTTCAAGAAGTTCTTTTTCAATAGATATAGTTGCTAATCCTACTAATCTGTCTTGAGTCATTGTAGTTCTCAAATAATTTTTAATAATTTTTAATTTTGAAAAGCTACGTTCCGCAGAAGCTACTGTAACGGGTATTATCAATAAAATTTTTAGAGCAATAACAAGGTTGGGAAATAATGTTTCTAATTTTTTATCAAAAATAAAGTTTAAAGTTTCAAGAGGGGATGAAGGTGGTTTTTCAAAACCAAAGTAGGAAATATTTTAAGCTCTTCAAATAGCTCTACTCCATTTATGTCAGAGTAACCATCGTGTGTTAGATTTTTCTCTAAAGAGGAACAATAATTAAACAGATCACTTGAAGTATATGACGAAATGATGGAAATTTCATGTAAAAATTTAAATATACTATTATGCGCGGAAATTTGTTCAAACCGTTCTGTAACTGACTGAAGAGCTTGATCTAGTATTTTAAAATAAAATTCTACTTTAAACCTAACTTCCGGATTCTCAATAACTTCATCCCTGCCTTCGTATGAAAGAAGCCGAGACTTTTTACGACTTCTAAGTGTTGAAACGGGAGGAAACGACGCTGTTACATCTAATTTTATAGCGATTTGTTTAGCTTGCGCAATGAAATCATAAAAATGTTCGTCCGTTCTCAAATTGCTCAAAAATTCTTTAGTTGTGAGCAAAATATTAACAGCAGTCGTTAAACAAATTCCTGGACTTTGCAAATATTTACTAACTATATTAATTTTTTCTAAAATTTTAAACCAAATTAGTAATGAACAAATAAATCTTTTTTTTTAAATAAATTCTTTTAAAATAAACCTATTCTACAAGATAAGATTGTTTTTATTTTTATAGACAAACATAATTATTATAAAGTTTGTATTTTTCGTATAATTCATAATTTCAACCACACTATACATAAATCTCATACTTCATGGCCATGGTCATAAATTTTATTTTCTAAAACAAAATTGGATTGTCCAAAATATAAATAGGTAGAAGTACATTTACTTTATGCATGTAATATACATAGATATATATTTTATTGACGACCATTGCAAAAACTGCTTTAAAAATTGAGAAAAAACAAGTGCACATATTCAAAATTTCATTATTTTACATTATACAACATTACAATACAATACTACTTTACAATTTTTTATTCAATACGATGAGAAATAAAGAGTTAATAAAATAACATATAAAATAAATATATGTTATTTTATTAACTCTTTATTTCTCTACTACATACTAGAAATAATTTTATAAGAGAAAAAATTATTAAGTATGTATTTATAATATATAAATCAAATGCAAATCAATGTAAAAGAAAAATTTAAGAGAACGTTTTTTATTTCTTATTCTCTTTGGCTCTTCTATTTCTATTTTCTATATACCTAGGTGAATAGTTTAAGGAACAGTCAAAAATAATTGAACATTAAATAAAAAAATGTGGTTTTGTACCGAAAAACATTTTTTTTGTTTTATATGATTTTGCTTATGTATATGGAGCACTTTTTTAAATTGTGCAGAAGGTAGAAGGCAGAACAAAAGCTATTTAAACTATTTGATTGTATTGAAAGAAGACTAATAAAGAGAATTTAATTTACTTTCTTATTGTCTGTTCTATTTCTTTTTTCTTTAATATATAAATAATTTAAGGAACAGTCAAAAATAATTGAACCTTAAATAAAAAAAATGCAGTACAAAACCGAAAAACATTTTTTTGTTTTATATGATTTTGCTTATGTATATGGAGCACTTTTTTAAACTGTGCATAAGGTATATTTAAACTATTTGATTTTATTGAAAGAAGACTAAAAAAGAGAATTGAATTTATTTTCTTATGGTCTCTTCTATTTCTTTTTTTTATAATAGATAAATAATTTAAGGAACAATAAAAAATGATTGAACCTTAAATAAAAAAATGTATAGGAAAAACCGAAAAACATTTATATTTTGCTTTATATGATTTTGTTTATGTGTTGGAGCATATTTTTAAATTGTTATTTTAACTAAGTAGAATCAAAGCAAGAAGAACTTAAACAGTAGGTAGGTACCTATAAAATGAATGATAAAATAAAATATATCTGATTTGAGTTAAGAAGAATTAATTTGAACAGAATTTGAAAGAATTAATTCAAAGGAATAATTTTAATTTTTAAATTTTGGTATGTAAATTTATTAATTATTTTCAAAAAAAAAAAAAAATTATTTTAGGTCGGTAGGTACATAATTTTTACAATAAATTTGGCGCCCCCAAAATTCTGGCGCCCGGTTTTACTGTGCCATCTGTGCATATGGAAGCGCCGGCCCTGCTTGTGTTGAACTTAGAAAAACGCTTTTTAAGACAAAACATAGAAAATCTAACCTAGTTTGAATAAAACAATGACAGCTCGCTCAAAGTTTTGAAATTAAGCTGTATTTTAAAAAATAATTTACTAGAATGGAAAAATATAAAAATATTATGTTGTATGTCTAGTTATAGCAATATTTCGTATACAATCTTGGAGAGAAAATATGATAAGTCTAGTTACATTGCAAATCACTGGATATTTTTTTTATAATCAAGTGTGTAAGTAGTAGTTATAATAAATACGTTTGGAGATGAAGAGTTAAGCGGTCCGTTTCAAAAAGACTTACTAGAAAATGTTAAAAAAATTATGAATGTATTAAAAATATCGAATAAGTACTACTTCATTTATTTTATTATTAAAAATATAAGAATTTACAGAAAAATACATTTTTTCATTTAAAAATTAAAATCTTCTTCCATGTCTTCTACGTCTTCAGAATTTGAAGCTGTATTTGTATATGGCAAATTTTTGTAAAACCCTCTATAATAAGAAGGCATATAGCTTGTCAAATGGTTTAAATCGTCATATTTTTGTTTGGAAATTTTTAACGGTTCTTTATATTTAATTTCTGGTTTTTCATTCGGCAATTCAAAATATTTGCGTTTTCTTTTATTTTTAATAGCTTGGTCGTTGCATAAAATAATTGTCGAATACTCTTCCGATTCAAAGCTATATTTATAAAAAAGTTTATTAGGTTGTGTTTTGTCCACCTTTATCATTCTGATATTACTCCACTGAACTTTAACATTGTTTTCATTTTTATTTAAATTAACAATATCTACTAAACTGGAAAAGTTTAAGAATTCATTAATTGTCATTTCGTTTACATTGTACTTCGGTTCTGAAACTTTGCAATTTCTAATCAAGGCATACCATTGCGACGGAGTATATAACTTTTTGTTTTTCTTTGTTCTTTCAATTAGAGAATGTATTGAATCTCCTTCGTTTTGTGTATGGCCCTTTTCCAGAAATATATGGTTTATATTAACTTGCATTACTTTACTAATCCAGACATAAAACGCAAATATACATTTATTTTAGTTCTGTCCAGGGCAATTGTCCGAATAAAAGTTGAAAGTTCGAACACAATTTTGACTTTGCTCTTCTATGAATTTTAAGAGACAGCTAGTCACTTCATTTGATCCCCTTTTACCAACAACTTCGTCCCAAACGAAGCAATGACCTTTGTGAGTTGCTAATTCAAACAAAGTAAAATTATAAAAGCAAAGTTTTCGCTTATAATAATAAATGCTTGCATCTTCACAAGGTACATTTAGAATCTTTTGAAAATCGAAAACAGCTGTTACAATTGTTTTATCTTCTGCGGCTTTTATTTTATCCTCATCTTTTAATATTCTAGCCTTTTGTTTTGAAAACATATGAATGTCATGATCTGATTTTAGTTTTAACTTTTCCTCTACATTTGAGCATTCATATTGAGTACAGGTATTGCATTTATCCTTTTTAGGAGTTTAGAAACTGATATTAAAGCATGAATTGAATATATCTCTATATTGCCTCTCCTTTACGGGGTTTTCATTAACATAATTTTCTTTTATCCATTCTAAATACAATCTGTGCATTTTTGCAACGGATAAATCTCCATCTATGAATTTACGTGTAGTCTGTTTCCTCAAGTAGTGGGATTCTATCGGAGCAAAAGAATTAATGTGATCTAGAACTAATTGCTTTTGTTTCTGAGCCACTTCTGTTATTTTTCTTGAAAATTTTCCTCTTTTATCTCCACATAAATTCCCATCAGCAGCCATTAATTTTGAGAAAGCCGTTTCAACCATTTGTGTTGATATTTTTAAAGTATTGTAAAATAATTTTGAACATATGTTTTTTTTTCTACTTTCACTGAAAGATGTTAATGAATAAATGTATGTGCATGTGCGCCGACTCTGACCTCCAGAAATCTTAGTTACTTTTTTATCTACTTTTTCAACGTGGTTAACAATATATTTCCACTTTAAAATGTTATTGACAAGCTGATAGAATTTTAAAAAATTTTTTGTTCTGTCTGATTCAGTAATTTTATTAAAACATTTTTTGCGGCAAGTTGGGAAACAAGATGGTCCCATTTCCTTTTCTGGCACAGTAAATCCAGTAATGGATGAAGTATAGCTTAAACCGTGGAGTCTTGCGTATTTTACTTTACTTTTCATCCAATTTTTAACGTTTGCTTTTCGTTTTTTTGCTAGTGGTGTAGGGTCTTCTTTAGTTTCGTGAAAACGAGCTTGCTTTCTTCTTGGCGTAAATGAACTTCCGGTTGGTGCGCTAACACTGGATGTTGAACTTGGTTTATATTCGCTTCCACTATCAACAAAGTCTGGGCACGATTCCAAGTCTGTTGGCAAAGAAATTGTATTATGTGTATTATAAATAATATTATAAAATATTTTTTTTTTTATTAAGAAAAGCTATTACCAAGACATAAAGATTGAAGTGGTGAACCGTTATTGGAGATTTGCGTTTCAATTTGCTTTTCTTCCGTCATAACAACTTCATCAAAATATAATTTTTTCTTCATTTCAAGCTCTATCAAAAGAAATATTTTAATATTCTGTCTATAATCTATATTATATTGCGAAAAAACATCTTACCTTTATCTCTTTGCCTTACAGCGTTTACCATCAAATACCCGCGATACATAATATTAATTTTTATTTTTTATTTTTTATATACCTAGTAGGGGTTCCAAAACGGTAAACCGGGATACCGGTATACCGGTTTACCGGACTATTTTAGTTAAATCTAAATACCGGTATTAAATCAACAAAATACCGGTATTTCGGTATTGCAAAAAAAATTTAAATATTTTTTTAAAAATTTTATATTGAGTTCTGGCAACTTTAAAAGCTACGACCTACATATATGTAATTGCAAATTACAAAAAAACTTAACGAAAAAAAAACCAAAATAACGAAAAACGAAATAAGATAACGAATTGAATATTGTTTGTTGACATTCTATTGGCTTGGTACTTGTTTTGTTTTTGTTTGAATTTGTTTGTTTTTTTTTTCTGTTACTTAAGTTTAAGACATCTCTAGACTACCAAATAAAAAATATGAAATTCGTAACAATAAAAATAGAAACATTTATATTTTCTTAAGTATTATTAATTTGGTGAAAAATATGTTGTCAAATTGTTTCACATTTACACTACCAAAAGTTACACAACATATTTTTCACCAAATTAATAATAAGAAATATAAATAAAGAAGTGGAGGAAAAAAGAAAAAAGATGAAAAATTATGACGCGAAGTATTTCGAAAAAACTATTAGGAAAGAAATGGCAATTTTCGAGGAAAATGGATGCCGTGGTTCTAATTTGCAATTGATGTACGATTACTTAAAAACCATTCCACCAACCAGTGTAGAGGCCGAGCGGATATTTTTATCTTCAGGAAATATAAAAACTAAAATAAGATCATCCTTAAAAGATGAAACAATAGATAACTTATGTTACTTAAGGTCGTATTTCAAAAATTAAAATAAGATTAAGATTTGTTATATTTTTAAGATTTGAATTTGAATAAATATCAACATAAATAACGATTTTGTTTTAATTTTACAAATTTTTTTTTATATACTACAATACCGGTATTAATACCGGCATCCCGGTATTATTTGAATAATAATACCGAAATACCGGTTTTGAATATTGATACCGTTTTGGAACCCCTAATACCTAGGTATTAAACTTTTTAATATATTATGTATGTACCTTTTAATTTTTTTTAAAACCGTTGACCATTGAATTGATGTTTAATTCAAAATCTTTAATATAATAATAATTTTTTCACTTGTGCATACTTATACTTACTGCATACATAAAATTTTTTTAAAAACAAACAAAAAATCCGTTACGTTTGTTTACTTTTGCTTTATACAAATTCCCAAACATGTGTATCACAACTATACTTACATCAAAGTATAATTTACTTTATGACAATTTAAAATATTATAACTAATACATACAAACAAAAACAAAAAAAAAAAAACGACGAGACGACATGATAAGTTGACTTACGAAACAAATGTTTATAAAATCTACGATCATAAATATCGTATGTTTACTTACAATAAAAAATATTTTGAATTTTACGTTCTAGTATATTGTAAGTTGAGTTATATTATACACGAATGGAGAAATAGTAAAACTAAGCAAATATTGTAAGTCTTTTTCTGCTTATAACTTTTAAAGGAGGTAACGAATCGTTACAAAATTTTTACAGTAGATGTCTCTTGTTATTAGCTTTCTAAAGAACATATCTTTCTAGTATATTGTAAGTCGAGATACAACATACTAGAATGGGATGTGCGATTTCAGAAGTCGGTTTTTTATTGTACATAAAACTTAACAAAAAGCAACTATTTACGATTTACAAAAAATTTTTTTTTTATAACTGTATTATAATAAGTTGCAAACAAAAACAAAATACAGTACTTTTCGGTTATAACGACCATGATGGGACGGAAAATAATTGTCGTAATAAACGAATGTCGTTTTAAAAGAATGCTGTGAATTTTGAAAAATTAGTATAAGACTTGAACATTGTAGAATGTGATGATTCTAGAATGAACACTTCGAACTCATTTGCTATAATTTTATTTGATGTGTCAGCCTCAGTCCTATGTATAGTGCTTTTTCTTCTATTGAAATTTTTTTTTTGTATTTTTGATGCGTTATTATGATTTTTTTTATATTCAAAACTAAATAAAAAAGACTTAATTAATCGCCAAGCAACATATTTAGGTATTTAAAGTTTAAATAAAAGAAATATCAATGTAATATAATGTAAGTTTTTTACTTTTTTAATTTTTTAGCAAAAAGTGTAAAGTTTATTATAATTAAAATTGAACCGAGTTCATTATAAATAAAAACTACTGTATAAACCAAATGTATTGCTTTTCGAACATACTAATTTTTTTCGTTCACTTTTTAAGATAAAGAAAAAACAAAAACAAAAAAAAAAATTTTAAAATAATTTAAATCTCCTTGTTCATTGAATAGAAAGACATAAGTCGGCGCCTATAATATATAGTTTGATTGAGATGCGAATACAACCGAAAATGCATTACTTTTACCCAGAAAGTCGGCGCATAATATTAGAGTCATAAGCCTTAACTTTTAACAGCGTGACCGTTAAATTCAAATTTACGTTAAATTAAAGACGGGTTTTCACCTGAAAAAACGTAATATTCTAAAAAAAAATATCATTGTCCTATGATAACAAAAAAAACCTTTCTTTTGGTTGTTGTTTCATTAAAATTGGTCAAATAGTTTACGCAGAAAAAGGATGTTTATATTTGTATGGGAAAAAATAAGCCGATTAAATTTAACTTAATTTTAATCGAATAAAAAAAACCATATTTTTTATTTTTAATTCCGAATACTTTTAAAAAAACAACTTTAGTTAATATAAAATATATACCTAATGAGATTTTTAAAATTATAAGAAATATAGAGGTTTATATCTTTATTTCATATGCAAGCCAAGTAAATTACCAGTTTTAAAAATTTTTTAGGCACCTAGTGGTCTCCAGCAATTTATTACCCCTATTTGCAGAACAATTTTTTGTTCTATTTGATTCCCCAAATACATTCTACAAATATTCAGGGTCAAAAAAGGGAATCACCTTGTACATATTTATATCTTATATTATAGTAATTTCAGCTCATATTTACCTTTATCAATAACGCCATTCGATAAAAAACCCAGAATAAAATAATAATCAATAAATATTTATTAACAAGTAATGAAAAAAACCAAGGGTTTTTAAAAAAGCACATTTTCAAAATAATATAGTGTTTCATACTATTTAATCGGAATATAAGAGTATTTTATCGGAATATAATGTTGAAGCTTCAATGTTGACGTTTAATTTAGGAAATATATACATACGTTGGTGACTAAGTTACTACTTACTTATAGAAACCGTAATTTTTATACCCGTATGACTATATAGTCAAAGGGTATAATAAATTTGCCATTACGTTTGTAACGCAGAGAAGGAGGGGGGGTAGATATAGACTCAAGTGTATGGATCGGATCAGAATCGAAAAAAAAATCGATTTAGCGATGTATGTTCGTCCGTCTGTCCGTCCGTCCGTCCGTCCGTCCGCACGATAACTCAAAAACTAAAGGAGCTAGGATCTTGAAATTTTCGCAAATTCGTTTTTTTGCAATAGCCGTCATCGCTATTTAAATCCAGCCATTTTGGTCCATGGGTTCGGGTGGCTGCCATACAACTTCTTTTTTTATATGAGTATTTCTTTGTACCTATTACAGCTACGTGTCTGAAATTTTGGCAAAAGTAGTTTAGTTCTATGGCCAAAGTTTCTGCAAAATTTGGTTGGTCTACTGCAAAGGGTTCGAGTAGCTGCCATACAACTTCTTATTTTATATGAGCATTACTCTATACCTATTGAAGTTGGGTGTCTGAAATTTTGTCAAAAATAGTTTAGTGTAATGGCCAAAGTTACTGCAAAATTTGGTAGGTCTACTGCTTAGGGTTCGAGTAGCTGCCATACAACTCCTTCTTTTATATGACCATTATAATTTCACCTAATCAAGCTGGTATGTTTGAAATTTTGCCAAAAGTAATTAATGTTTATAATAATAAGGATATAATGTTTATATAACGGTCATACGGGTATCCCAGAGTTGACACAGTCTACTCTACTACACTCTTCCTCGTTAAGTCCTAATAGCCCCTCTTTAGGGAAGGTTTTCCAATTTCTCAAGGATCTAATCCTCACTACTCCCCTTCCCCCAACTTTTTTAGGTTCAAGGAATTAAATTGTGAATTCTACCAAAATTTAGAATTTTATTTAGAATTTTTATATATTAGCGGTTAAAACTGACAGACACTTTCTTTAATTTAAAGAACCGCTTTTAAATTTAAGAAAATCTTTTAACATATGATAAAGTATAATGTTGGGCCTTCAAATTTTGTATATTAACAAAAAAAAATTTGAACAGGTATTCAAGTTACAGGTGTTTAAAAATAGCACAATTTCAATTTTCGAGCCCTTATAGCTGCTAAACAGGGGACGTGACAAAAAAATTTTGTTAACCGACTATACCTAATTTCTGAAGTTCTAACTTCTTCCAAAATTTCAAGACCCCGGCTGGAACCGTTTAGAAGATATGTGGGGCCAAAAATTTTTCAAAAATTGAGTTTTTCATAATGGTAAATTTTAGTACAGTATGGCAACCCTGTACATTTTAGTGATGTATTTTTGTAAAGCTTAAGAAAAAAGCTCTCTTCTGATTTTTTTAGATTGAAAATATAGCTAACAGAACTCTTATTATACCAATTTAAATATAGGGCCTTTTTGGAATTTGCGGGGACTTCAAATTTCAAGGCCCTAGCTTGAACCGTTGTGTGGTCAAAAATTTTGCAAAAATTTAGTTTTGTGTAATGTTAAATTTTAGTACCGTATGGTAACCCTAAACATTTGCCTGTCAAAAATTTATAAAGTTTATGAAACCAGCTATCTTTTGCCGTCTTCAGATTGAAAATACACCTAATAAAACTCTTGTTATAACAATTTGAATATAGGGCTTTTCCCAACTTTGAGGGCTGCAGCTCCGTAACGGGTGGGGCTACAGAAAAAAATTCTTCTATGAAATTATTTTTTTTGTAATACCAACTCGTGGTTAAAATTTCTTTTCTCTATTTTAAACGATGTAAACGTTTTTGTAAACATACGGACAGACGGACAGACGGACGGATTGACGGACGGACGGACGGACAGAGTGAAACTATATGGGCACATTTTTACAAAATATGTACCCTGCACCTAAAATAGGTATAGATAGAGGTATATTATGTTTCGTATGTATAACCATTAAAATCAAGCTAGCTAGAAATGTATGTAGAATTGATATAGAAATGTATATATACATATACATATATATATATATATATATATATATATTCTTGAACAGCGTCTCCGAGTCGATTTACCGATGTCCGTCCGTTCGTAAGATAACTCATAAAAATGGAAACTATCTTAATGTAATTCATACTTAAAATTAATGAAGAAAGAAAGGTTTCAAAGATCCTTTAGCTGAACCATATGGCATCGGATTCTGACCTAACAAGCGGCAAACGATGATATTTCCGAAACAAATAAAATTAAAACCTTTATGCTTTTTTTTTATTGGTACATGAATGTTCTATTCTGTTGACTTATTTTTTGTAGGTTTAAGGAAATTAGCTAGAAAATAGCTTTTATATATTCAAATAGCTTTTATAAATTCAAATAGCTTCGTATTCAAATAGCTTTTATAGATTTAATCAGCATGTCTTGGAAATAAAATAAACATATAAAGTTGAAACTGTTACACTCCTTCCAAAATCAAACAAATATAAGTTTTAAATAACAGAAGAAGGTCTTAAAAATTTTATTATAGATATTTAATTTAAATTGAATTGTAAAATGTAGGGTATTACTAAATTAAAAGTTTCGATTGAATTTTGGCATAGACTAAATAATTACTAGTACAAAACATTTTTAATTTTCGCCACTTGAGTCGTTGTAACTGGATAATATCCTTAATGCAATGTAAATTTTGAGAAATACCTACTATAATCAATATATTTCGGCATCTGATTTTAATCAAAAAGGGCTTGATGAATGGTTTTTAAATAAACAGTTAAATCATAAATTTTATGAAAATAATGATTTTTTAACTGAAACATAAATTTAAATTAAATTTTTTACAAATATCAAATATGTAGGTAATAGATTTTCCTTTTATTTTCTATACATTATTTGGTAAAGTACAAATTGTACAGTACATTATTTTAAAATTGCAAAAACAAATATATAAATAAAAAAAATTTAATTAATTATAATTAATCGGTGCCGTGAAATAACGCCATACGAAATAATACCATAATGGCATATATCGCTATTGAATGAGCAATAAAGCCATATCGCCAATTTTTTCGCGTATGGCTTTTTTTCTCATATAATTGCGAAATAAAGCCGTATGGCTTTATTTCCTTTTTAAAAATGTAATTTTATTAGTGAAAATAACAGCAATTTAATTTCCTAAACAAAAATCTTTATATATAAAAGCGAAAGTTTGTATGTTTGTTTGTTTGTATGTAGCGAATAGACTCCTAGGTTTTTAAGTACGGAAAGAAATCGTGGCCCAAAACTTTTGCTCTAACGGACCGCCAAGTATTTAAACTTCTTTGTTCTAAAATGAAAACGGTTTGACCGATTGACTTCAAATTTTGTATACGTGATGCTCTTTGAGAATTGAGTAGACACTATCAACAGTTTTGGAATTTGTTAACCCATGTCGGGCCGATGGTTGGTCAAAAAAAATTTTGGGTCCAAATTTTGTCAGATTTTACGAAATTCTGCTTTGGCTAAAAAGAAAGCCCCATAAAAAATTTTGTTGAGTTCCATTAACCCATTGCGGCCCAACAGCTTTTTATAGGTTTTTTCAATACTTTACTCTAAATTCGAAACGGTTTGACCAATTGACTTCAAATTTTGTATACGTGATGCTCCTTGAGAATTGAGTTGACACTATTAACAGTTTTGGAATTTGTTAACCCATGTCGGGCCGATGGTTGGTCAAAAAAAATTTTGGGTCAAAATTTTGTCCGATTTTATGAAATTCTGCTTTGGCTAAAAAGAAAGCCCCAAAAAAAATTTTATTGTGTTGCATTTTCTTCAAATTTTGTATACGTGCTCCCCTGTGAGAATTGAGTTGACACTATTAACAGATTTGGAATTTGTTAACCCATGTTAGCCCGACGGTTGATCAAAATAATTTTGGGAGCTAATATTGTCAAAATTTGCGAAGTACTGCTTTGGCTAAAAAGAAAGCCTAAAAAAAATTTTGTTGAGTTCCATTAACCCATTGCGGCCCAAAATTAGAAACGGTTTAACCAATTTTCTTAAAATTTTGTACACGTGTTCCGTTTTGAGAATGAAATTAACTCTTTTAACAGACTTGCAATTGGTTAACCCATGCCGGCCCGACGACTGACAAAAAAAAGATTTGGAAGCAAATTAAGTCCAATTTTGCGCAATACTGCTTTGCCAAAGAGAAAGTGTAGTTCCGTTAACCCAGTGGGGCACAGTGGCTTTTAATAGATTTTTGCGTTACTGATGTCTAAATTAGAAACAATTTGACCGGTTGACCTCAAATTTTATATGTGTGATGTAACTTGAAAATGGATTTGAGTCTGTTAACAGTCGGTCCTACGATTACGTGTAATTTTTGTGTTAATTTTTTGCTGTAACATCAACTTCAAATAAACCTCCATTGAGAGGCGTAGCAACGCGCACCTGGTATTAACTAGTTATAAATAAAAATTCCAAAAAAAATTAAAATTCTAAAAAAAACATCTTTTAAAATTTAATGTATAGGTATAAATTTTTTGGAAAAAGCGGCAATCCTGATTTTGAATCCAACTCCAAAAACTCTTCTAATTGAGAATCTGACATATTCATGTATACAGAATCTCATATATCACGTATATATAAATATTCTGTAAAAGGCGTATTTCCCTACTTTTGAAACAAACGCTAAAATCCCTTCTAACTAATTTAATTCTTATATAAATATTTTTGCTACAAAATTTTTAAGACAAATTATTAAAACCCAGATTTTAAAACCAACGAATTATGTCAAAGATCCAAAAAAAATCCAAATTCATTACTTTATTGTTTAGATATTATATTATTTAGAAAAATTGAATTTTTGGGGGTTGTTTTTACAGTATTGGTTACAAATTCAGTATTTCAGTATAATATCAGTGTTTCAATATTTGTTTAGCGGCAGTTGCGGCAGCTTCCACTATTTTAATCACTTTGTTTTTAAAATAGTTCGGAAGAAGTTTTATAATTGGATTCAAAATAAATGTTATACGCTTTTTCCAGAATATTGATATATATGTATTTGTGACATTCTGAATTATGAGGGATTTAGAGTGGGATTCAAAATTGGGATTGCTCCTTTTTACAGAATATTTATTACATGTGCGTATTTTTCGAATAAATTAGGTATGAATGCATATATGTATAATAAAAATATAATATTTTTTAACATATTTTATTTCAGTAAAAAAATTATAAACTTACTAATTATGCCATTATGGCTTTATTTCGTATGGCGTTATTTCACGGCGCCTAATTAATGCTGTTATACAGTTAGTAAATATAGATTGGTTCCATTTAAAAAAATTTTATCAAATGATTTAATTCAGATTCATTATTTAATTGGAAAACTTTTTGTTTTTTATTTAGATACTTAAAATGTATTCACCAAAGAATTCATTAAATGAAGACCAAGCTGTTACGTCTAATTTACAACAAACAGAAAAAAAACGAACAAACATTTTAGACGGTTTTCATGGTCAAATGTATCAAATTAAAGTATTACTGTGGCATCTAGTACTTGGAGTTTCAAAATACAAAACTTTTCGTTTAAGTTCTGAAATAAAAGAAGTTCCGAATTTTGATGATATTATATTTGAATATGTTGAAAATGATAAAAAAATGTACCGGCTAATGCAAATTAAACACAAAAGAGATGAAACTAAAGCCTTAAATAACGAAATACTTACAATGCAAAACAAGGGAGATTTCAGTCTTGTGAAGTATTTTAATTCATATGAAAAATTACAACGTGTGGAAATGTTTCAGGAAGGCGAAATTAAAGATATAATTATTTTTACTAATATTGATTTTGATTTCGAAATGCAAGTTAAGGTCCATGGCTGTGACGAAACTATAGCAATTAATGATATTCTGACAAAATTAGAAACTGAAGATGACATATTAAATTTTAAAAATAATGACAGACAACCAGCTCTTTACAAGTTTAATGAAAAAATGATTCCATATCTTCAAAAATCTCTAGAAATCAAAGGCTTTGGAATTGGTGATGATAAAAGTTTAGGAAACGTTACAAAGTTTTATAATCGTGTTAAAAAATTTTTCGATCATTTAGTGTTTGCTGTCAATCAGCCCGACGTACATGAGCTTGATGAATTAATTAAATCTTATATTAATAAAAATTTTTGTTATTTATCAAATAATGCATATGAAGTTATAATTTTTGAAATGCTGAAATGGGTTGATGGAATCGGAGAAGAATTTCTTTCATATCAAAAGCTGATTGAATGGTTTGAATCTTTAAAGAATAACTTAGACAAAACAATTATTCAAAGGTACCCAACATTAGAATTTGAATCTAAAATTATAAATGAAAAAGTTTTATTTAAATCTACAATTTTGCAACGAAATTCAGCTTTAGAAAAATTCCTTTCCTTAGAAGATACAACACACCAAATTTTTCATTTTGTATCTGACGAAACCAAATTTACTTCGATAAAAGTGTTTCAAGTTTTGCAAAAAATCGAATTCAAAAATAAATATTACTTTTTCCAATTAAATTATATTTTAGAAAATAAAGAGGATTTTATTCCAATTCTTAAGACAAACAATTTACTTTTAATTATTGAATGCATGACTGAAGAAAATTCCATTAAAATTGAAGCCATAGGATCCTACATTTTAAATGAATTTAAACAAAGTACTAAAAAAAAAATTATTTTAATTGCCAAACCAGATGATAAGTTTGCTGAAATATTTAAAGATCAAATGGAAATCAAGTATACAAGAGAACAAGATGATAACCTTAGTATCGCTGATCTAAAAGATGACTCACAAAACCAACTTTTGGAAAGATTGGTAATATTTCAAGGCAAAGAAGTAAAGTTAGGAAAATTGGTAGAAAATGTCCATCGAGGAAATTTAATTGATATGCACACATTAAGAAAATTAATGAACAATGAGAAAATAGAAATAGGAAAACCTTTATTCGGTTTATCAGATGTTGAAAATTATTTTATCAGCAGAACTTTTCGTAATAATTCCCAATCCAATTTTCAATCCATTTCTAAAATAAGAATCGAAGATTTTAAAGATGACATAATAATTATAACTGGAGAGCCTGGTATTGGCAAATCAACGATATTAACAGAAATAGCCAAAAACTTAAAAAAAACCGATCATAAGAGTTGGATTGCCAGAATCAATTTGCTGGATTGTGTTGAACAATTTTCAAGCTGGAAAAAAAAAACTGAAACAACAGAAATAGAACAGGTCCTAGAGTTTATGTTCAAAAATATTTTATTACAAGAATTTAACAAAAGCAGCATTAAGTTAATCAAAATTGAGATGAATAATAAAATAAATCTGAGCCAAAACACAATTATTAAAGGCCCGGATTTATTGGAATTGAATTTACTTATTCATTATTATAATATAGGGGATCTCACCATTTTATTCGACGGATTTGATGAAATTGCTCCCGATTACATGAAAAACGTGATTGAAATGTTACAGATTTTTAAAGAAAGTAAAATACGATTTTGGATAAGTAGTAGGAACTACAATATATTAAAAGAATTAGAAAAGGAATTAGGTGTAGATTCATACATGTTGGACAAATTTTCTGTACAAGATCAAACAGATTTTTTAACAAAATTTTGGAAATATAAATTACATATATGTGACCTAGACATTAAACGAAGTAATTATTTTGCGGATAAATTATTAGCACGTATATCCGGAATTTTTTTTTTTTATAAAAATGAAGGATTTTTATCGATACCTTTACACATTCGTATGGTTGCTGAATGTTTTGAAGATCTGTTCAAATCATTTTACCATTCGAAATCTAATGAATTATCTGAAGATCATAATAAACAGCTCAATGAAAAAATGAACTTGGGAAGTTTGTATCAATCATTTATTAAAAAAAAATTTTATGAAATATTAAATAAAGAAAAAAGGCCATGGCTGAAATGTGAAGATCCATTGTCCAGGAAAAATCTTGAAAAGCAATATAACGAAATGTTGGATGATTATACTAAATTAGCACTTTATAGCACGTTTGAAGAAGAAACTCTTAACGAAATGTTTCCATATGAAAATATGGACAATATATCCAGTTTACTAGAACAAATTAATGAAGGTGACGAAAATGTTGGAATAATTGTAAAAATTGTAAAAGAAAAACCGTTTTTTGTACATATGACTTTTGCTGAATATTTTATTGCTAATTATATTTGGATGAAATTTAAATCTGTTCCCCGACTAGCCACAACAACTTTTATAAAAAATGTCATAATTACAAATATCATTAATAATGGGAAAATTCAAATTTGTAAATTTATCCAGTCAATTGCTATAGAAGATTTAAACTCAAAACAATTTAAAGATAAGAATTTTAAAATTAATCAATTATTATTTATGATTTTAAAAACTGAGGCTACACAACGTATTAATATGGCCGAAAAAAATCTGCTTATAAGTATAGTCGAATCTGCACTGGAAACTTGTGCTGGTAATTATCAAGAAATACTTCAAAATATACAAGAGTTAGAAAATGATCTACGTTTATTAAATATTTCAGCAAAATGTGGGTATAAAAACATAGCAACTACCTTGAAAAATTTTTTAAATACAAATGATTTCGAATTTCGCTTAAGTAACACAGAATGGAATGAAAATCCTCTCTTTTTAGCTTTAAGTAATAATAACTTTGATATTGCAGAAATACTTATTAAAGAGTATAAAATAAACGCGACTTGGCTTGATAAAAATAAAAATAATTTAATTCAATATGTATTGGATAAAACCTACAATATCTATCTTAAGACATGTGTAATTAAATACAGCTTAAAAATAAAAATTTTGGATTATAACACTTTGATTAAATTTGAAGGAACAGAAATGCCATTATTGGTCAGTTGTATAGCAAATCGTTTGGAAAAAGATTTTATAAAATTATTAATTGATAAAGCAGATATAAATATTATTAATAAAAGCAAGCAGATCGTATTTCATATAAAGTTTTTTGAATTTTTATTTTTTTATTATGATAAAGAAGTATTAAGTTTATTGCTGGATAAAGGTTTAAATTTCAATAGAATTGTCCATTACATTTCAAATCAAAAAAAGTATGATTTTTTATTATGGTATCATTTTCCTGTGCGTACAAAAGCAAATTTGCTTAAAAATGCAGAATTTTTATTAGAAAATAATGTGATATTTCCCTTGCAAGCTTTAAAATATTTTGTTAGACCATATTTTGTTCTACAGTTAATGTTTGAATTGATGCAATTGTACGATAAAAATGATGAGAACTTTAAGTTGGAACTTACAATGTTGAAAATAATTATTGATCTTACAGATCAAAATCATGAATATAAATTGAAACTTGAGTCATATAGAAAATTTTGGTTGTATTTTAAAAATGATAAAAGAGAAGAATGTACATCTATATTTAGAAGCCTATTAAAAAACCAGAAATTGGATGAGAAATTGAGAGAAAATAATGAGGTTCTGGTAGATGATTTTCAATGTTATTTTGATTTAAAAAATTTACATTTAAGTGAAACATTAAAAAATTTAATAATAGAAGTTAATGAACATTGTGATTTGGAAGAAATTTTAGAGATATTTTGTTGTGTAGACGACAACTCACGATGTGTAAAGTTAACATCTTTTAACAAAATAAAATATAATTTGTTCTGTAAAAAAATTATAGATATGTATGAGAAAGTGCGGGAAATTTACTCTGCTCTAATACAAACAATTGATACAAAGAACGATGAAGAACTAGAGAATATGCTTAAAAATATGGAATCGTTTTATTTGAAGTCAATTATTAATGGTGAGGATGAAACGTATGGTTCTCCATTGCATTTTGCTGTTTCAACTGGTAATCCAGAAGCTGTTAAAATTCTTTTACATTATGGTGCAAATCAAAACAAGCAATTAAAAGAATATAATTCGTATTTATTTAAAGATTTTGCACCACCAAACAATGATTTTGCAAATTATTTTGAAGGCTATTTACCAATACACATAGCTGCTTTAACAGATAATACAGAAATATTTAAAATTCTATTTCAAAATGAAAGTGAAAATAATCTTAAAGACAATTTTGGACAAACTCCATTACATTACGGAGCAATTTTCGGGAATATTGAAATGTTGCAATATATTATAAAAGAAAACTTTGTTGATCCTAGTATTCAAGACAATTATGGAAAAATTTTTAAAGATTACATAAATGATAGCGAAAAATTTAAGATTGTGGAAGAGGTTTTAAAAGCAAATCATTCGGAAGATAATATGAAAATGTCACCGTCTGCAAAGAAGAAAAGGCTTTTCTAAATTGATAAAAATTTAAACATTGTTTAAAAAGTTTCTATTCAATTATTATTCTAAATTTTGGTTATGTTTTTAAAATCCCTTTTTTGTTTTATAATTTTAATAAAATATAAATGTTAAAAACTTATTAAAAATTGTTGTAAATGTTAATTATGGAGTTACTGCACTTCTTTATACCCATTTGAAAAAATATACATTATTAGCAATATGAATTTAGATAAATTTGACTTAAGATAATTAATGACAGATTCTTTAAAACAGTTACTACATACTTTATATGAGATAGCTTAATACTTAATATTATAAAAAACATCACTTCTGAAGAATGAGTGAAAGGGAATAATGGTGGTTTACCTTGATTTAAAAATTAAAATTCCATATTATTTAGTATGAACGTATAGATCAAAAGGTATACTAAATTTGTCATTATGTTTGTGATGGTATATAAAGAAAAGGGGATAGATATTGTATGAATTAGATCAGAATAAAAAACTGAGTCGATTAAGTTATGTATTTCCTTTCATCTGTACGATAACTTATAAAAATTAAACAAGCTGAAATTTTCACAAATTTATTACTATTGAAGAGCAGTTTTTCTTATAACACTTTTTGCTCAATGGGTTTGACCAGCTGCCATAAAAGTTTTTTTTCTAACACTATATTTAATAAACGTGGAGGGCATCTTTAATTTTCCCATAAGTAGTTGACATTTATGGTCGTAGTTTGAAAACTATTAGTTAAAAATGTATACTAAATTGGTTTTTTTTTTTTGCAATAGTCGTCATCGCTATTGAAATCGTGCCATTTTGGTCCACAGCCAGAATTACCTGCCATACAACTTCTTTTTTTATATGATCTTTATACCTATAGAAATGCCTGAAATTTTGCTAAAAGTAATTAACGGATGATATAATGTTTATATTACGGTCAAACGGGTAGAGTTGACACAGTCTACTCTACTATTACACGCTTCCTCGTTTATTGAAAAACTTTTTTTTATGCTATAAATCTTAAGATTGAGATTAAAGAAAAAGACTTCGGTCAACTTGACTATTATTTTGTACTTCTGTCAGCTTCAATATAATATAATACTAAGTACTGAACTTATGAATTATGATATGTTAAATTTTGTTGTACATATTATTTATTCATAGAGCTTTTTAATTCGGATACAAAATACGTACTATAACATAGTTTAAATCGTACTAAAATGTTAAGAAAAAAGTACAGTTTGGTATATGAAGGACAGTATTAACTCGAATTTTGGGTTCTTGACTTCAATAAATATATGTTTATGTTTAGAAATATAGTTTATGTTTAGAATAATAATATATGTTTATGTTTAGAATAATATTTGTATTTATTTAGAATTTAAATTTAATTTAATTGTACCAATTTATCCTCTCTTTAAAGCGGCTTAAGCTATAGGAATAAAACTCAAAAATAGGTACTTAACAACGTTTTTATAATTAAGAAAAATTATAAATTTTTTTTTTAAGCAAATTTCAAGCGCAAGAATTGTTGACAACATTGTTCGCATAATTTTTATTACATATAACTTAAAAAATGTTAACTTAAAAGCAAAAATAGCTCGAATTTCGAGGACAGGGCGATACTAGTTATTAATAAACTTTCTTAAATAAATCTGTCACTTATAAATTGGGCTTACATGACAGCTGTCATTTTACGAATTATAATGTAAAGATTTAACTAGATATTGTTAATAAACTTATTATTTTATATGAACATCAGAATATTTTTGAATTAAAATTTTTAAAATTTTACAATAATAAAAAATTCCGCTGGTAAAAGATGTTGACGGCCTACTCGATCCCACTGCAGTAGACCAACCAAATTTTGCAGCAAATTTGGCAATAAAACTAAACTACTTTTGGCAAAATTTCAGACAGGCAGCCGTGAATGGATACCGAGTAATACTCATATAAAAAAAGAAGTTGTATGGGAGCTACCCGAACCCATGGACCAAAATGGCTGGATTTAAATAGCAATGACAGCTATTTCAAAAAAACTAATTTGAGAAAATTTCAAGATTCTAGCTGCTTTAGTTTTTGAGTTATCGTATGGATGGACGGACGGACAGGCGGACGGAGAGACGGGTGGATATACATAGCTAAATCGATTTATTTTTTCGATTCTGATCCGATCCATGCACTTGAATCTATATCTACCCCCTCTACTTTTCTGCGTCACAAACGTAATGGCAAATTTAGTATACCCTTTTGGCTAATAGTCATACGGGTATAAAAATTTGCGAATTTAAAATTTTTATATTATTTGCAAATATCAAATTGAAAAAAACATTGACCATAGACTGATTTAATAATAAAGTGTTTGTGTATATGTATATTGGAATCTCTCAAAATCTTAGTGGAAATTATTATCAATATTTAACAACTAGCTAATACCCGGTGCGCGTTGCTGCGCCTCTCAATGGAGGTTTAATTGAAGTTGATGTTACTGCAAAAAGTTAACCCAAAAATTACACACGGTTTGCACATGTAAGTTTTAAATTGTATGAAAGCAATTTTTTAAAACGATTTTTCTAGGATTATTCTAGTAGTTTTTGAAGCAGTACAAACTAGTAATTCAAAGCAGTACAAACTACTTTATAAAAATTTGACGTAATTTACTTGCAAAAAAATTTTTTTGACCAATCTTAGGACCCACTGTTAACAGACTCAGCTCCATTTTCAAGTTGCTTCACACATATAAAATTTGACAAATCGTTTCTATTTTAGAGTTAAGTAACGCAAAAATCTATGAAAAGCCGCTGTGCCCCAATGGGTTAACGGAACTACACTTTCTCTTTGGACAAAGCAGTATTGCGCAAAATTGGACGTAATTTGCTTCCAAATCTTTTTTTGTCAATCGTCGGGCCGGCATGGGTTAGCCAATTGCAAATCTGTTAAAAGACTTAATTTCATTCTCAAAACGGAAAACATATATAAAATTTGAAGAAAATCGGTCAAGGCGTTTCTAATTTACAGTAAAGTAACCAAAAAATTTATAAAAAGCTGTTGGCCCGCAATGGGTTAATGGAACTCAACAAAATTTTTTTTTGCGGCTTTATTTTTAGCAAATATGTAGTTCGCAAATTTTGACAATATTAGCTTCCAAAATTATTTTGACCAACCGTTGGGCCGACATGGGTTAACAAATTCCAAAACTGTTAATAGTGTCAACCCAATTCTCAAAGAGCATCACGTATACAAAATTTGAAGTCAATCGGTCAAACTGTTTCCATTTTAGAACAAAAAAGTTTAAATACTTGCACCACAGCCCCAACTTGGCTGTCCGTTAGGGTAAAATTTTTGGGCCACGATTTTTTTTCGTACCCAAAAACCTCTATATACAAAGTTTCATGAAAATCGGCCAAGTAGTTTAGGAGCCTATTCGCTACATACAAACAAACAAACAAACAAAAAAGCAAACTTTTGATTGAAGTTGATGTTACTGCAAAAAGTTAACACAAAAATTACACACTGTTTACACATGTAAATTTTAAAATGTATAAAAGCAATTTTTTTAAAACGATTTTTCTTGGATTATTCGAGTAATTTTGGAACTTTCTGTAATCAAAGCAATAGAAACTACTTTCCAAAATTTGACGTAATTTAGTTTGTTAACAGTCGGTTGAGTTGAGTTTGTTAACAGTCGGTTCTATGATTGGTCAAAAAAAATTTTAAAAGTAAATTACGTCAAATAATTTTTGTGTTAACTTTTTGCAGTAACATCAACTTCGATCAAACGTTCATTTAAAGGCGCAGCAACGCGCACCGGGTATTAGCTAGTCAAATATAAAAAATTGATAACAAAATAATCAGTGGACAAACATGACAATTTATTAACTGATACTTAACTAAATATAGAAAAGAGCGTAATAATAATTTTATTTAATCTATCATTTTCAACTAAACTTATAGAAATATTCCTTAGGAAATATATTTAAAAATAAATGTGTTTAGTTTGATTTTTTAAGTTCTTTAGTTAAGTTAAAAATTTTAAGAGTCCAATTTGTTTTTAATTATTTTTTGAACAAATAATATATAACATAATATAAAAAGTTTGTAACATAATTTAGAATAATTTTAAAGTGGGAAAAATTGTAATCTGCAAACAAAACAAAGGTAAATTTAACTTAATTTTAATCAAATAAAAAAAACCATATTTTTTATTTTTAATTCCGAATACTTTTAAAAAAACAACTTTAATTAATATAAAATATATACCTAATGAGATTTTTAAAATTATAAGAAATAGGTATTTATTTATTTATTTTTTAATTTATTTCATTTTATCTCAAAAAGAGCCATATGGCTCGTATAGAGTATTTTAAAATAATCTTAATAACAAAAAAAACGAAATTATAAATATATAAACAAAATACTACTTTACTATAACAATATTTTATAAACCCTAAAAAAAAATTCAAATCAACAAAAATTCATCAATATCAATTAAAAAATAAATAAAAAATTCAAATTACTTTCTTTAATGAAAAGTAAAAATGAAAAAATGAAAAAGAAAAAATACAAAAACCTTTAATAATGCTAATTAAACTATATCAAAATTAATAATCCATATTTCAAAAAAATCAAATCAAAAATTAAAATAATCTCAACAACAATAGGATGTTAACTACCTACGTTCTAAAAATAATTCATTAACCTTATATGTATTTAAAAACACTTATTTTATCAATTTCTTTAATTTCATCTGGTATTTCATTATAAATTTTATAAGCAGTGTTATAGACTGTATCACGATTGTTGAACCTTGCTCTCAAAAATTTTATATTAATTTTATTTGCATTTCTGGTAGCGTATGTGTGTACATCTCTATTCAACAGTGTTTCTATGTTTGTAGTTATGTTATTTGTCATCATATAATGTACTTGTAGTGCTAGTTTGCTTTTTATATATAGTGTGATAGGTAATATTTTATTTACTTTGTGAATAAATCGTGTTGACGTTCTGCTTTTATACCCAAACAAGTTTTGGATAGCTTTATTTTGTGTAACTTGTAGTAGATTAATATATTTATTGTAAGTATTTCCCCAAATTATTATATTATATGTAAGTGTTGAGTGAAACATACTGTAATATAATGTCCGCTTTAAATTATGCAGAACTCTATTTTTTATTAGCTTGAATATTCCTGCAATTCTTCTGGTTTTTTTTTAATTGCTGGTGGTTCCCATATGTGGTTCCCAAGTTAAGTTTTCATCTACTATAATTCCTAAGTATTTATACCTCTTAACAATTTCAAGTTGGTAATTATTATAATATATTTCCAGGTGATCCGTACACTTTCTTTTAAATATTATTTACCTGGTTTTACTGGCATTCACTGTCATTTTATGATGATCCATCCAATTTTTTTATAATTTCCATATCCTGCTGTACGATAAT
Source organism: Dolichopus griseipennis (assembly GCA_963082915.1). Lineage (NCBI taxonomy): Eukaryota > Metazoa > Arthropoda > Insecta > Diptera > Dolichopodidae > Dolichopus > Dolichopus griseipennis. Next base: position 42,835,564 of record OY720441.1, read on the forward strand.
CTCCAAAGATTCAATCGAGCTTTCAGCATACACAATTGCCAAATCATCTGCATACATATATGGGGTATCCGCTAACTGTAGGTTTAGTAAGCCACTAATGAATATGGAAAACAATGTGGGTCCAAGGGAACTTCCTTGTATTACTCAGAAGTTGTTTAGTTCAATGTCACTTTCAACTCCGTCACATTCAGCGTACTGCATCCTATCATCTAAGTAACTTTTAAACCACCTGTTTTCTTTCCCTCGGATGCCATGTTCCATTAAAATTTTCAATAATATATTTCTATCGACCGTGTCAAATGCCTTTTTTACGTCAAAAAATACTGCAGCAACTTTTTTATTTTCACCCAGTTTAGTTTGTACTTTTGAAATCATGTCAAATAGTGCGGCTTGAGTACTAGATTTCTTTTTGAAACCATATTGTTGCTTATTTACTAAGTTTGCTTTTACTAGATAATCGGTTAATTGATTGTTTACAAAAGTTTCAATGATTTTACTGAACACTGGTGAAATTGCAATAGGTCTAAAGTCTTCTGGATCATCAGTCTTGCCTGTATTTTTTGACACCGGTATTATTTTACATATTTTAATACATTTTGGCATTTCTGCTTGACTTAGTGATTTGTTAATCAATTTAGTTATACTGTCAGCAATTTCAGTTTTGCAAATCTTTACAGTAGAAGTAGATATATTATCAGCTCCAGCAGCGTTAGTGTTTAACATGTTAGATATAAGTTTTATACAGTTTTGGTTTTTAATTGTATTAAATTTAAATAGTTGAGTAGTTCTATAATTTGGCAAGTAAAGACCTCCAGAACTTTTGGTTAGATTTTCTCCAATGTTAGCATAGAATTTGTTAAATTCATTTAGTTTTTTTATTTTGTCTCTATCTTCTGTGCAATTATTTCGGAAAAATTCAGATTCTTTTTTCATTTTTAAACCAATTATATTTTTTATACATTTCCAATTTTTCTTAGAATAATTACCTGCCGCCATGAATTGTTTGCTGTCAAACATTTTCCTTTTGATTCTTTTTACTTTTGTTGCTTTGTTGAGCCAAAATTTATATTTATTTTGTATGTAGACAGATTCCCGATTTGCAATAAGTTTTTTATACCAATAATTTTTTTTATCAATTAATTCTGCACATTCTTTATCAATCCATGGTGCGCTATACCTAATTTTACTACATATTTTTTTAACTACGGTAGCACTATTCGCAATGTAATTACATTTTGTTACAAGTTTTTTTGTAAATTGATTGACATTATTTTCCATAATGTCATTTTTTTTTAATTTCTCTTTAATATATAGTTGTAGTCAATTTTTTTGTATAACAGCTGATCTAAATGCCATGAATTATTATTTTGTGTATTTATATTTGATAACTAGGGCAAATAAAAATATGCATTAGCATCTTTTTTTCCTTATGTCTTATCGATAAATGAACATGATAGTAATTCGTTTCAACAAAAATTATGAATTTTAAGCTAGATTTGTTAGGGTATATTTTTGCATATTTCACTTGTTAGAGCATATTTTGCATATTTTAACTTTTAAGAGAATATTTTGGTTTATTTTGACAATTTTCGTTCAAAAGATCATAATTTTTTTATTTTTCTTGCATTTAAAATATATTTTTCATAAAAAACAAAAATTGATGTTACTATTTAGATATTTATTTATTTAAAATATCATTCTTTCAAAATAAACAAGTAGGTATTAGGTATTTAAAGAAATCTCTATGTATGCATGTACATATTCATATTTATTTTATTATTCATTTCAACTTGATTCAAAAACTTTCAACTTGATTAAAAATTATATCTGCAGTAAACTGGTAAAGCGATTCAAAATGCTACGATAAATTACACGACAAACGAAACTATTGCATTTAAATTCGCACCAATTAACTCAGTTAATGTAGAAAGGAGATTTTAAATGTACAAAAGCGTACGATCGAACCGGAAGAATTTCTTACTTAAAAATTTAAGTGAAATGTTTGTGATATATTGCAACCAAAATTTCAGTTAAACTTAGTTTTTAATTTTACTAGATGTAAGATTTTCTATTTAATTTTTATTTTAATTTATGTTTATTTAATTAATGTTTAATTAATTTATATTTATTTATTTAATTTAATTTTAACTTATTCTACTCTCTAATTTATCTTTTTATCTTTTTTTAATATTTTAGTTTCATGAATTAATTTTATTTTATTTCATTAAATTTAATTTTAAAAAAAAATTATAATAAAAATAATATATTAAAAAGTAAAAAACTATCTGTTTTTTTACTAAAATTAAATTTAAACAACTTTTGAAGATGGTGTTACTAGTCTAACATTATTAATACCTATTTTATTTGAAGATTTCTAAGTAATAGATATTTTTTTAAGTATTTGATATCCTTTTCATAGAGCATATTTCAAATGCTTAAAATAGATTTTTTAGAGCAAATTTTAAGCGCTTAAAACGGATTTTTTAGAGCATATTTTTATTTGCCCTATTGATAACTCAATCACCATTCCAAGATGATCAGATAAATCATGATGGAAAAATGACATATCCAATTCAATTGTAGGATCTCCAACTAAAACATGATCAAGACAGGTTTCTGATGCAGGTCTTGTAATTTCGTTGTGTAAGTACATTCTGATCTGTTGTATTTCTTAAATTGAAGTTAATATCACCAATAATAATACTTTTTTTGCTTTTTAGGTTATCTAAATGAGACTCAAATTTTTCAAAGAACTTGTTTGTGTGATGTAACGTATTCTCTGGAGGCCTATAAAACACAGATAAATCATATTTTTTATTTTTAACTTTTATATTTATGCTAACAAGGCTGTTTTATTCATCACAAAATATTTCATTTATTGAATGATTTAAAGTTTTATGCACAAACACAGCTACACCGCCTCCACGCCGAGTTTGCCTTCCAGAGATTATTGGTTTATTATAATGTTTAATTCTAAAATAATCAGTGTGAGATTCAGTTAACCATGATTCAGTCACCACAATAATATGAATTAAAACTCTGTATTTATCCAGCATATGTGTTATATCGTCAATTTTATTTTTAAGACTTCTTGCGTTAAAATATATTATTTTTATTGTATTTTCTTTTTTTAATTTGATTTCATAAATATTATTAAAGTTTGTTCTTACACGGGTATTAAGTGGCAAACTGTAAGTTACATCATTATACATTTAAATTGCCTTCTTCAGTTATGCGTATAACTTTACTGTTTGAAGTTTTTCTGATAAACACTTTGCCATTTTTTACCCATGTATATACCATGTAATAAATCTCTTGCCTTTTTGTGTAGAAAATTAAAATATGGTGTTAGTCTTTCATTAATATATATAACATTGTAAATAACATTATCTTCCGTTTCTCCTTCCTTGTCCTCTGTTTCTCCTTCATTTGGTTCAGTTTCAAATATTTTGGTTGATATTGTTTTCTTCTTCACGTTTTCCAAAAAGTTAATTTTAGTTTCAAGTTTATGGAATTTAATTATTATCTTTTCAGGTTCTCCTGACTTCTTTGAACTATTTTTCTTTAAATATGAATCTTTGATATCTTTCTCTTCAATATTCGAACCTACATTTTGAGCTATTTTTATTACAGCTGCTGCGGCATTCTGACTAAACTTATCAGGAACTCCACTTATTTCAATTTGCTTTAGAAGCTGTTTTTGTTTTATTTTTTCAAGTTCAATCTTATTTTTGTGGACTTCTTGTTTCAGTTGGCTCTTTTCACTTCTTAGTGTTTCATTATCATCAATCAAACTTTCAATATACTGTTTCATATCCCGAACCTCATTCTGGAGGTTTTGTACTTCTTTACTTTGTGTTGTTTGATTTGAAATAATAATTTCTAGTTTCTCAGAAATGGTCTCAATATTACTAATAGATGTTCTATCTGAGGTGCTTGGATGTACCTGTAGCATTGTAGATTTTCGTTTATTCTCTCTGGTATCTGGTCCAATATTACTAGTAGATGTTAATGTTTCATTAGAAGTGCTTGGATGTACCTGTAGCATTGTATTTGTAGATTTTCGTTTATTCTTTGTCATTGTACATTTATTACAAAACCAAATTTTGTCCGGTTCCGATAAAATATAAATATAGAGGTTTATATCTTTATTTCATATGCAAGCCAAGTAAATTACCAGTTTTAAAAATTTTTTAGGCACCTAGTGGTCTCCAGCAATTTATTACCCCCTATTTGAGGAACAATTTTTTGTTCTATTTGATTCCCCAAATACATTCTATAAATATTCAGGGTCAAAAAAGGGAATCACCTTGTACATATTTATATCTTATATTATAGTAATTTCAGCTCACATTTACTTTTATCAATAACGCCATTCGATAAAAAACCCAGAATAAAATAATAATCAATAAATATTTATTAACAAGTGATGAAAAAAACCAAGGGTTTTTAAAAAAGCACATTTTCAAAATAATATAGTGTTTCATACTATTTAATCGGAATATAAGAGTATTTTATCGGAATATAATGTTTAAGCTTCAATGTTGACGTTTATTTTGGAAATATATACGTTGGTGACTAAGATACTACTTACTTATAAAAACCGTAATTTTTTTAATTTTTAAGTCCTAATAGCCCCTCTTTAGGGAAGGTTTCCCAATTTCTCAAGGATCTAATCCTCACTACACCCCTTCCCCAAACTTTTTTAGGTTCAAGGAATTAAATTGTGAATTTTACCAAAATTTTGAATTTTATTTAGAATTTTTATATATTAGCGGTTAAAACTGGCAGACACTTTCTTTAATTTAAAGAACCGATTTTAAATTTAAGAAAATCTTTTAACATATAATAAAGTATAATCTTGGGCCTTCAAATTTTGTATATCACAAAAAAAAATTTTAACAGGTATTCAAGTTACAGGTGTTTAAAAATAGCAAAATTTCAATTTTTGGGCCTTTATAGCTGCAAAACAGGGGACGTGACAAAAAAAATTTGTTAACCGACTTCTACTCATTTCTAAGGATCTAACTACTCCCAAAATTTCAAGGCCCTAGCTTGAACCGTTGTGTGGTCAAAAATTTTGCTAAAATTTAGTTTTGTGTAATGTTAAATTTTAGTACCGTATGATTACCCTAAACATTTGCCTGTCAAAAATATAAAGTATGAAACCAGCTATCTTTTGCCGTCTTCAGATTGAAAATAGACCTAATAAAACTCTTGTTATAACAATTTGAATATAGGGCTTTTCCCAACATTGAGGGCTGCAGCTCCGTAACGGGTGAAGCTACAGAAAAAAATTCTTCTATGAAATTTTTTTTTTGTAATACCAACTCGTGGTTAAAATTTCTTTTCTCTATTTTAAACGATGTAAACGTTTTTGTAAACATACGGACAGACGGACAGACGGACGGACGGACATAGTGAAACTATATGGGCACATTTTTACAAAATATGTACCCTGCACCTAAAATTGGTATAGATAGAGGTATATTATGTTTCGTATGTATAACCATCAAAATCAAGCTAGCAAGAAATGTATGTAGAATTGATATAGAAATGTATACATATATATATATATATATATATATATATATATATTCTTGAACAGCGTCTCCGAGTCGATTTACCGATGTCCGTCCGTTCACAAGATAACTCATAAAAATGGAAACTATCTTAATGTAATTCATACTTAAAATTAATGAAGAAAGAAAGGTTTCAAAGATCCTTTAGCTGAACCATATAGCATCGGATTCTGACCTAACGATGATATTTCCGAAACAAATAAAATTAAAACCTTCATGCTTTTTTTTTGTTGGTACAAGAATGTTCTATTCTGTTGACTTCCTTTTTGTAATTTTAAGGAAATTAGCTAGAAAATAGCTTTTATATATTCAAATAGCTTTTATAAATTCAAATAGCTTCGTATTCAAATAGCTTTTATAGATCTAATCAGCATGTCTTGGAAATAAAATAAACATATAAAGTTGAAACTGTTACACTCCTTCCAAAATCAAACAAATATAAGTTTTAAATAACAGAAGAAGGTCTTAAAAATTTTATTATAGATATTTAATTTAAATTGAATTGTAAAATGTAGGGTATTACTAAATTAAAAGTTTCGATTGAATTTTGGCATAGACTAAATAATTACTAGTACAATACATTTTTAATTTGCCACTTGAGTCGTTGTAACTGGATAATATCCTTAATGCAATGTAAATTTTGGGAAATAACTACTATAATCAATATATTTCGGCTACTGATTTTAATAAAAAAGGGCTTGATGAATGGTTTTTAAATAAACAGTTAAATCATAAATTTTATGAAAATAATGATTTTTTAACTGAAACATAAATTTAAATTAAGTTTTTTACAAATATGTAATAGATTTTCCTTTTATTTTCTATACATTATTTGGTAAAGTACAAATTGTACAGTACATTATTTTAAAATTGCAAAAACAAATATATAAATAAAAAAAATTTAATTAATTATAATTAATCGATGCCGTGAAATAACGCCATACGAAATAATACCATAATGGCATATTTCGCTATTGAATGAGCAATAAAGCCATATCGCCAATTTTTTCGCGTATGGCTTTTTATACCCGTGCATACATATATGACATCGGGTATATTAGATTTGCTCCTCCGTTTGTAACGCATCGATCTAGACGAGCTAGATATAGTGTCAAGGGTACGTATCGGCTCAGAATCGAAAAATGGGTCGATCTAGCTATGTGTGTCTGTCCGTCCGTCTGTGTGTCAGCACGATAACTCAAAAACTAAAAGAGCTACAGTTTTGAAATTTTCACAAAATATTTTTCAATCAATTTCTAGGTTCCCTATTTTTTTTGGTTAAGATCGGACCAAAACTTCGGGTAGCTCTCGAACAACTAACTTTTTCAACTCCAACATTTTCATACAAAAATTTGAAATTTTGCTATGCATCTTGTATTTAACATGAAATTATATGAATTTTGTTTTATGTTTTTTTGTTTTTTTTGTAGATAACGATTTCGAGTTAGAATTTCATATGATTTAAATGATGCGTAGTTTATTTACGATAAGCAAAAAAGAAGACAAAAATTTTTTTTAAGTAAATGGCTTATTGATATTGATAGATTGATAGATTATGAATATGATGATTATTATATGAATATGATCATATCATATGAAGCTTATTTTGCTTAAGATTAATATATTGGTGAATTAAAAATTAATTATAAGAGATAGAATTGAAAAATTAGAGCAAGATTTTGGAAAATCACACAAAACATTTTTTGGACATTTTTGAGGTTCCCTATTCTTTTTGTTTAAGACCAGATCAAGGTTTTGGGGAGCTGCCACACAACTTCTTTGCACCAATATGAATTTCCTAGAAACTGATTATACTACGAAGATGAAAATTACACACTGTTAGTTATATAATGGATCGAGCACTTATATGAAGTTTCAAAATGTTACGGCCCCATTTTTGGGGGGCTGCTATACAACTTCTTTGCACCAATATGAATTTCTTGGAAACTGATTATACTACGAGGATAAAAATTACACACTGTTAGTTATATAATGAATCGATCGGGCAGCTGCTATACAATGTAATCAATTCGATAACTGTGAATCTAATGCAGCTACGAGGTTAAAATCAAAAATGGGCAGATAAAGTAATAGGACAAGTTAGTTGGCAAAGTTGGACATCACTCGGACCAACTTTTAAAGTGGGCTATTTTTTTTTTTTTTATGGGATAATAAGTTAATCAAAAATTATGGGATACCTAATAAGTTAAATTTTTTTTAAACTATTTTACTTTCTTATATTTTTTTTGTAATATTTATAATAGCATAAGGGAAATAAATAACGGTTAGTGGGTATGCACGGGTATCTAAAAGTTGACAAGGACAACTATAATCTTCCTCGTTTTCTCATATAACTGCGAAATAAAGCCGTATGGCTTTATTTCCTATTTAAAAATGTAATTTTTATTAGTGAAAATAACAGCAATTTAATTTCCGAAACAAAAATCTTTATATATAAAAGCAAAAGTTTGTATGTAGCGAATAGACTCCTAAACTGCACAGCCGATTTTCATGAAAATTTGTATATAGAGGTTTTTAAGTACGGAAAGAAATCGTGGCCCAAAACTTTTGCTCTAACGGACCGCCAAGTTCGGGCTGTGGTGCAAGTATTTAAACTTATTTGTTCTAAAATGAAAACGGTTTGACCGATTGACTTCAAATTTTGTATACGTGATGCTCTTTGAGAATTGAGTTGACACTATTAAGAGTTTTGGAATTTGTTAACCCATGTCGGGCCGATGGGTGGTCAAAAAAAATTTTGGGTCGAAATTTTGTCCGATTTTACGAAATTCTGGTTTGGCTTAAAAGAAAGCCACAAAAAAAATTTTGTTAAGTTCCATTAACCCATTGCGGCCCAACAGCTTTTTATAGGTTTTTTCAATACTTTACTCTAAATTCGAAACGATTTGATCAATTGACTTCAAATTTTGTATACGTGATGCTCTTTGAGAATTGAGTTTACAATATTAACAGTTTTGGAATTTGTTAACCCATGTCGGGCCGATGGTTGGTCAAAAAAAATATTGGGTCCAAATTTTGTCCGATTTTATGAAATTCTGCTTTGACTAAAAAGAAAGCCTCAAAAAAATTTTTGTTGAGTTCCATTAACCCATTGCGGCCCAACAGCTTTTTATAAATTTTTTGGTTACTTTACTCTAAATTAGAAACGATTTGACCGGTTGACCTCAAATTTTATATGTGTGAAGCAACTTGAAAATGGAGTTGAGTCTGTTAACAGTCGGTCCTACAATTGGTCAAAAAAAATTTTTTGGAAGTAAATTACGTCAAATTTTGGAAAGTAATTTTTACTGCTTTGAATTACAGAAAGTTTCAAAAATTACTAGAATAGTCCTAGAAAAATCGTTTTAAAAAGAATGCTTTCATACATTTTAAAATTTACATGTGTAAACCGTGTGTAATTTTTGTGTTAACTTTTTGCAGGAACATCAACTTCAATTAAACCTCGATTGAGAGGTGCAGCAACGCGCACCGGGTATTAGCTAGTAATCTATATATATAAATGCGAAAATTTGTTTATTTGTTTGTTTGTATGTAGCGAATAGACTCCTAAACTGCCAAGTCGATTTCATGAAAATTTGTATATAGTGGTTTTGGGGTACGGAAAGAAATCGTGGCCCAAAAATTTTGCTCTAACGGACCACCAAGTTGGGGCTGTGGTGCAAGTATTTAAACTTCTTTGTTCTAAAATGAAAACAGTTTGACCGATTGACTTCAAACTTTGTATACGTGATGCTCTTTGAGAATAGGGTAGACACTATCAACAGTTTTGGAATTTGTTAGCCATGACGGGCCGACGGGTGGTGAAAAAAAATTTTGGGTCGAAATTTTGTCCGATTTTACGAAATTCTGCTTTGGCTAAAAAGAAAGCTAAAAAAAAAATTTTATTGGGTTCCATTAACCCATTGCGGCCCAACACCTTTTTTTTTTTTAAATACTTTACTCTAACTTGGAAACAGTTCGACCGATTTTCTTCAAGTTTTGTATACGTGCTCCCCTGTGGGAATTGAGTTGACACTATTAACAGTTTTGGAATTTGTTAACCGATTTCGGGCCGACGGTTGGTCAAAAAAAATTTTCGGTCCAAATTTTGTCCGATTTTACGAAATTCTGCTTTGGCTACAAAGAAGCCTTAAACAAAATTTTGCTGAGCTCCATCAACCCATTGCGGCCCAACATCTTTTTATAAATTTTTTGGTTACTTTACTCTAAATTAGAAACGGTTTAGCCGATTTTCTTCAAATTTTTGTATATGTGTTCCGTTTTGAGAATGAATTAACTCTTTTAACTCTTTTGGAATTGGTTAACACAAGCCGGCCCGACGATTTGCAAAAAAAAAATTTGGAAGCAAATTACGTTCAATTTTCGCAATACTGCTTTGCCCAAAGAGAAAAATTTTATACGCGTGAAATTCAAATCAAATTTTATATGCGTGACGCAAATTGAAAATGGAGTTGAGTCTGTTAACAGTCGGTTCTACGATTAGTCAAAAAAATTTTTTGGAAGTAAACTACGTCAAATTTTGGAAAGTAGTTTGTACTGCTTTGATTACAGAAAGTTCCAAAATTACTCGAATAATCCAAGAAAAATCGTTTTAAAAAAATTGCTTTCATACATTTTAAAATTTACATGTGTAAACAGTGTGTAATTTTTGTGTTAACTTTTTGCAGTAACATCAACTTCAATCAAACGTTCATTGAAAGGCGCAGCAACGCGCACCGGGTATTAGCTAGTCAAATATAAAAAATTGATAACAAAATAATCAGTGGACAAACATGACAATTTATTAACTGATACTTAACTAAATGTAGAAAAGAGCGTAATAATAATTTTATTTATTTATTTATTTATTTATTTATTTGAAACCAAAACAAGGTTTTTACAAAAAAATTCTTAAAACTAAAACTTATAATTAACATGAAATTTGATTACATTGCCAAAAAAATTTTAAAAACATTAAGAACCAAAAGTATAATTATTTGTTTATTTGTAGAAAATGCATACAAAGCAAAAACACAGTTGAAATTAAATTTATGAATACTAACTGTATTAACTAACTGTATAAAATAACTAAATTAAAAAAAAAAAAAAATAATATGAACTTGAAGTGTAATATGATTTAATGAAGGTTAAAATTATTGTCTTAGGTCATGAATGAATTTTAAGTTTAATTTATGTTTAAAAGTGTATCGAGAAATTTGTGTAGAATAAAGATGACTGTGTTTATTGAATGTAATGCAACATCTATTTATTGGTTCATTTTTTCCATATTCAGTTCTATGAGTATTTTCAACTAAGTATTTAGTGCTTCTCGTATTTCTCGCACCATTGTTTATTTTAAAGCTATCCAATAAATACCGAACGTCAATGTTTTTTCTTAAGACGTCAAAAGTAAAGCAGGAAGAAAGAATTTGCCTGCGTGAGGATAACGTTAACATATTCAATGAATTAAGTCTTTCGAGATAGCTAGGCAGAATTGAATAATCTCTAGGATTATATTGATTTCTTAAAGCGAAAAGAAGAAATTGCTTTTGTACGGATTCTATTCTATCAGAATGTATTTGAAATGCAGGATCCCACACAATATTACCATATTCAAGAATAGAACGTACTAAAGAACAAAAAAGAGCTTTAGTTACAGCAATGCTGCTAAATTCTTTAGCTCTTCTTTTTATAAAGCCGAGCATTTTGTTTGCCTTGGAAATCATATATTCATAATGGAGATGGAAGTTCAGTTTATCATCCAACAGAATCCCTAAATCGGTAATGCTTCTAACCCTTTCAAGGGTTACATTATTTATATTATAACCGAATGAAATGGTAGATCTTTTACGTGTGAAACTTATAACCTTGCATTTTTCAATGTTTAGTTCTAGTTTATTAGAGAAGCACCATTCTTGTAGAGAATTAAGATTTGTTTGAAGTAATGCAACATCAGAGCTATTTTTAATTACATGATAAATCTTGAGATCGTCAGCAAATGCAACATGTGACACACCGAAAAGTTTACTAGAAAGATCGGAAATGAATATATTAAACAAGAGTGGTCCTAAGTGGCTACCTTTTGGTACTCCTGATGTAACATTAATTGGGTCCGACAAAAATCCTTGAAATTTGATATTTTGCGATCTATTTGAAATATAGGAGAATATCCAGTAAAGAAAAGAGCCAGAAATACCTAAAGTTGCAAGTTTGTTTAGTAGAATTTTGTGATCAACACGATCGAATGCTTTGCTAAAGTCCGTGTAAATAGCATCAACTTGGTGCCCATTTTCCATTTCATTAAGGATTTCAGAAGTATAAACCAAAAGGTTTGTTGTTGTGGAACGACCTTTTCTGAATCCATGTTGTTGTTCGTTTAGTTTTGTATTAATGATGGGCGTAATTTTGTTAACAACCATTTTTTCAAACAACTTTGGAATAGTTGATAAAATAGCAATGCCACGGTAATTTTCGACGAATGATTTATCTCCCTTTTTATGAATAGGGGTAAGATAAGAAGATTTCCAAACAAGAGGGAAAATACCTGAAGAAAGAGATTTATTAAAAATATAATGAAGTGGATAAGTTAGATAATTAACACAGTTGTATAAAAAAGTCGGTGGGATTAGGTCAGGTCCTATACCTTTTTTAGTATCAAGTTTAGTGATTGCTTCAAATATTTCAATTTCGGTAAGATATAAGTCCGTAAAAATAGGATTTGAATTATTAATTAAGTTAGAGAAATCGAAATTAATTGGAGACTCGTGTGGTCGATAAACTTTTTGAAAAGACTTAGCAAAGAAATTGCAGATCGTTTTAGGACAATTAGAAAACGTATTGTCTTTTGACATTACGCTTGGATAACCATAACTTTTACGTTTTGTGTTAACGAAGTCAAAAAACTTTTTAGGATCTGTAATTAATTTGTCGCCTACGTTAGTGAGATATCTATCATAAGCCAAATTAGATTTTTGTTTAAATTCAAAAGCAAGATCCTTGTACTTGTTTAATAAGTCATTATTAAGTTCTTTTGAATTTTTAATTATTTTGTATAGTTTATTGCGTTGGTTACGCAATGTCCTAAGTTCACTGTTCAGCCAAGGTTCGGTTGTCTTGTCCTTTTTGCGAATTTTAGGAACAAAGGAGTTAATTATCTCAAATAACTTTGCATAGAATTGAGAGATAATCAAATCAATATCCTGTTCGATTAACAGGTCGTCCCAACTGATGACTGATAAAGCATTATTAATGCTTTGATAATCAGCATTAAGAAAGTCATATACAAAAGTATTATTGTAAGATTTGGTAAAAAGAGGTATAGCAGTGGAAAATTCGAAGATGATTGCGTTATGATGCGGAGTGTTTGTAAAAAGGTTTTCTGAATCATCAGCGAGCTTTACCACCACTTTATCATATGCATTCGTGAATGCAAGATCTAACCACTTGTAATAATTATTCGGAAAGCTGATAATTTGTTGTAGATCGTTACCATAAAATACATTAATTAGATCGAAATCTATTTCGTCCTGAAAGTTGATTGGTAGTAACAAATTATCAGATTCGTCAACAATAAAAGATAAAGAAGGACGGTTAAAGTCCCCTAAAATTATAATTGAATCATCCTCATTCATATTTGATATAACCTGCTGGTATATCTCGAAAAATTCCGAATAAGAGGAATTGTCAGAATTAGGAGGAAAGTAAACAATACCCAGGTATAAAAAATTATTAACTAAGTTAACTTTAATAAATTGGTGATCAAAAGAGTGGTAAGTCCTAGTGATTAATGCCACACTAGATAAGGTATTGTTTACTGCAAGTAGTACACCACCACCACGAGAACAATTTGTAGCAAGATAATCCCGATCTTTTCTATAAATCGACCAAGTACTGTCCAAAATTTCTTCATTAACAAAGGAATCGTTTAACCATGTTTCAGTGATAGCAATAATATTAAATTCACATGACTTAGCATCAATATATAATTTCTTAAGCTTTCCCCTCATACCACTGCAATTGTGGTAGAATAATTTCAGTTTATTAGAGGAACTAACGCTATTTTTGATACTATGGTTAGACAGTGTGACTAAATTGGAATTAGTGTAAGAATCGATATTAGGATTTTGTTCGAGACTTGCATAATTATTTCGTGTTTGGACGAAAAAACTTGTTATAGTTCTCGCGAGATTGGTACAAATGATTATAGTAGTTACTGTCACAATGACTACGAAAAGCCTTAAGGTCCGCTTCGACATCTTTAGCAGTGAAGCCTATATTTTCATGAAATCTGAGATAGAGGCTATACAAATCTTTATAATTAGATGGCAGTCCTTCATTGTGAATAAGTACTGATAAGTGAGTCCTCGTTTTGCCTTCTAAGACGCGATTATTGGAATCATTATGTAGATAAGCAAGAAAGAGTCTCACATTATAAAGAATTCTCTCATCTCTGAATCTAGAGAGTGCATATCTACAATCTTCAGTTAATGATTGCTTTGTCATTCTAATGATTGGAGATATGAGCGGATCTTGTGAAAGCAAGACCTTATTATTGTTATTGTTATTAATAATATGTTGATTGCTGTTATTATTATTAATACTAGTATTATTATTATTACTAGTATTATTATTGTTGTTTTTGTTGTTGATGTTGTTGTTGTTGTTGTTGTTGTTGTTATTATTATTATTATTATTATTATTATTATTATCATTATTATTATTATTATTATTATTATTATTATTATTATTATTATTATTATTATTATTATTATTATTATTATTATTATTATTATTATTATTATTATTATTATTATTATTATTATTATTATTATTATTATTATTATTATTATTATTATTATTATTATTATTATTATTATTATTATTATTATTATTATTATTATTATTATTATTATTATTATTATTATTATTATTATTATTATTGTTATTATTATTATTATTATTAATGTTATTACTATTAATATTATCAATTGGATTACTACATGACGGTACCAACGTGTCTCCCTGAACAAAATTTGGATAATTATTGCTTTTATTTAATTCAGCTTCATTGTTATTATTTAAACCCAGTTTCAACGTTACACCTTGAACAAAATTTCCATCTTTTTTTCTTACCGAGGATTGTTTATCAGTGTTAATTGTTTGAGTGCTGAAATGAACTTTTTTTGGTTTAACAGTGTTAAAAGGGATAGCAAAAGGATTGAGAATAGTTTTATTTGAGCTTGTGTTTGATTTGTTTAGTGTAGAATCTTTAAAGTGTTGAACTATGGTACCTTTTTCCCATTGTTTATAAGCTATTATATCATTAACATTGGAAATAGGTACCATAACCTTGAACGATTTGTATTTTGGTTTATATTTTAAATTTTTTGGTGTAATGTTAACTATACTAATATTATTACATTTAAACTTATTTTTTAAAAAACTATTTAAACTTCTTACGGTTGTAAATGCTGGACATTTTGAAAAGTAAAGGGCGATGTTACCAGATGTGCCGTTGAATGTAGGTTGATTTGAAAAGTTGGTGGAACCATTGGTTGGTAAGGTAGCAATATTTGCTGTGTTAGAAGAAGATTCCGCTTTTGCTAATTCACTATGTAATGAGATGTCATTCCCGGCATTAGCGGATAAACTCGACATTGATTTGACAGCTGATACAGTAGTTGACGGTTTGAAGTACTCAGGCCCCAAAGTAGTAGTAGCAGTATCGATAGAAGAAATAAAACTGACAAACTGATCCGTTTGCGACCAAACTTCTTTAACGGTCTTTTTTTCATTTATTTGAAAGCATTTGTTCACATGACAGCCGGCTTCGACTTTTTCAGAAAGCTTCCTTATATCTGTTTTTAGTGAACAGATCTCGTCTTTCAGTTTGTCTACATTATTTATAGACGTATTGGAGGCTTTCGACCCAATGACACAAAGCTTCCTAATATCCGCTTTAAGAGAGGATATTTCATCCTCTAGTCTGTCCGTTTTATTTATTTTTTCCAATTTATCGAAGATCATTGATTTCATTTCTGCCAGGTTGTGGGCAACTTCGTTCTTTATATCTGCAATCGTCACCGTCTCGTTAGTTGACATAGATAAAACTAATGGATTTGTGTCGTCGAAGCGTTGACACAAATCCAATAAGACATTGTTTGTGTTGTCTATAACTTTAATCGCTTTATTTAACACTTGCATTTGATCATCTTTGATATCAAGCAAGCTTGTTAAGTTTTTGTTGTTCATATTTGCCAAGAGATCATGAATGTTAAGGCATTCATCACACACGAAATTGTTACAAAGTCTAGAAGAATGCCAATTTCTTTCTAGACCTACACAAGTTCCATGTAGTTTTTTACCGCAGAAGCCTTTACATTTCAGCAAATCCAATTTTGCGTCATGATTACCGCACGTGACATGAGCACATTTAATTGCGGAAATATTGTTGTTAAGAATTTTGTTTGACATTGTGAATAGTTAATGAAAATACAGGTCAACAAACAAAACAATTATTAATTAGCACAAAATTCAAAAGTTTGCGAAATTATTATACACTTTACAGAAATTTTATCGTTAATGTTTGTATTTAAATTATTTTTTTTTTTTTTTTTTTATTTAATTTAAAATTTAACGCAAGTGTCAGCAAAATTGTATTATTATTATTGTTCTTTTTAAAGGTTAAATATTTTTAAATTTAAATAATGTATGATGATTCACTAAATATTTTCATTAAAATTAAAAAAAAAGCGAAAGAGTATGTCTTAACTGAACTAACGATAGATTAAGAAAATCTATTTAATCTATCATTTTCAACTAAACTTATAGAAATATTCCTTAGGAAATATATTTAAAAATAAATGTGTTTAGTTTGATTTTTTAAGTTCTTTAGTTAAGTTAAAAATTTTAAGAAATTTGTTTTTAATTATTTTTTGAACAAATAATATATAACACAATATAAAAAGTATTGTAACATAATTTAGTATAATTTTAAAGTGGGAAAAATTGGAATCTGAAAACAAAACAAAGGTAAATTTAACTTAATTTTTAACAAATAAAAAAAACCATATTTTTTATTTTTAATTCCGAATACTTTTAAAACGAGGAAGATTATAGTTGCCCTTGTCAACTTTTAGATACCCGTGCATAAATTCCAACCGTTTAATTAATTTTTAATTCACGAATATATTAATCTTAAGCAAAATAAGCTTCATATGATATGATCATGTTCATATAATAATCATCATGATAGATATTAATCATCATATTCATAATCATTATATCTATCAATATCAATAAGCCATTTATTTAAAAAAAATCTTTGTGTTCTTTTTTGCTTATCTTAAATAAACTACGCATCACTTAAATAATATGAAATTCTAACTCGAAATCGTTATCTACAAAAAAAAAAAACAAAAACAAAAAAACAAAATTCATATAAATTCATGTTAATACAAGATGTGCAGACAAATTTCAAATTTTTATATGAAAATGTTGGAGTTAAAAAAGTTAGCTGTTCGAGAGCTACCCGAAGTTTTGGTCCGATCTTAACCAAAAAAAATAGGGAACCTAGAAATTGATTGAAAAATATTTTGTGAAAATTTCAAAACTGTAGCTCTTTTAGTTTTTGAGTTATCGTGCTGACACACAGACGGACGGACGGACAGACACACATAGCTAGATCGACTAATTTTTCGATTCTGAGCCGATACGTACCCTTGGCACTATATCTAGCTAGATCGATATATTATGTCTAGATCGATGCGTTACAAACGGAGGAGCAAATCTAATATACCCGATGTCATATATGTATGCACGGGTATAAAAACAACTTTAGTTAATATAAAATGTATACCTAATGAGATTTTTAAAATTATAAGAAGTATAGAGGTTTATATCTTTATTTCATATGCAAGCCAAGTAAATTACCAGTTTTACAAATTTTTTAGGCACCTAGTGGTCTCAAGCAATTTATTACCCTCTATTTGCAGAAAATTTTTGTTCGATTTAATTCTCCAAATACATTCTATAAATATTCAAGGTCAAAAAAGGTAATCACCTTGTACATATTTATATCTTATATTATAGTAATTTCAGCTCATATTTACTTTTACCAATAACGCCATTCGATAAAAAAACCAGAATAAAATAATAATCTCTAAATATTTATTAACAAATGATGGAAAAACCAAGGGTTTTTAAAAAAGCACATTTTCAAAATAATATAGTGTTTCATACTGAGTATTTTATCGGAATATAATATTGAAGCTTCAATATTAAAGTTTAATTTAGGAAATATATACGTTGTCGTTGACTAAGTTACTACATACTAATAGTAATTTTTTTAATTTTTAAAACCTAATAGCCCCTTTATGGGGAAGGTTGCCCAATTTCTCAAAGATCTAATCCTCATTACTACCCTTCCCCCAACTTTTTTAGGTTCAGGGAATTAAATTGTGTATTATACCAAAATTTGGAATTTTATTTAGTATTTTACTATATAAGCAAAAATGGTTAAAACTAACAGACACTTTCTTTAATTAAGAAAATCTTTTAACATATGATAAAATATAATGTTGGACCTTAAAATTTTGTATATTAACAAAAAAAAATTTGAACAGGTATTCAAGTTACAGGTGTTTAAAAATAGCAAAATTTCAATTTTCGAGTCCTTATAGCTGCGGACGTGACAAAAAAATTTTGTTAACCGACTCCACCTAATTTCTTAAGTTCTAACTTCTCCCAAAATTTCAAGACCCCAGCTGGAACCGTTTAGAAGATATGTGTAACAAAAATTTTTGCAAAAATTGAGTTTTGAATAATGGTAAATTTTAGTACCGTATGGCAACTATAAAAATTTGTCTTTTAAAAACTTATAAAGTTTATAAAACCAGCTATTTAGATTGAAAATATACCTGGTAGAACTCTTGTTATAACAATTTGAATATATGCCTTTTCCTAACTTTGGGGGGCTGCAGCCCCGTAACGGGTGGGGCTACGAAAAAAAATTCTTCTACGAAATTATTTTTTTTGTAATACCTACTCGTGGTTAAAATTTCTTTTCTCTATTTCAAACGATGTAAAAGTTTTTGTAAACATACGGACAGACGGACGGACAGAGTGAAACTACATAAGCACATTTTTACAAAATTTTTTAAAAACTTTTGCTAAAAACTTTAAAAATTAAGGCTAATTTTCATTACAACAATTTTCTGGGCAAAAGTTAGAGCATAGGCAGAAGATACAAAAATACTATTCGTGTGACAAAGAAAAAACGATAAATTACTGGGAGAGCCATCCATAATCCTTAGACAAGTATTAAGCGAGTTACCATAATCCTTGGCAAAAAGATGTTCTCTAAAGTCTTTTTCCTATATAGTTGCTACTACATACAAAAAACAAGTGTATTCTACACAAAAATTTTTTGCATACTAATACATATTTTTATGGATACATGACATTTGAATTTTGTAAATAAACAAGAGAATGTAAACAAAGAAAAAAAAAATTTTATATTATGGTTTGATGAACGAATTTTTATTGATTAAAATTTTATCATTTATTTTAAATTAATAAAATTTTAACTTTGAATTGAAAAATCCGCGAAATATAAATTTAAAAATTAAAAATAAGGTTATGTAATTTTTTTTTGTCAAAACATATAAAAAAAGTTTAGTATAAATTTTATCATTTTACTCTTTCTCTTCTATTGAGAGTATACTATATACCTCTCTTTCTAAAGTTAAGAATACTGGGCAAAATTTTCTCATGAAAACCTGCCTTTATTGATAAAAAAAATTTGGTGTATTTTATGTACCCTGCACCTAAAATAGGTATAGATAGAGGTATATTATGTTTCGTATGTATAATCATCAAAATCAAGCTAGCTAGAAATGTATGTAGAATTGATATAGAAATGTATATATAGATATTATTATTATTATTATTATTTTATTAATATATTTGTCTAGAATGAGGTGTAACAAACGCATTCAATTAAATGTGTTTTGTTGGATGTGTTCAATTATTAAAAAATAAAATATTAATGTTTTGTTGAATGTGTTTTTTTTTAGAAAATAAAATATCATAAATTATCATGAGCAGGCTAAAATATTTTATTAATTTTTTTTAATTTTAATTAAAATTTTTTTAGTTTATGAAAAAATTGATTTCAGTTTTAAAAATCACAGAAGATTTTCTGGGAATTTTAAATAAATAGTAAATAATTTTGTTATTAAAAACTAAGACTATGCTTCACATGAATAATTTTGTAGTAAGTCTTCATTAGTTTCAGTTAAAAACTGAAATAATGGCGAAGGCCAAATGTACGCTTTGTTGCGTTGCTTGCTTTTTGCTTTGGAAAGTAAATAAAGCAAGCAATGTTTCAAAGCAATTTCAAAGCTTCCCTCATCTCATCCCTGAAATAAAGCCAAATGAACTGCACGTTAGTAATCAAAGAAAATATATTTTTTTTACTTAATTAGGTAGGTATAATAAAAAAAATCAAAAATTAATTTGCATTTGATAATGCAAAACTCAATTCATAATTCAATTTTATGTCCATAAAAATAGGTACATAATTAAATATGTTGAGTAGGTACATTGTAGAATGTTGGCAGAATACAAGTATTTCGATTTGAATCTAAACAAAGGTTATGAAACAATATACAGAGCTTAGTAACATTTTAAAAATATGTCTACAAAAAGTTAATAGATGGAGAAATAGATCATTATTGAAACAAAATGAACCTATAAAAAAATTTCAAATCTTTTAACAAACAATTTTATCGAATTTAAATTTAAAAATTTAAAATTTAAACAAGTACGTGATTGAATAAAAAAAAAATTAATTGAAATTAAAAAAAAAAATTCAACAAGAAGGGATTTGAACTAACGACCCCGAAATTTTATCAAATTTAAAACATACAAAAGATAGACTACATAACTTATTATTCATTTTCAAATTTTTAAGAAACAACAAGTCATTTTCTTTTGTGTATCAATTACTAGAATCGAAAAATAATCTACGTATTACAAAATGTAACAGTTTCGACTTTATTTAAGAAAATAATATTGATATACAATATATGTACATATGTATATAATGAAATTAAAAATAATTCTTATTAGAAAAAGTTTTTCTTTCTATTGACATTCCGTCATTCTGTGACGGGCCAACAGCTAGTATATATATATATATATATTCTTGAACAGCGTCTCCGAATCGATTTACCAATGTCCGTTCGTTCACAAGATAACTCAAAAAAATGGAAACTATCTTAATGTAATTTATACTTAAAATTAATGAAGAAAGAAAGGTTTCAAAGATCCTTTAGCCGAACCATATAGCATCGCATTCTGACCTAACAAGCGGCAAACGATGATATTTCCGAAACAAATAAAATGAAAACCTTTATGCTTTTTTTTTATTGGTACATGAATGTTCTATTCTGTTGACTTCCTTTTTGTAATTTTAAGGAAATTAGAGTAGTTTTCGTATTCAGATAGCTTTTATAGATCTAAACAGTATATCTTGGAAATTAATACACATAGAAAGTTGAAAATGTCACACTCCTTCCAAAATCAAACAAATATAAGTTTTGAACAACAGAAGAAGCTTTTAAAAATTTTATTATAGATATTTAATTTAAATTGAATTTTTAAAATGTAGGGTATTACTAAATTAAAAGTTTCGATTGAATTTTGGCGTAGACTAAATAATTACTAGTACAATACATTTTTAATTTGCCACTTGAGTCGTTGTAACTGGATAATATCCTTAATGCAATGTAAATTTTGGGAAATAACCACTATAATCAATATATTTCGGCTACTGATTTTAATAAAAAAGGGCTTGATGAATGGTTTTTAAATAAACAGTTAAATCATAAATTTTATGAAAATAATGATTTTTTAACTGAAACATAAATTTAAATTTAATTTTTTACAAATATGTAATAGTTTTTCCTTTTATTTTATACCATATTTGGTAAAGTACAAATTGTACAGTACATTATTCTAAAATTGCAAAAACAAATATATAAATAAAAAAAATTTAATTAATTATAATTAATCGGTGCCGTGAAATAACGCCATACGAAATAATACCATAATGGCATATTTCGCTATTGAATGAGGAATAAAGCTATATCGTAAATTTTTTCGCGTATGGCTTTTTTCTCGCATATAACTGCGAAATAAAGCCGTATGGCTTTATTTCCATTTTAAAAATGTAATTTTATTAGTGAAAATAACAACAATTTAATTTCCCAAACAAAAATCTTTATATATAAAAGGGAAAGTTTGTTTGTTTGTTTGTTTGTATGTGGCGAATAGACTCCTAAACTGCCCAGCCGATTTTCATGAAAATTTGTATATAGAAGTTTTTGGGTACGGAAAGAAATCGTGGCCCAAAAATTTTGCACTAACGGACCACCAAGTTGGGGCTGTGGTGCAAGTATTTAAACTTCTTTGTTCTAAAATGAAAACGGTTTGACCGATTGACTTCAAATTTTGTATACGTGATGCTCTTTGAGAATTGAGTAGACACTATCAACAGTTTTGGAATTTGTTAACCCATGTCGGGCCGACGGGTGGTCAAAAAAAATTTTGGGTCCAAATTTTGTCCGATTTTACGAAATTCTGCTTTGGCTAAAAAGAAAGCCCCATAAAAAATTTTGTTGAGTTCCCTTAACCCATTGCGGCCCAACAGCTTTTTATAGGTTTTTTCAATACTTTACTCTAAATTCGAAACGGTTTGACCAATTGACTTCAAATTTTGTATACGTGATGCTCCTTGAGAATTGAGTTGACACTATTACCAGTTTTGGAATTTGTTAACCCATGTCGGGCCGATGGTTGGTCAAAAAAAATTTTAAATCAAAATTTTGTCCGATTTTATGAAATTCTGCTTTGGCTAAAAAGAAAGCTCCAAAAAAAATTTTATTGAGTTGCATTTTGTATACGTACTCCCCTGTGAGAATTGAGTTGACACTATTAACAGATTTGGAATTTGTTAACCCATGTCGGCCCGACGGTTGGTCAAAATAATTTTGGGAGCTAATATTGTCAAAATTTGCGAAGTACTGCTTTGGCTAAAAAGAAAGCCTCAAAAAAATTTTGTTGAGTTCCATTAACCCATTGCGGCCCAAAATTAGAAACGGTTTAACCAATTTTCTTAAAATTTTGTACACGTGTTCCGTTTTGAGAATGAAATTAACTCTTTTAACAGACTTGCAATTGGTTAACCCATGCCGGCCCGACGATTGACAAAAAAAAGATTTGGAAGCAAATTACGTCCAATTTTGCGCAATACTGCTTTGCCCAAAGAGAAAGTGTAGTTCCGTTAACCCAGTGGGGCACAGTGGCTTTTAATAGATTTTTGCGTTACTGATGTCTAAATTAGAAACAATTTGACCGGTTGACCTCAAATTTTATATGTGTGATGTAACTTGAAAATGGATTTGAGTCTGTTAACAGTCGGTCCTACGATTACGTGTAATTTTTGTGTTAACTTTTTGCTGTAACATCAACTTCAAATAAACCTCCATTGAGAGGCGTAGCAACGCGCACTTGGTATTAACTAGTTATAAATAAAAATTCCAAAAAAATTAAAATTCTAAAAAAACGAGGAAGATTTAGTTGCCCTTGTCAACTTTTAGATACCCGTGCATACCCACTATGGTGTATAAAATAAACCGTAATTTACTTCCCTTATACATTTAACTCATTACCCCATAATTTTGACGTACAAAAAAAAAAAAAAATTAACAAAAAAAAAACAAATCACAAAACAAAAAAAATTTTCATTCTTTGTCCCATAACTTTAGCTTAAAAAAAAAAAAAAAAAAAAATTAACAAAAAAAAAAAAATCACAAAAAACAAAAACAAAATTTTCATTCATTGTCCCATAACTTTAGCTTAAAAAAAAAAAAAAAAAATAAAAAAAAAAAAAAAACAAAAAAAAAAAAATTGGCCCACCCTAAAAGTCCGAAGGTCCGAGTGATGTCCAACTTTGCCAAGTAACTTGCCCTATTTATTTATCTGCCCAATTTTAATTTTAACCTTGTAGCTTCATTAGATTCAAAGTTATTGAATCGAAAACTTTGTATGGCAGCCCCCCGAAAATGGGGCCCTAACATTTTGAAACTTCATATAAGTGCTCGGTTCATTATATAACTAACCGTGTGTAATTTTCAGCCTCGTAGTATAATTAGTTTTGAAGAAATTCATATTGGTGCAAAGAAGTTGTATGGCAGCCCCCCGAAAATGGGGCCCTAACATTTTGAAACTTCATATAAGTGCTCGAGTCATTATATAACTAACCGTGTGTAATTTTCATCCGCGTAGTATTATTAGTTTTGAAGAAATTCATATTGGTGCAAGGAAGTTGTATGGCAGCCCCCCGAAAATGGGGCCCTAACATTTTGAAACTTCATATAAGTGCCGGAGTCATTATAAAACTAACCGTGTTTAATTTTCATCCCCGTAGTATAAATAGTTTTGAAGAAATTCATATTGGTGCAAAAAAGTTGTATGGCAGCTCCCCGAAGCCTTGGTCCGATTTTAACCAAAAACAATAGGGAACCTAGAAATTGTCTAAAAATGACTTTGTGAAAGTTTCAGAACTCTAGCTCTTATAGTTTTTGAGTTATCGTGCTGACGGACGGACGGACGGACGGACACACATAGCTAGATCGATTCACTTTTCGATGCTGATTCGATACGTACCCTTGACACTATATCTAGCTTTTATATTTCGATGCGTTACAAACGGAGGAGTAATTTTAATATACCCGATGTTCATATATGTATGCACGGGTATAAACATCTTTTAAAATATAATGTATAGGTATAAATTTTTTGGAAAAAGCGGCAATTCTGATTTTGGATCCAACTCCAAAAACCCTCCTAATTGAGAATTTGACATATACATATATACAGAATCTCATATATCACGTATATATAAATATTCTGTAAAAGGCGTATTTCCCTACTTTTGAAACCAACGCTAAAATCCCTTCTAACTAATTTAATTCTTATATAAATATTTTTGCTACAAAATTTTTAAGACAAATTATTAAAACCCAGATTTTGAAACCAACGAATTATGTCAAAGATCCAAAAAAAATCCAAATTCATTACTTTATTGTTTAGATATTATATTATTTAGAAAAATTTAATTTTTGGGGGTTGTTTTTACAGTATTGGTTACAAATTCAGTATTTCAGTATAATATCAGTGTTTCAATATTTGTTTAGCGGCAGTTGCCTTTGTTTTTAAAATAGTTCGGAAGAAGTTTTATAATTGGATTCAAAATAAATGTTATACGCTTTTTCCAGAATATTTATTATATATGTATATGTGACATTCTGAATTATGAGGGATTTAGAGTGGGATTCAAAATTGGGATTGCTCTTTTTTACAGAATATTTATTACATGTGCGTATTTTTCGAATAAAATAGGTATGAATGCATATATGTACAATAAAAATATAATATTTTTTAACATATTTTATTTCAGTTTGTTAAAAAAATTATAAACTTACTAATTATGCCATTAAGGCTTTATTTCGTATGGCGTTATTTCACGGCGCCTAATTAATCCTGTTATAAAGTTAGTAAATATAGATTGTGATTGTTCCATTTAAACAATTTTATCAAATGATTTAATTCAGATTCATTTTTTAATTTTAAAACTTTTTGTTTTTTATTTAGATACTTAAAATGTATTCACCAAAGAATTCATTAAATGAAGACCAAGCTGTTACGTCTAATTTACAACAAACAGAAAAAAAACGAACAAACATTTTAGACGGTTTTCATGGTCAAATGTATCAAATTAAAGTATTACTGTGGCATCTAGTACTTGGAGTTTCAAAATACAAATCTTTTCGTTTAAGTTCTGAAATAAAACAAGTTCCGAATTTTGATGATATTATATTTGAATATGTTGAAAATGATAAAAAAATATACCGGCTAATGCAAATTAAACACAAAAGAGATGAAACTAAAACCTTAAATAACGAAATACTTACAATGCAAAACAAGGGAGATTTCAGTCTTGTGAAGTATTTTAATTCATATGAAAAATTAAAAAATGTGGAAATGTTTCTGGAAGGCGAAATTAAAGATATAATTATTTTTACTAATATTGATTTTGATTTCAAAATGCAAGTTAACGTCCATGGTTGTGACGATACTATAGCAATTAATGATATTCTGACAAAATTAGAAACTGAAGATGATATATTAAATTTTAAAAATTATAACAGACAACCAGCCCTTTACAAGTTTAATGAAAAAATGATTCCATATCTGCAAAAATCTCTAGAAATCAAAGGATTTGGAATTGGTGAAGATAAAAGTTTAGAAAACGTTACAAAGTTTTATAATCGTGTTAAAGAATTTTTTGATTATTTAGTGTTTGCTGTCAATCAGCCCGACGTACATGAGCTTGATGAATTAATTAAATCTTATATTAATAAAAATTTTTGTTATTTATCAAATAATGCATATGAAGTTATAATTTTTGAAATGCTGAAATGGGTTGATGGAATCGGAGAAGAATTTCTTTCATATCAAAAGCTGATTGAATGGTTTGAATCTTTAAAGAATAACTTAGACAAAACAATTATTCAAAGGTACCCAACATTAGAATTTGAATCTAAAATTATAAATGAAAAAGTTTTATTTAAATCTACAATTTTGGAACGAAATTCAGCTTTAGAAAAATTCCTTTCCTTAGAAGATACAACACACCAAATTTTTCATTTTGTATCTGACGAAACCAAATTTACTTCGATAAAAGTGTTTCAAGTTTTGCAAAAAATCGAATTCAAAAATAAATATTACTTTTTCCAATTAAATTATATTTTAGAAAATAAAGAGGATTTTATTCCAATTCTTAAGACAAACAATTTACTTTTAATTATTGAATGCATGACTGAAGAAAATTCCATTAAAATTGAAGCCATAGCATCCTACATTTTAAATGAATTTAAACAAAATACTAAAAAAAAAATTATTTTAACTACCAAACCAGATGATAAGTTTGCCGAAATATTTAAAGATCAAATGGAAATCGAGTATACAAGAGAACAAGATGATAACCTTAGTATCGCTGATCTAAAAGATGACTCACAAAACCAACTTTTGGAAAGATTGGTAATATTTCAAGGCAAAGAAGTAAAGTTAGGAAAATTGGTAGAAAATGTCCATCGAGGAAATTTAATTGATATGCACACATTAAGAAAATTAATAAACAATGATAAAATAGAAATAGGAAAACCTTTATTGGGTTTATCAGATGTTGAAAATTATTTTATCAGCAGAACTTTTCGTAATAATTCCCAATCCAATTCTCAATCCAATTTTCAATCCAATTCTAAAATAAGAATCGAAGATTTTAAAGATGACATAATAATTATAACTGGAGAGCCTGGTATTGGCAAATCAACGATATTAACAGAAATAGCCAGAAACTTAAAAAAAGCAGATCATAAGAGTTGGATTGCTAGAATCAATTTGCTGGATTGTGTTGAACAATTTTCAAGCTGGAAAAAAAAAACTGAAACAACAGAAATAGAAAAGGTCCTAGAGTTTATGTTCAAAAATATTTTATTACAAGAATTTAACAAAAGCAGCATTAAGTTAATCAAAATTGAGATGAATAATAAAATAAATCTGAGCCAAAACACAATTATTAAAGGCCCGGATTTATTGGAATTGAATTTACTTATTCATTATTATAATATAGGAAATCTCACCATTTTATTCGACGGATTTGATGAAATTGCTCCCGATTACATAAAAAACGTGATAGAAATGTTACAGATTTTTAAAGAAAGTAAAATACGATTTTGGATAAGTAGTAGGAACTACAATATATTAAAAGAATTAGAGAAGGAATTAGGTGTAGATTCATACATGTTGGACAAATTTTCTGTACAAGATCAAACAGATTTTTTAACAAAATTTTGGAAATATAAATTACATATATGTGACCTAGACATTAAACGAAGTAATTATTTTGTGGATCAATTATTAACACGTATATCCGAAATTTTTTATTTTTATAGGAATAAAGAATTTTTATCGATACCTTTACACATTCGTATGGTTGCTGAATGTTTTGAAGATCTGTTCAAATCATTTTACCATTCGAAATCTAATGAATTATCTGAAGATCATAATAAACAGCTCAATGAAAAAATGAACTTGGGAAGTTTATTCCAATCATTTATTAAAAAAAAATTTTATGAAATATTAAATAAAGAAAAAAGGCCATGGCTGAAATGTGAAGATCCATTATCCAGGAAAAATCTTGAAAAGCAATATAACGAAATGTTGGATGATTATACTAAATTAGCACTTTATAGCATGTTTGAAGAAGAAACTCTTTACGAAATGTTTCCATATGAAAATATGGACAATATATCCAGTTTACTAGAACAAATTAATGAAGGTGACGAAAATGTTGGGATAATTGTAAAAATTGTAAATGAAAACCCGTTTTTTGTACATAGGACTTTTGCTGAATATTTTATTGCTAATTATATTTGGCTGAAATTTAAATCTGTTCCTCGACTAGCCACAACAACTTTTATAAAAAATGTCATAATTACAAATATCATTAATAATAGGAAAATTCAAATTTGTAAATTTATCCAGTCAATTGCTATAGAAGATTTAAACTCAAAACAATTTAAAGATAAGAATTTTAAAATTAATCAATTATTATTTATGATTTTAAAAAATGGGTCTACAAAACGTTTTGATATGATCGAAGAAAATCTGCTTATAAGTATAGCCGAATCTGCACTGGAAACTTGTGCTGGTAATTATCAAGAAATACTTCAAAATTTGCAAGAGTTAGAAATTGATCTGCAAATCCGTTTGTTAAATATTTCAGCAAATTTTGGGTATAAAAACATAGCAACTTACTTGAAAAATTTTTTAAATACTAATGATTTCGAATTTCGCTTAATTAACACAGAATGGAATGAAAATCCTCTTTTTTTTGCTTTAAGTAATAATAAAATTGACATTGCAGAAATGCTTATTAAAGAGTATAAAATAAACGCGACTTGGCTTGATAAAAATAAAAATAATTTAATTCAATATGTATTATATGAGCTGCCCTCCAATATGGAACATGTAATTGAAGCCAGCTTAAAATTGAAAATTTTGGATTATAACACTTTGATTAATATTGAAGGAATGCCATTATTAGTCAGTTGTATAACAAATAATTTGGCAGAAGATTTAATAAAATTATTAATTGATAAAGCAGATATAAATATTATTAATAAAAGCAAGCAGATCGTATTTCATATAAAGTTTTTTGAATGTTTGTTTTTTTATTATGATAAAGAAGTATTACGTTTATTGCTGGATAAAGGTTTAAATTTCAATAGAATTGTCCATTACATTTCAAATCAAAAAACGAAAAACAATAATTATTTAAAATTTAGCCCCTATTATGTGTACGATAAAGAAAGACCTCTCGAAAATGCAGAATTTTTATTAGAAAATAATGTGATATTTCCCTTTCAAGCTTTAAAATATTTTGTTAGACCATATATTATTTTAAAGTTATTGATTGAATTGCCACAATTGTACGATAAAAATGATGATGAATATAAGTTGGAGCTCATAACGTTGAAAATAATTAGTGACCTTACAGATCAAAATCATGGATATAAATTGAAACTTGAGTCAAATGAAAGTGTTTGGTTGTATTTTAAAAATGATAAAAGAAAAGAATGTACATCTATATTTGAAAACCTATTAAAAAACGAGAAATTTGATGAGAAATTAATAGAAAATGGTGAGGTTCTGGTAGATGATTTTCAATGTTATTTTGATTTAAAAAATTTACATTTAAGTGAAACATTAAAAAATTTAATAATAGAAGTTAATGAACATTGTGATTTGGAAGAAATTTTAGACGGATTTAGTTTTATTACACCAAGTGCAGGGTATTTTGTAAGATTTTTTAACAAAGTAGAACATAATTTTTTCTCTGAAAAAATTATTGATTTGCACAAAAAAGTGCGGAAAATCTACTCTGCTCTAATACAAACAATTGATACAAAGAACGATGAAGAACTAGAAAATATGCTTAAAAATATGGAATCATTTTATTTGAAGTCAATTATTAATGGTGAGGATGAAACGTATGGTTCTCCATTGCATTTTGCTGTTTCAACTGGTAATCCAGAAGCTGTTAAAATTCTTTTACATTATGGTGCAAATCAAAACAAGCAATTAAAAGAATATAATTCGTATTTATTTAAAGATTTTGCACCACCAAACAATGATTTTGCAAATTATTTTGAAGGCTATTTACCAATACACATAGCTGCTTTAACAGATAATACAGAAATATTTAAAATTCTATTTCAAAATGAAAGTGAAAATAATCTTAAAGACAATTTTGGACAAACTCCATTACATTACGGAGCAATTTTCGGGAATATTGAAATGTTGCATTATATTATAAAAGAAAACTTTGTTGATCCTAGTATTCAAGACAATTATGGAAAAATTTTTAACGATTACATAAATGATAGCGAAAAATTTAAGATTGTGGAAGAGTTTTTAAAAGCAAATCATTCGGAAGATAATATGAAAATGTCACCGTCCGCAAAGAAGAAAAGGCTTTTCTAAATTGATAAAAATTTAAAAATTGTTTAAAAAGTTTTTAATCAATTATTATTCTAAATTTTGGTTATGTTATTTTAAAAAACCTCCTCTGTTTTATAATTTTAATAAAATATAAATGTTAAAAACTTATTAAAACTTGTTGTAAATGTTAATTATGGAGTTACTGCACTTCTTTATACCCATTTGAAAAAATATACATTATTATTAAAAGACGCCGCCTTTCATGTGGAAGGTCTCGAGTTCAAACTCCGGCCAGATCATATCTAATAAAAAAATATCGCAAAATTGTATAATTATATCGTAATAGTTTATATCGTAATATAAAATAAGATATTAATAAAAATATATTCTTGTGTAAGATTATAGATAGCGCACAAAGTTAAAATTTGTGCATTCATATTTCATAACCTTATACAATAGCTACAGTCGAGTAATCAACGGCTTAGTGAATATTATGATTAAAGAACTGAAGCCTAGTTTAAAATAAACTTGGGGAATGCCCTATACTCCTTAAAGGAGTGGAAAAGGAATAAAAGAAAAAATGTAAATCAAAAGGTATGCTAAATTTGTCATTATGTTTGTGATGGTATATAAAGAAAAGACGATAGAAATAGGTTCAATTGTATGGATTAGATCAGAATCGAAAACTGAGTCGATTAAGTTCATCTGTACGATAACTTATAAAAATTAAACAAGCTGAAATTTTCACAAATTGATTACTATTGAAGAGCCGCTTTCTTATAACACTTTTTGCTTAATGGGTTTGACCAGCTGTCATAAAAGTTTTTTTTCTAATAATATATTTAATAAACCTGGAGGGTTTGAAAACTACTTTTTTTTGCAATAGCCGTCATCGCTATTGAAATCGTGCCATTTTGGTCCAGAGCCAGAATTACCTGCCATACAACTTCTTTTTTTATATGATCTCTATACCTATTGAAGCTGCGTGTCTGCAATTTTGCCAAAAGTTATTAACGGATGATATAATGTTTATATTACGGTCAAACGGATAGAGTTGACACAGTCTACTCTACTATTACACTCTTCCTCGTTTTTTTGAAAGTGGGACATTCTAACCTGTATTCTGTGTTAGATATACGGTGGAAATGTAAAATTGGATAGGACTAATAAAAAAAATAAGTTTATTAATAGATGCTTAATTAATTATAAATTTTATTATTTAAAAAAATTTATTTTACCACTGTTTTTAGCACATTTTCGAAAAATTTTGTAAAAATGTGCCTATATAGTTTCACTCTGTCCGTATGTTTACAAAAACTTTTACATCGTTTGAAATAGAGAAAAGAAATTTTAACCACGAGTAGGTATTACAAAAAAAATAATTTCGTAAAAGAATTTTTTTCTGTAGCCCCACCCGTTACGGAGCTACAGCCCACAAAGTTGGGAAAAGCCCTATATTCAAATTGTTATAACAAGAGTTCTATTAGGTATATTTTCAATGTGAAGGCGGCAAAAGATAGCTAGTTTTATAAACTTTATAAATTTTAAAAAGACAAATGTTTAGGGTTGCCATACGGTACTTAGATTTACCAACATGTTAATTTAAATATTTATTTGATTTTAATTGGTTGAAAAAGGTTTTTTCTTAATTTTAATTATTAATTAAATATTAATAAAAAAATTTATACTAAAATATTTAATGGGCTGTATGAAAAAAGACCCCAAAATTTAAAACCGGGTTATATAGTTAGAATTTTATTAAATGCTTGTTGCTGACTTAGTATTTAAAAAAAAAGATAGAAGAGATTTGGGACTTTTTTCATAGATGCTGTACGAAAAGATTTTAGATTAGAGCTCGGGCTTCTACAATTTGTTTAGCGGCAGCCTCCATTTTATTAAATGCTTGTTGCTGACTTAGTATTTAATAATTAAAAGTTAGAAGGGATTTTAGAGTTGGATAAAAAATCAGAGTTCCAATAATTTGTTGCTGACTTATTATTTATCAAAAAAAAATATGAGGGATTTCCTAGTTAGATACAAAATCAGGGTTCTAATAAATTGTTTAGCAGGAGTTTGGAGTGAAATGCCCCTTAAATTAAATGCTACAATACGGATAGATAAAACTATGATTGTTTTATATTTTCTGAAAAAAACGATACTTTCTGCTTTGCCAATCAACCAATTTTACTTAAAACTTAAACTCCTATAGAAAATTTCAAACCTCCCTCCGCACAAACAATTGAATCTAAATGTCATATATCCTATAAAAACATTTTTGGGGATTTTTTTCATATTAAAAATCTTAAATGAAAAAAGTTTCCAAAACTAAGAAAAATAGTCTCCAAAGTTTCATACGAATTTTGAGGAGTTTTTTCATACAGCCTATTGAATCGTATTATACTAACAATGGAAATTGAATAAAATGATTTAAGTTTTAATGGTTTACCGCAGAGAGTTGCCCAACTTGGGAAATTAAGCAATAAAATATAAAAAAAGTTCGTTTTTGGGTGATAATTTCCCGATAGATACAGCTGTATCAGTTATTCTCAAATATTGATCACTCAAAGATAATGATTTCTTGTAATATTAAATATTCATATACATAGTTTCAGTAGTTAAGAAACTGTTTGCTAAATTGATAACATAATGCTAAAATGTTAGATCAATATTATTAATCTGTAATTGTCATTTGGAAGGTCATTTTTATTTTGAAATATGTCTTTATTTATTTTCCCATAAAATAGATTCTAGAACTGATATTGTTCAATAACCTTTATGATCTAATTTAATAAACTTCCTTGAATATATCTAATTAAGGTCGTGTCAATATTTGCATCAAATCTATCAATCACATAAACTCAAATTGTTTACATAATTTACAATTAAATTGTGATTTTACACTGCTGCAGTAGGTTAAAATATTTTTTAAATTAAAATTTGGGTTAAATTTCTAAATAAATAAAAACGAGGAAGATTATAGTTGCCCTTGTCAACTTTTAGATACCCGTGCATACCCACTAACCGTTATTTATTTCCCCTATGCTATTATAAATATTACAAAAAAAATATAAGAAAGTAAAATAGTTTAAAAAATATTTAACTTATTAGGTATCCCATAATTTTTGATTAACTTATTATCCCATAAAAAAAAAAAATAGCCCACCCTAAAAGTTGGTCCGAGTGATGTCCAACTTTGCCAACTAACTTGTCCTATTGCTTTATCTGCCCAGTTTTGATTTTAACCTCGTAGCTTCATTAGATTCACAGTTATCAAATTGATTACTTTGTATGGCAGCTGCCCGAAAACGGGTCCGTAACATTTTGAAACTTCATATAAGTGCTCGATTCATTATATAACTAACAGTGTGTAATTTTTATCCTCGTAGTTTTATCAGTTTCCAAGAAATTCATATTGGTGCAAAGAAGTTGTGTGGCAGCTCCCCAAAACCTTGATCTGGTCTTAAACAAAAAGAATAGGGAACCTCAAAAATGTCCAAAAAATGTTTTGTGTGAATTTCAAAACTCTTGCTCTAATTTTTCAATTCCATCTCTTATAATTTATTTTTAATTCACGAATATATTAAACTTAAGCCAAATCAACTTCATATGATCATATTCATATAATAATCATCATGATGATTCATCATATATATTCATAAATATCTATCAATATCAATAAGCCATTTACTTAAAAAAAATCTTTGTCTTCTTTTTTGCTTATCTTAAATAAACTACGCATCATTTAAATCATATGAATTTCTAACTCGAAATCGTTATCTACATAAAAAACAAAAAACAAAAAAACAAAAAAACAAAATTCATATAATTTCAAGATGCAAGCAAAATTTAAAATTTTTGTATGAAAATGTTGGAATTGAAAAAGTTAGTTGTTCGAGAGCTACCCGAAGTTTTGGTCCGATCTTAACCAAAAAAAATAGGGAACCTAGAAATTGATTGAAAAATATTTTGTGAAAATTTCAAAACTGTACCTCTTTTAGTTTTTGAGTTATCGTGCTGACACACAGACGGACGGACGGACAGACACACATAGCTAGATCGACTCATTTTTCGATTCTGAGCCGATACGTACCCTTGACACTATATCTAGCTCGTCTAGATCGATGCGTTACAAACGGAGGAGCAAATCTAATATATCCGATGTCATGTATGTATGCACGGGTATAAAAACTCCAGCTCTTCAATTGTGTTTCTTCCTGAAATTTAGAAATTTTATTAACTTCTGAACTGTTTACTAGTAAAAATATTTATTTAGAAAAATATTATCGGATTTCCTTGTAGAATAAAAACCTATATTACAGTTGGTCAAATTATTTTTATATGAAATTGGACAGTTTTAATTTCTAAATTATTAAATAAATTCCAAACAAATAAACAAAATAATAATTATGAAAATGATCATGCTATTTTAGTACAAATGTTCAGTGTACCTCAATTTAGGTTCGACTAAGGAAAACTAGAAAATTTTTAATAATTTTTATTATACAATTATTTTATACTTTATACTATATTAAAATTATAGAACTGGTCAGCAGAATAGGCCTTGTATATGCCATTTGACAAGAAACTTTCTTTTGCCAATTTTTTATATAAAATTAATTTTTACTTTTGAAAAACTTTAAACTCAATTTTAAGCCATTAATAAATGAAAATATTTGCAAATAATAATTCGGACACTCTATTAATATTGATTAACATCTCCTTTTGTCTTTATAATGGCTGCCATTCTTTTTGGGATCATATGACTCCTAACTTTCGCGTATCTTCTGCAGTGATTTCGCTCCATATTTGCATAATTTTTTCTTTTAAACTAGCTATAGTTCTTTGCGGGTAATTTTTGAGTTTTTGTTTTATGTAATCGGATTCAATTAGATTGATGCCTGGACTACTTGATGGCCACTCTAAGACGTAGGTGGCTTTTGAAGGATTCACTTAAATTTTCGTGGTTAATAAATTACTAAATTCAAATTAGAAAAATAAAAAACTTGATGATAAAAATGCCAAAATGTAAATTAATATTATACTAGTATCGCCCTGTGCTCGAGATTCGAGCTATTTTTGCTTTTAAATTTACATTCAAAATTAGTTTTTTGAAATTTATAATAGACTAATTTAACACGAAAAATTATATTTTTTTTCCTATACGTAATAAAATATATTGCAACAATGTTGTCAACAATTCTTGCGCTTGAAATTTGCTAAAAAAAAATTTATAATTTATTCAGTTATAAAAACGTTGTTATATTTTTGAATTTTATTCCTATAGCTAAAGTCGCTTTAAAGAGAGTATAATGTGGAACAGTTATTACACAAAACAAAGCGATTTAAATTCTTAATATAAATATTGTTCTAATATACAATGTTCTGAGAATTTGATTTAATTTCTAAACATATACATATATTTACTGAAGTCAAGTAGCCAAAATTCGAGTTAATGGTGTCCGTTATATAGAAAACTAAACATTTTAGTACGATTTGAATTTTTTTGTATCCGTTCCGTATGTATTCTGTTTCCTAATTAAAAATTGATGAATACATGCTTCAGTTC
Source organism: Dolichopus griseipennis (assembly GCA_963082915.1). NCBI lineage: Eukaryota > Metazoa > Arthropoda > Insecta > Diptera > Dolichopodidae > Dolichopus > Dolichopus griseipennis. The sequence goes on from OY720441.1 coordinate 42,871,345, forward strand.
CTTTAAAGGCATTTTTTAAATCTGAACTGTCAAAAAAAAAATCGTTTTTTCTTTAGCTCTGAGCACTCAGAGCGTGTGATTCATTTTTTTTCTTAAAGAAATTTTGACGTTTGTTTAAGATTTTACTTGTAAAATAAAAATCAAAATGTTAATTTATGTTTAATTTAATTTAATTTTTCGTGTTTTTTTATTAAATCTGAACGCTCTGAGCGTACTCTGTTCATGCTCTGTTCATGCCTTATATAATATTTGTTAATTATGTCAAAGTAAAACTAAAAAAAGTTTTTATCATGAAAAAACATTATTCGATGTTTAAAATGTAAAATAAAATTTTTAATTATCAGGGCTTAACCTTAATCAAAACATACAACGTACAATTTAAAAATATAAGAACAACCGAAGACAATATTTTTATACTATTTATCAATTTTTAAAATTTAAAAATCCGAGGTACAGTATATCGCGTTACGCGTATTTGGGTTGCTTTCATGTAAATTTATTTACATAATTGCTTATTTCAAAATTTTTTGACAGAAATTTTTCGCCGTACGCGAGTTATGTGATCATACAATCACACCACCTGGCACATTTGACAACACCTGAATTATTTCATAACTTTAAATTATACTTAAATATCATATTTCACTTTTATAAATTAAATGTTTAACTTATATTAAATTTAAATTGCATAACTAAAACTGTACTTAATTATTAACTAAAATATTGCTTACTAAACATTTTGTATCTAAATTAATTTGTGAACTTTTAAAATTGAACTTTCCCACATTAATGTAATTTTGATTAGCTTTGCATAAATTTCATTATAAAAGACTTGTAAAATTTAATAATTAATCAATTAAGTTTGGAGAACCAAATAAACAGCTTTATTTAAAATTAACTTTGTTTTTTTTATTTATGTCTAAAAGGACATATTTAACTGGCGCAGTCGGTAGGATCCGGTGATGATCCTTTGTTAATCTAAGTAGCAGACGTATAAATATTATAACGACGGTTTATCGTTAAGATTATTATATAAAACTAAAAATAATTATAATAAATAGTGTTTAAAAACTTTTTTTAAAATAATAAAATAAAACGACGGTTAATCGTTTTATCTAAAATTAAAATATAAATTATAAGTGTTTGAAATTAAAATATAAGACTAAAAACGAAGGATAATCGTTTTTATCTAAAATTAAAATATAAATTATAAGTGTTTGAAATTAAAATATAAGACTTAAATTTAAAACGAAGGATAATCGTTTTTACAAAGTTAAGAAAAGAAAAAATATTTAATTTAAGTTTATAAAAAAGAAAAAAATTTTTACTTAAGTTTATATAAATAAATTTCAAAAACATAGACAAAAAAAAATATATATAAAGTGAAAAAGAAAAAGAAAAAAAAACAGTTAAGGAACATAGAAAAAAAATATATATATAAAGTGAAAAAGAAAAAGAAAAAATATATAAACAGTTCAAGAACATAAACAAAAACTAAATATATATATTTATAAAGTGAAAAGTGTACAAAGTGATTAGTGTACTTAAGTACTTAACACCGGAATCCTGAGAAAGTAAGAAATGTTAGCTGCAACTTGGCTCCAGATCACGGTCACGTAAGTCGAAATTTAAATTAATCCTTTCCTATCTTTCTTCCTAATTCATATTAACATATTTAATAATTGAATCATAGAAAAAAAAATCATTTTCCTTTTTTTAAATAAAATTTTAAATTATTATATTGTCATTTTAAATTAAATTTTATAATTTGTCTGAAAAATTTTTTGTGTTTGAAATTAAATTCTTTGTTATAAAGTTATAAAATTTTTTGTGTGGTTTATATATAATTTGTAATTCTATGAAATCTGCTAGACCAAAGCGAAAAATTGTTCCATACCAAATTAGAAGTGGACTATCTAACTTCTTTTCTCCAAGCAAAATAGCTAATATTAGTTTTTCAAGTTCAAACGAATCTCTACATTCATTTTCCGAAATGGCTAATCCATCTAATAGTAATAACGTTAGTTCTATTTTTAATTCTCTCAGAATCCCTGATGCCGTTAAAGACCTTCCGAGGTTTGACGGAAATCCTCGCCTTCTTTTCGATTTTATCGAAAATGTTGAGGAAATACTATCCTTAACGGAAGAAATTGATGGTACTTCGTATGGCAAAATTCTTTTAAGAGCCATAAGGAATAAAATCGAAGGCCAAGCAAATGAGATTTTAAATATGTACGGTACTCCTTTAGAGTGGGAACAAATTAAGCAAAATTTGATCCTACACTACTCTGATAAAAGGAATGAAACATCTTTGATTAGAGATCTTCATAATTTAAAACAGGGAAGTAGAACGATCGAAAACTTCTATAGTCAAGTCATTGAAATTCAAGCCACTATGGCTAATCATATCCAAATTCACGAAAAGAACACTCAAGTTATTCATTCTAAAAAAGCTTTATTTTCTGAAATGTGTCTTAACGTTTTTCTCTCTGGACTAAGAGAACCTTTAGGTTCTACAATTCGTGCAATGAGACCAGACACATTACCAGTAGCTTTCTCCTACTGTGTACAAGAACAAAATATATTTTATAATAAGCAGAGTAACTTGATTCCACAACAAAAACCTATTCAAATCTCAAAACCAAACGTTAGACCGACCATACCAAACAATAGAATAGTTCCGCAATCAAACATGTTTATGAACCGACCGAATATGTTTGCAAATGCACCAAATCCCCAATCAAACTATACTTACAACAAACCAGCTAATCACCAAAATATTCCTCGTAACAATTTCAATAATTCAAATTTTAATAATTCAAATTTTAATAAACCAAAATATAACCCAAATCTAAACCAACCCCGACCTTTTAATCAAATGAGTGGACCTTCAAACTCACAATACCGACCAACTGAGAATTACAATAGATTTAGAAACCAAAATATGGTGTCACAAGGGCCACCAACCAATCCTTTCCAAAGTAATAAACCATTTCCTAAATACGTAAGTGAAGAGTTATTCAACTTAAATGACGAATTTACAGATAATAGTGTACCGATGACAGATGATAATAAAGAATATACGAACTTGGACCAATACTACCAATATGACAATATTACTGATACTATTGACCAAAACATGGACGATAGCCAAAATATAATAGTTGATGATTCAAATTTTTATATAAGTGCCTGCACAAACCCATCGGATACGTAGACATAAATCGTCACGGTTTCATGCTTCCTTATATAAATATTACTCTTAACCCTATAAAAAGACCCCTTAAGTTTTTAATCGATACGGGTGCCTCCTCATCTTTTTTAAATCCCGAGCTTATCAACCCCAAATTTTTAAAACAAACAAAACCAATAGAGATAATAACCGCTTTCAACAAACATGTAATTCATAACGAAACTTTTCTCAATACCTTTAAAGAATTCAACCAATCCGGAAAGTTAAGATTTTTAGCGTTTAAATTTCACGGATATTTTGACGGACTCTTGGGCTTAGACATACTTACAGAATTAGAAGCAAAAATTGACTTAAATAATAAGAAAATAATTACCAAAAACGCCGAATTACCATTACAATTTAAACCAAATTTCACGTCAGAAAAATATACAGTTCCTTCAAAATCTAAAATTATAGCCAAAATACCAGTAGATAATCAAGAGGGTGAAATTTATGTTAATAATATAGAGATATCCCCCAACCTGTTCATATCCGAAGGAATTTACCAAGCTACAGATTGGTACAGCCTGGTACAAGTTATAAATAAATCTGATGTAGAAAAAATAATGTATTTAGAACAACCAATTAAAACTGAACCTATAACAAATTATACTGAAATAAATAATTATCAAATCACTTGTAATTCTGACCAAAATATTTCACGAAAAGAAATATATGACTTAATTCGAACAGACCATTTAAATGACGAAGAACGCAATTCACTTCTACAAATGTGTAAAGAATATGACAACATATTTTTTAGAGAAGGAGATGAACTTACTTTTTCCGACCAAATAAAGCACAGAATAAAGACTACTGATGACGAACCAGTCTTTACTAAATCTTATCGCTATCCACATGTTCACAAACAAGAAATCCAAAAACAGATTGGAGATATGTTGAAACAAAATATTATTCAACATAGTTACTCCCCTTGGAGCTCTCCTGTTTGGATAGTCCCAAAAAAATTAGATGCTACAGGAAAGCAAAAATGGCGTCTAGTTATAGATTATCGGAAGTTGAACGAAAAAACGGTAAACGATAAATATCCTATCCCAAATATAAATGAAATTCTGGACAAACTTGGCAAGTGTATGTATTTTACGACACTCGATCTTGCCAGTGGGTTTCATCAAATTGAGATGGATCCTAAAGATGTTGCTAAAACAGCGTTTTCTGTTGATGGTGGGCATTACGAATATATCCGCATGCCTTTCGGATTGAAAAATGCTCCATCGACTTTTCAAAGGGTTATGGATAATATCCTAAGGGATTTAGTTGGGAAAATATGTCTTGTTTATTTAGATGATATCATCATCTTCTCCACATCATTACAAGAACATATAGAAAATGTACGAAAAGTATTTGACCGACTTTATAGAGCAAATTTCAAAATACAACTGGACAAATGCGAATTTATGAGAAAAGAAATAGCATTTTTAGGACATGTAGTAACTACTGACGGAGTAAAGCCTAACCCAGACAAAATTCAGGCCATTAAACGTTTTCCAATACCGAAAAATCCTAAAGAAATAAAATCGTTTCTTGGATTACTAGGTTATTACAGAAAGTTCATAAAGGACTTTGCCCGACTAACAAAACCTTTTACCGAATGCCTGAAAAAAGGAAAAAAGGTAGAATTAACTGAAAGTTATATAAAAACCTTTGAAATGTGTAAAGACCTACTCATAAATGACCCGATACTACAATATCCTGACTTCTCAAGACCATTTGTGTTAACAACGGATGCCAGCAATTATGCTATCGGCGCCGTACTTTCACAAGGACCGATTGGAAACGACAAGCCTATATGTTATGCAAGTAGGACATTAACAACATCAGAAACTAACTATTCCGTTATTGAAAAGGAATTATTGGCTATTGTATGGGCCGTAAAATATTTCCGCCCATATCTTTTTGGAAATCAATTCACGATTGTAACTGACCATAAGCCACTTATTTGGCTTATGAACCTAAAAGAGCCTAATTCTAGACTAGTCCGATGGCGATTAAAGCTGGAAGAATTTGATTATAAAATCGTTTATAAAAAGGGCTCAGCAAATTCAAATGCAGATGCATTGAGTCGCGTTAAATTAATAAACGAAATTAATATTCATGATTCTGAACCAGAAACATTACAAAACACCATACCCATAGCTACAAGACCACTGAATGAATTCAACATTCAGTTAATTTTAGAAAAATCCAATAGAACACCTCCATTTTCCGTACAAACCTTATTCAAAAATAAAATTAGACGAACAATAAGATTACCAGACTATTCAGAAGAAAATATAACCAGTATTTTAAAAACTAGAATCCCTCCTAACAAATTAATAGCTATCTTTACAACGGATGAAATTTTTAATATTATTCAAGACTCTTACTCTAAACATTTCGCGGACCAACAAACTATCAAATTAATACGATGTACAGAACTACTAGAAGATATTCTAGAAGATGACGAACAAGACAGACAAATAAATGAATATCATGAAAAAAATAATCACAGGGGAATTAATGAAACCCTATTACACCTCAAGAGAAAAATATATTTCCCACTTATGAAAGATAAAATAACAAAAATCATTAATAATTGTGAAACTTGCCAACAGTTAAAATATGACCGAAATCCACCCAAACCTAAATACGAACTACCCGAAATACCCCAAAAACCCATGGACATTCTTCATATAGATATATATAGTATAAATAATAAGAAAATTTTAACAATTATTGATAAATTTTCCAAGTTTGCGGGAGCTTATACTGTGCAAGCTAGAAATAGTTTAACAATGATAAAATCTCTCAGACATTTCTTTAGCCTACACGGCATACCTCGCAAAATAGTCTCAGACCAAGGTTCAGAATTTACTTCTATAATCTTTCATGATTTCTGCAACCAATTTAACATAATTCACCATATTACTTCCTTCCAACAAACAAGTAGCAATAGCCCAGTTGAACGTTTGCACTCAACCTTAACAGAAATTTATAGAATAATTTTAAATAAACAAAATAAGAAAAACCATGATGAAATCTTAGATGAAACTTTAATTACTTACAATAACGCAATACATACCACTACAAAACATACCCCATATGAATTATTTTATGGCAGAACTAATTCCTTTTTAAAAAATACTAACTTCAGTTCAGAACATGATTACCTTCAAAAATTAAATGAATATATAACAAACCTTTATCCCGAAATTCAAAAACAAATAGAAAATAAATCAAAATTAAATATAGAAAAATTAAATGAAAATCGCGAAGACCCCGAAAGCATAGACGTTAACCAAACAATCTATAGGAAAGAGGGGAAAAGAAATAAATTAACCCGCAGGTTTACAAAACATAAAGCAAAAACTAACAATAAAATTTCTATAATTACTCACGACAATAGGAAAATTCATAAAATTAGACTAAAAAGAAAACGTAAATTTCAGGGTGATAGCAGTGACAGGACAGAAATTAGAAATACGGGACTTAACGAACCACCAGGCATTAACAATGAAATTAGGGACAGCACGGACAATAATGACATACCAGAATCTACTTCACATAATTAAACTGGACGAATATGAAAAAACAATAGGAGAAATAGAAGAATCTATTGAAAATTTCAAAAATTATGACGAACTACAAGATTCTCCAAAAATTACAAAACTTAAAATAACTGAACTAAGACACAGGCTAAACGGACTAAAACCAAATATTAGAAAGAAACGAGGAAGAGTGTGGTAGAGTAGACTGTGTCAACTCTGGGATACCCGTATGACCGTTATATAAACATTATATCATTTTTAAACATTAATTACTTTTGGCAAAATTTCAAACATACCAGCTTTAGTAGCTGTAGTTTATTGCTCATATAAAAGAAGGAGTTGTATGGCAGCTACTCGAATCCTCTGCAGTAGACCAACCAAATTTTGCAGTAACTTTGGCCATTACACTAAACTATTTTTGGCAAAATTTCAAAGACCCAGCTTCAATAGGTATAGAGTAATGCTCATATAAAATAAGAAGTTGTATGGCAGCTACTTGAACCCACTGCAGTAGACCAACCAAATTTTGCAGAAACTTTGGCCATAAAACTAAACTACTTTTGGCAAAATTTCAGACACGCAGCTGTAATAGGTACAGAGAAATCCTCATATAAAAAAAGAAGTTGTATGGCAGCTACCCGAACCCATGGACCGAAACGGCTGGATTTAAATAGCGATGACGGCTATTGCAAAAAAATGGATTTGCGAAAATTTCAAGATCCTAGCTCCTTTCGTTTTTGAGTTATCGTGGTGACGGACGGACAGACGGACGGACAGACGGACAGACGGACGGACGGACAGACGGACAGACGGACAGACGGACGGACGGACATACATAGCTAAATCGATTTATTTTTCGATTCTGATCCGATCCATACACTTGAGTCTATATCTACCCCCCCTCCTTCTCCGCGTCACAAACGTAATGGCAAATTTATTATACCCTTTGGCTATATAGTCATACGGGTATAAAGAGGACTGATAAACGGACTTGGTACTATAATAAAGACTATAACTGGTAACATGGACGCTACGGACGCCCAACAAATAAATGAGGAACTCAATTCACTATTAACTAACCAAGAAAATCAAAAGGCAAAACTTTCCATTATAAACCACCAAATGATGGAACGTTTTGAAAATATCACAAATCATATAAACCAGGAGCAAGAAGTAATCCAAACTTATTTAAATAACCAACAAAATAGTATAATAACAGGTAAAAGTGTTATAAAACAAGCGCAATACTTAAGTCAGATAAATTATAACATTGATCTTTTAAATAACCACCTAATTAATTTAGGCGAAGCTATAATACTAGCAAAACTAAATATCATATCAAAACAAATTTTAAATCCGCAAGAATTAACTATAATTTATGAAAGTTTCAAAAATCAATCCATAGATATTATATCCGATGAACATATATACGAGTTATTAGGTTTACAAGCATATTTCAATGATTCAAATATTATATTTAACATTCGCATTCCTATATTTTCTAAACATGAGTATAACTTTTTTCATTTGATCCCATTACCCACAAAAAATAATAAACTAACAATTCCAAAACCCTATGTTATTCATAATCCCCATAAAATTCAATATTTCGACAAACCATGCACCAAGATCGAAGGCATATATATTTGTGAAGAATCATCCTTTCAAGAAAACAACCGTTCCTGCATAAATAATTTACTGCAAAATAAACCAGCAAATTGTAACTTTACTGAAGTCGAACAAATACCAGATATCTTGCAACCTGAACCTAATTTTATCCTACTAATAAATGTACCTGAAATATTAATTAAATCCAACTGTGGCGTAAATGATTTCAAAACTAAAGACACCCAACTTATACATTTTCAAAATTGTACAGTCGAAATTAATAATATAATATACTGAGAAAACGTTAATCGATTTTGGGATACCATCCATATATTTCCAATGGAATTCACTAATATTAACTCTACTATAATTACAGAAAACATACAACTACAGAAATTAAAGTTATATCAAAACAACAACACCGAAGCAATTCAACTACTACAAATAAAAACCATCAAATTGGATTTCGCAATAGGAACAATAGCAATTATAATCGTCTTAGTACTAACCACTATTATTTTCTAATTAACAGTTAAAACAAAATCAAAAAACAACATAGTATTGCCTATTTCATACACAGATTCTACAAGTACTAACAGCAGTAACAACCAAGTCAACAAAAGTTTCCTTTGGCCGTCACTTCATTCTAAAGGGGGAGGAGTTATGTGATCATACAATCACACCACCTGGCACATTTGACAACACCTGAATTATTTCATAACTTTAAATTATACTTAAATATCATATTTCACTTTTATAAATTAAATGTTTAACTTATATTAAATTTAAATTGCATAACTAAAACTGTACTTAATTATTAACTAAAATATTGCTTACTAAACATTTTGTATCTAAATTAATTTGTGAACTTTTAAAATTGAACTTTCCCACATTAATGTAATTTTGATTAGCTTTGCATAAATTTCATTATAAAAGACTTGTAAAATTTAATAATTAATCAATTAAGTTTGGAGAACCAAATAAACAGCTTTATTTAAAATTAACTTTGTTTTTTTTATTTATGTCTAAAAGGACATATTTAACTCGCGTTGTAAATGTTATTTTAAAATATTTTATTTTTAAAATTTAATCGTAGCAACATAAGAAAAAACAATTACAATATTTTTATACGCTTTGTCAATTTTAAAATTTTAAAACTTCGAGGTACAGTACGTCGCGTATGCTTTAATGTAAATTTATTTACAATAACAACTTATTTCAAAACTTTTTGACAGAAACTGAACGCCGTACATGCTGAATTTGGTTGATCCATAGATAACAAATCATTTTTTTTAAGAAATATTATTTCTTTTTTAAGTTTCTGCAAACATATTATAGGTATTTTTTAATAAAGAAATTTTTTACAAAAATATTATTTTAAATTTTCTATTTCTATTTTTCGCTTTGTCAATTTTTAAATCTGAGGTACCAGAACGTCGCGTATTTCGGTTGCTCACATGTAAATTCACGTACCTAACAATGTATTAAAAAATTTTCTAGAAATTTCCAGAAATTATGCACCGTACGCGTTTATTTTGGTTAGGTCCTAATTAACAAATCATTTAAATTAGAAATTATTTTTTTAAGAAAGATTATTTGTTATTTTTTTTTAAATTTTTTTGCAAAAGAATGCTGTGAATTTTGAAAAATTAGTATAAGACTTGAACATTGTAGAATGTGCTGATTCTAGAATGGACACTTCGAACTCATTTGCTAGAATTTTATTTGATGTGTCAGCCTCAAGCCTAGGTATAGTACTTTTTCTTGTAATGAAATTTTTTTTGTATTTTTGATGCGTTATTATGATTTTTTTTTATATTCAAAAATAAATAAAAAAATATTAAATTAATCACCAAGCAACATAATTAGATATAATAATTTTAAATAAAAGAAATATCAATGTAATAAAAAACTTTCATTTTTAGGTAAAATTTAATTTTTTAGCAAAAAGTGTAAAGTTTATTATAATTAAAATTGAACCGAGTTCGTTATAAATAAAAACTACTGTATAAACCAAATGTATTGGCTATTGCTTTCATTTCGAACAGAACTCATTTTTTTCGTTCACTTTTTAAGATAAAGAAAAAACAAAAACAAAATAAAACTTTTTAAAAAAATTTAAATCTCCTTGTTCATTGAACATTTGAACTTAACAAAAAAAAAAAAGAAAGACATAAGTCGGCGGCGCCTATAATATATAGTTTAATTGAGCTGCGAATACAACCGAAAATGCATTACTTTTACCCAGAAAGTCGGCGCATTATATTAGAGTCATAAGCCTCAACTTTTAAAAGCGTGACCGTTAAATTCAAATTTACGTTAAATTAAAGACGGATTTTCACCTGAAAAAACGCAATATTCTAAAAAAAAAATATCATTGTCCTATGAAAACAAAAAAAACCTTTCTTTTGGTTGTTGTTTCATTAAAATTGGTCAAATAGTTTGTCCTAAAAAAGGATGTTTATCTTTGTATGGGAAAAAATAAGCCGATTAAATATTATGATTTCGTTCTAAGTGCAATGAACTTTTAATAATACAGTCATGCAATTATAGAAGTAATTTCCATTGATCTACTAAACATATTTTTTTAATTTATTCAAAAAACGAGGAAGATTATAGTTGCCCTTGTCAACTTTTAGATACCCGTGCATACCCACTATGGTGTATAAAATAAACCGTAATTTACTTCCCTTATACATTTAACTCATTACCCCATAATTTTGACGTAAAAAAAAAAAAAAAGAAATTAACAAAAAAAAAAAAAAATCACAAAACAAAAAACAAAATTTTCATTCATTGTCCCATAACTTTAGCTTAAAAAAAAAAATAAAAAAAAAAAAAACAAAAAAAAAAAAAATTGGCCCACCCTAAAAGTCCGAAGGTCCGAGTGATGTCCAACTTTGCCAAGTAACTTGCCCTATTAATTTATCTGCCCAATTTTAATTTTAACCTTGTAGCTTCATTAGATTCAAAGTTATTGAATCGAAAACTTTGTATGGCAGCCCCCCGAAAATGGGGCCCTAACATTTTGAAACTTCATATAAGTGCTCGATTCATTATATAACTAACCGTGTGTAATTTTCATCCGCGTAGTATAAATAGTTTTGAAGAAATTCATATTGGTGCAAGGAAGTTGTATGGCAGTCCCCCGAAAATGGGGCCCTAACATTTTGAAACTTCATATAAGTGCCGGAGTCATTATAAAACTAACCGTGTGTAATTTTCATCCCCGTAGTATAAATAGTTTTGAAGAAATTCATATTGGTGCAAAAAAGTTGTATGGCAGCTCCCCGAAAATGGGGCCCTAACATTTTGAAACTTCATATAAGTGCTCGATTCATTATATAACTAACCGTGTGTAATTTTCAGCCTCGTAGTATAATTAGTTTTGAAGAAATTCATATTGGTGCAAAGAAGTTGTATGGCAGCCCCCCGAAAATGGGGCCCTAACATTTTGAAACTTCATATAAGTGCCGGAGTCATTATAAAACTAACCGTGTGTAATTTTCATTCTCGTAGTATAATTACTTTTGAAGAAATTCATATTGGTGCAAAAAAGTTGTATGGCAGCTCCCCGAAGACTTGGTCCGATTTTAACCAAAAACAATAGGGAACCTAGAAATTGTCTAAAAATCACTTTGTGTGAATTTCAAGACTCTAGCCCTTTTAGTTTTTGAGTTATCGTGCTGACACACGGACGGACGGACGGACGGACGGATGGACGGACAGACACACATAGCTAGATCGACTAATTTTTCGATTCTGAGCCGATACGTATCCTTGACACTATATCTAGCTCGTCTAGATCGATGCGTTACAAACGGAGGAGCAAATCTAATATACCCGATGTCATATATGTATGCACGGGTATAAAAAGTCAATATTCTAAATTAAAACCACTAAAGTTTTGTTGGTTTTGATATTTTTTCATTTCAGTCAATTATAAGTTAAAACTTATCGTCTGTGGTGAAATCGATTATTTAAGAAATTCTCAAATAAAACACTATGTAATTTATTATTAAATTTCAAAGGTTTTTACGTTTTTAGATTAAGTAAGATGTTTAAAATGTAATATTGTTGACAGCATTATTTTAAACTCATTTGTTTTAAAATTAAAATTACTATGCCATTTTCAAACGGAACAAGTGATGAAAAAAACCAAGGGTTTTTAAAAAAGCACATTTTCAAAATAATATAGTGTTTCATACTGAGTATTTTATCGGAATATAATGTGGAAGCTTCAATGTTAACGTTTAATTTAGGAAATATATACGTTGGTAACTAAGTTACTACTTACTTATAAAAACAGTAATTTTTTTAATTTTTAAGTCCTAATACCCCCTCTATGGGGAAGGTTGCCCAATTTCACAAGGATCTAATCCTCACTACTCCCCTTCCCACAACTTTTTTAGGTTCAAGGAATTAAATTGTGAATTCTACCAAAATTTGGAATTTTATTTAGAATTTTACTATATAGGCAAAAATGGTTAAAACTGACAGACACTTTCTTCAATTTAAAGAACCGCTTTTAAATTTAAGAAAATCTTTTAACATATGTTAAAGTATAATTTTGGGCCTTAAAATTTTGTATATTCACAAAAAAAAAAAATTTGAATAGGGTAGAAGCATTAGTATCCGAACAGTTTTAGTGTGCGAACACTATGTTTGTTTTCTTTAAAAAAATAAGAAATTTTGTAAGATAACAATATAAAATAAATACTACAACATAATTCTAAATGTATTTTACTAAATCTTACGAAGTTTCAATTGAATTAATCCTTTGTTGCCAGAGTTATACATCATTTTGTGTTTGGAAGTCTATGTGTGATAGTCGAAGTTGCGTTTTGCTTGCAAAAAAAATAGTGCGACGTAATAAAAAAAGTTAGTTTTCTAGACTTATCTATTGATTTATATCATACGAAAATGATTTGTATTTATTGAAATATACTTCATTTGTGTCGTAAGATATTAAAATAAATAAATAACAGCTATTTTTAGTAAAATATTCACTGTTCGGATACTGAAACCGAAATTTTCCATATTTATGAAAAATATGAGAAAAATGTCAAATTTCAGTATCCGAATAACTTTTTGATTTTTTTTATATTTTGTCACGTATCTGAGATATTTTGTCACGTAGTAGAGAAAATAATGTTTTTTATTATTGCTTTTTTCAAAGAATGAATGCAGATATCTTATCAAAAGCGTTAGAAGATATTCGTGTTAATAAATTAAATATAAGAAAAGCAGCTGCCAAATATGGCTTATAACCAACAACGCTATTTGATAGGTTAAAAGGAAAGAGTTGGTGGAAAACCAATAAAAATGGGGCCAGATCCTTATTTAACAACTGAGGAGGAGACACAAATTGCTCAATGGTGTGAGTTTTGTTCTAAAGAGCAGATTATTTTGTACGCATTACCACCAAATGCTACACATATTATGCAGCCAGCGGACGTTAGTGTTTTTAATAAATCTTTGAAATCCGATTGGAAACACACTGTTCGCGAATGGCAATCGCAAAATTTAGGACAAACACTTACAAAAACCAAGTTCTGCCCACTTTTAAATCAGACCATTATAAAAAATAATGATAAAGTAGCGACCACAAAAATGGGTTCCATAAATGTGGATTATATCCATTAAATGCAAGAGTAAAATACATGAATTAAAGATATATTTTTATATATATATATAATTTTAAAACAATAATAACTTTGTTTTTAATTTTGTAATCTAAAAACAACTAATATTTTATGAAAACTTCTGTGTTCGGATACTAGAATAAAAGTGTTCGGAAATTGAATTCTACTGTTCGGGTACTAGTGCTTATCGTAATTATTTCAAAAAACATAATTAATAATAAAAATATATATTTAACTTTTAATATTATTAAACCAATTTAATATTATTAAAAACAATCTTCAATTTTAAAATCATTTCAAATATTTGCCCTAACCTTTATAGTTAAAAAATAAAGTAAAGTTAAAGTTGAAAAATATGTTAACTGTTCGGATACTAGTGCCTCTACCCTAGGTATTCAAGTTACAGGTGTTTAAAAATAGCAAAATTTCAATTTTCGAGCACTAATAGCTGCTAAACAGGGGACGTGACAAAAAAATCAACTGACTCCTACTAATTTCTGAAGTTCTAACTTCGCCCAAAATATCAAGTCCCCAGTTGGAACCGTTTATAAGATATGTAGGGCCAAAAATTTTGCATAATGGTAAATTTAAGTACCGTATGGCAACCCTAAACATTTGTCTTTTAAAAATTTATAGCTCCAGCTATCTTTTGCCGTTTTCAGATTGAAAATATACCTAATAGAACTCTTGTTATAACAATTTGAATATAGGGCTTTTCCCAACTTTGGGGGCTGCAAATCTTCTACGAAATAATTTTTTTTGTAATACCTCCTCGTGGTTAAAATTTCTTTTCTCTATTTCAAACGATGTAAAAGTTTTTGCAAACATACGGACAAACGGACGGACGGACAGAGTGAAACTATATAGGCACATTTTTACAAAATTTTTTGTAAATGTGCTAAAAACGGGCTACAACACAATTCGACTCCTGGCATTTTTTTTGTGGCTTCTGTTTTATGACACAATGACTTACCACTGCAGACAAAAAACGCAATTATGGGAGTTTTAACTTTCTCTTAAGATTACCCAGAGCATTTTCGATCAATAATTCAATACAATTTATATTGATATTTCGAAATTCAGTTTCCGAAATCTCCGACATCTTTCAGCTGTAAAAATAATTTTTCTGTCAGATAAAACTATCGTTCTATGTTGTATTCCTCAAAGTCCTACTTTTCTGTCAATTAAACATATTTGTCTATTAAATTGGATTGGAAAAACTAGGTTCCCGTTGAAACTAACAAAGATTGCATTATTTTGGGAAGCAAAGGTGATTTATATACGAGCCGTGCGACCTTCTATTATATTCTACAAAATTAGAAAACTTCATTAATTATTGAAACTATTAAACCAAGAACAGATTTTTTTAAATACTCATAATACTCAAAAAGTAAAAAAAAAAAACAACAACAACAACAACAACAACAATTCAATTTGTAGTAATAACACGAAAATTTCCCTTTTCCTAATAGAATTTGAATACATTGTATACTGTAACATAAACTGCTTTTAAATGTATTACTAAATTGAAAGTATTTTTTTTTTATTTAAAAATCATTCCTTTTCTTTTTACATAAAATATTTTCTATCTCTTTCTGATAATAAAACTTTCATTGGGATCAAAAAATTACAAGATAAAAAATAATATATTTTCTTATTCTTTTTTTTTTCTCCAACAACTTCTGTACTCCTGATATTTCAATGTTTAAATTGCAATGGATGCTTCATACTCGTTATACCAATTTTTTTTCTATCTCTTTCTTTTTATTGTACTACTCTTTTATTTATTTTTTCACCACAGCTGATTTACTTAGTCTTTTTTAAATTTTGTTGTTATTTTTTGTTTGAATTAAAATATATTTAAATACACAAAGTCAGCGTCTTCAATATAATTATCATTATAATTGTTGTCGCTATAATCATTATCAAAATGTTACAACAATATCATCAATGCCAACAACCCTAACAGTCAAATCAATTTGTGAAATATGCTTCTAACAACATTTTAGTGCTTTTTATTTAGAAACTCGTTAGTACCTAAACAAAAAATTAAAATTTTTTTGTGTTGTGTATTGATGTAACGCTGTTGAACTTCGACTTTCTCTCCTCCTCCTTTATAATGGAAATAAAAATGATGTTATCATCACTAGTAGAAATGAAGAATAGATGCGCTACATGTTTAAAAATTCTATTCAACAAAAAATTAAACCAAAATTTCATCAAGTAAGACTTCCTTCCACAGTGTCTGATGCTTCTGTTAATAAATATTTTTTGTTGCATTTACAATCCATAGTGACTTAGCAAACAAGCAATTTAAAAGCATCAAATAATAATATTGAAATAAATCTAAAAGAATCGCACAAAATTTTCCATAAATAGAAAATGTTGTTGGATTTTTTGTGTTTTTAGAGATCTTAGAGATTTGAAAAGTGTTGTTGTCAATGTGTTTAGGTCATAATTTAAAGTTAAAATTTAAAAAAGTTATGTTGTCATTTGTTGCACATGAAATTTTTCGAATGATTGTTGTTTCCCTTTCGGTAAAGATTTGATATCATCATTCATTTCCCTACAATTGATCAAAATTGATTGATGAGAAGCTTAGTGAAATTTATGGATGGAATCATGTTAAAAATTGAGCTTAAAAAATTTCCCTTTACTTTCTATAGTTGTTATTTAAAATTTAACAACAACGGTCAGAAATTTCAAAAGTTCCCAATCAAATGATGAAGAAAAAATTGTAGAATATGCTGACAATAGTTAGCCTACATAAGGAGTTAGATGAACTTATGCATAATTGAGCTGAGCAGTAATTAACCAAATAAAGGAAAATTGGTTAAAAAAGTTTTTGCGCAAAATTTCGTAATAAAATTCGGCTGGATCTATTTGCACCTTGTAATTTCCAGATTGTTTTATTTCATCGTTTAACAATTGCATAGTTAAAATCACTGATTACCAATTTAATGAATCACTCTAATTTCAATAATGAAAATCTAATGAAAAATATTTTTTACTTTATAAATTTTGTATGGGCTCTTTTAAATTTGATTTTATTTCACCCTATCAAATTATTAATTAATTTGATTTTATTTTATTTTTGGTTTTTATTATTTGAGCATGAATATCTTGAGAAACATGCATATATATGAGTAGTTCTTCACCCGGCCAATGTGTCTGGGGTTATATTTAAAAAAAAAATGTTTGCTTTTTAAATAATTTAATTCTCTAATTTGTTGTTGTGTCATAAAAAGGGAGTACAGTACAGCCATGGAAACATTTTTATGTTATTTGATAATTTTTTTTTGTCTCTAATTTTTTCACATAATTTTTTTGGAATATTAAAAAAATTTTTAAGGCTTTTTTAAAATTTTAATGTGCAGATTATTTAACGAGAATTAAAAAATGTTTTATATTAAAACTATTTAATACACGGTGAGCGTTGCTGCGTCTCTCAATGGAGGTTTAATTTAAGTAATTTTCATTGAAAAAAAGTTACTACAAATATTACACAAAATCTATTAAAGCAATTTTTTTAAAACGATTTTTCTAGGATTATTCTAGCAATTTTTTAACTAATTTATCAAATTTCACTTGAAACTTTTCATAATTATTAATAATACACAGAAATATTAATTCAGTTAACATGATTTGGCAGAAATCCACCATCCTCAACGCAATAGTCAAGGAACCCTACGTATAGGAATTTTGAAAATAATCGTTCAAACTGTTTAGAAAAAATTTAAACTTTCTCCTAATTCAATGAGGTTTTCCCAAATCGTAGGATCGACATAGGTTAACAAATTCCAAGTTCCATTATTCAAAAGCTTCACGTATACAAAATTTGAACTTAATCGAACAAACCGTTTGCATTTTAGAACAAAAGAGTGGTGCAAACCGACTTGGCCGTTAGAGCAAAATGTTTAGCCCATGGTTTCTTTCCGTACCCAAAACCTTCTTAATACAAATTTTGATGATAATCGGCTAACCAGTTTAGGAGTCTATTCGCTACATTTATATATTATATGCTTTTATATAAATATATATGCATTAAAGGTAAATTATTTACAAAAATTTAAAAGAAAAATGTCTACTATTAATATGTTCCTTTTTAAAATTCTTCTTTTTAATGTTTTGTAAGAAGTTATAGATTTTTTTCAATCATGTGGTCTGTATTACGATTGCTGGGACATAAATTTGGAAATTTTTAAATTTTAAAGTTAAGTTTATAATGTATTTCAATTAGAAATATTTACCAAAATACTGAAATAAGAGATTTGAGAATTTAAATTACATTATTTTGACATTTATATTTGAATAATTTTGACAGAAACTTTGGAACTTGAGTTTTGCACAGCTGTTGAATATTAGTCGTAAACATAAATTAGGTATACAAATGCACAGTTTAGAACAAAAATAAAATTAGAAAGATTTAAATTCGTGGATATTATAATTATATTTACGATTCAATAACAAACACTAACAAAGAATTTTAATATTTTTTTGAACAGTTTAGAAAAAGATGATTAAAATAAATTGAAATGCATTTAAAGATATATATATTAATTTGTAAAACTCATTAAATAAAATTTGCATTTAGTGTTAAGTAAACCTTGAAATTTACTGAATTAAGACGATGACATGATTGAGCTTCTCTATAAATACTTTATTACATTAATAGAATTCCATATGATTACACAGTTCAATATACACAAAATCAATACACGATGGATTGTTAAACCTTTTACACATAACATCACAAATACCTGAAGATTAACTAATGATTTTGGTTAATTAACAATTGGATAATATTGTAATACAAGTTGATCATTAATGGTTCATAATTGTTGTTTTACACTTTAACAGCTTCCCCATTTAATATATCAAATTTTCATAATTAAGTGAATTAAGAATAATTACTAATTCACTAAGTGAGGTAAGTAAGTTTTTATAATATTGTATTAAATTTTAAGTACTTTTATTACTTAAACTATATCAGTTAGCAGCGTAGCTCAAGTTCAAGTCTATGTACCTTCAAATGTTAATTACTTAATTTTTTTGAAAATAAAAATAATTTATTAGTATTTATTATTTAGCACCAACCAGTGTTAGCGTACATATTTTAAATTTAATTTTTATTTTATTTTTCTTAGATATGTAATCGATATTGTTGGCATAATATCTATTTTCTCATAATCTTTCATATGCATCTTGATTTTTTTATTCATGTCATATTTTGTTTTCTTATTTTCATTTTGATCATTACATTGAAACTTTTTGAAATATTGCCGCTGTCATACGAATAGAAAAGTAAGTAGCAACATATCGTGTAAATTGAGCATGATTTGAACATTGGAACGCATGTACCATTAAATGTAATTGATTGTCGGCACTTTACATTTAAGTTGAGTTATGCATATAAGTATATAGTAATGATTGCAGTAGTCATTGTGGTAAGTTGGTAGTTCTTTATAAATTTAATAGTATAGTAGCAGTGGTTAACGATATTTGTGTAAATTTATTGGAACATTGCAAAGAAGCAGAAAATTTACCACAATAAGTAGACGATTCAATTAATATAAATAGTAAATAATGTAAAATTTGAAATTATAAATATAATACAATTATAATGTACTTTTAAAAAATTGGAATGAAGACCAGGACTTTGGCTTAAAAAAAGTATGTTTTAATAAAAAATTAATAGAAATTAGACCTTTTATTGGGATACTTACCGCTATAATGTGTTAATTCTTCGTGGTGACACAATGATTAGAGTGTCGACCCTTCCTTTCAGATAGATCGTATTAAAATCCAAGTTAACTGAGCCACCATTCGCCATGGGTTTCAAATTAATGACAAAATATAGAAAAATAATTTAATTTAATAATATAACTCACAGATACAGAAATACCTTATTATTTCAAATATAAAATTATTACAATATATAACAAAAACAATCGTTTTTCTTGATTTACAACTTTTTAATTAACTTCTGTTTTATTATGTGGTACTACCTGTCTTCTTTTTGTTTTGATAGTTTAGGAAAATTTTAAAGAAATAAAACAACAGTTATATTTTGACATGTGCTTTTTAATATCTCTTTAGGTATAAAAACTTTTTTTAATGTGGTGTGATGATATCAACCGAATGGCTGTTGGGTAAAATTTCAGGAATTTATTTTCTTATTGTAGTGTGTTTGTAATAAAACTGTTATATGAATTTGAAATGTTAAAATTCGTGTAATTATCTAATTTATAACTTTATTTCGTCAAATTTCTCCTTAGAGACTAAGAATTTTTTAGAATATTTATAAATTTATATGTATACAGTAATTCGAAAGCTCTAACAAACTAATTAAAAAGTCCCCAGGAACCAAAAAAAGAAAGGATTGATAAAACAATATAGCCATCAACAACATTGAGAACATTTAACTTAGGCTATAAGGAAAAGTTAAAGTTAGGCTATATAGATTTAAGGATACCCGCTCCAACATAATATAAGCATTTTGGCAAATTTTGAAATATATATCTTTTTAGACTCAGTTATATATAATAGCAAATATAAGTTGTATGACAGCTACTCGAACACGTTTAGCAAACTGGCTGAATTTCAATAGCTAGTCTATTTTTGCACCAATTTTTTAACTATGGACAGCTAGATATTTTAGCAACCTTGAAAATTGATATTATGACATTTATATTAAGAAGAATACCATAATGTCAATTAAAAAATTTTAAAAAATCATTGGAACATAAACTATATCAAAATCGGTCATGTGACTTAAGACCATTCGATTTAATTTTATATTTAAATAAGATATAAATCCACAATCTAATTTAAATAAGACATAAAGCCGTAATCGCATTTATTGTAGATAGTTGCCATACGGTTTTATAAAAATTTTAGACACAAAGTCATTAATTTTTGTTTTCTTCGTTAATTTTAACAATAAAATAGTAATATAATTCATAGAAATTTCAGGGTTAGGTATATATAGTATATTTAAAAAAGAAATAATATCACGGAGGTGCCATACAATGCGTTGAGCCCGCATTAGACCACCCGCATTCCTCCTAATTTTTAAAAATTTCTGGAAAATTAGATATTCCGCTTTTGTAATCAACAGCGACTATGGATTAAAACACGAGATTTTACCGCAGAATACAATGAACGAAAGCCAGAATGGAATGAATTAACATCAGCAATGAACTAACGCCAAGAAATGATTTTTTAAGCTTAGTTCATTTTCCTACTCTCCTCCTACACTCTCCTGGTTTCTTTTTCTAATTTTAAATATTTTTGATCCAATTGTAGATGAGTCGAGTGTGAAACCAAATTAAAGGATTTCATTACAAGGATTCGAACTTATTCGATGAGTCGAGTATAAAACCAAATTAAAGGATTTCATTACAAGGATTCGAACTTAGGCTACTCGAATGACAGATCGCTTCACTACCCATCTTGTCCTCCAGCTGTTCTAACTTTCTTTAATTTTATTATATGTACTGATGTACATAATTATATGAATGAAGAAATAAAAGTTAATAAAAATAAAGTATTCCTCCTGAATTCCCCACAAACATTCAAACAAATAAATCGCATAAAATTGTATAGAAAAAAATCATTGCAAAATATATCACTGCATTGCACAATTTTTATATGAACGTTATATTTGTTTATTTATTTTTTCTTTAACACCGTTATATATTGAATTTATTTAACCTGGAAAATGTTATAACGGGAATTATTATGTATTACATTAACATGTTTGTATGTGTTAATTTAGCTTCGAAATCTTATACTTAAACATTTTTTTTTCAATATTTAATGCATGAAATTCATGTCTTTTATAATTTTCCCGAATTTTGTGTTTTATAATTACGATTTTTTTTTTACAATAAATGAAAATTCATTGAATTCAGAATATACAGATAATATTTTTTTATCTTTATCTAGACATATTTACAAAAAAGCAAATACCTATTACTTAGAATGTGTGTCAGAATAATTCAATCATGTGAAGTACCTATTAGTTTTAATGTCCTTCCCTCTACAGTGTTTAATCTGAAATTTCATTTACATGTATCTTCCTTTTTTTTATACAGAAAAGTATCTTAAGTATTTAAGATATCTTAGTTAAAGTAATCTAAGTTTCTTTCTGAAATGAAAACAAAGAAAAACAACACAAAGAATCAAATCTATATAGAAAAATATAACAAATACTTATCTGAAAAATCGGATTCTCCGATTTATCGTTTTTCAGCAGTTGACAGGATTGGCAATCTTCATAAAGGACATCTGAAAATGAAAAAAATTGATATTAATATAATTATAGGTATATAATATATCAGTTGTAGATTTAAAGTGAATAGCTCAAAGAATGGGAAAAATAAGTAGTACGTTTGCATACTTCTAGCGGCATATAAGTTTTAAGTTAATGTTAGAAAGTTAATGTTATATCGCGGGGCAGGGTGAAAGCCAAATTCCAATAAGACGTTTCTTTTAATATTAGGACAGAAGTCTATTGAAATATTAAATATATTACAAAAGTCTATTGGAATATTTTTATCCTGATTTTGTATCCAAATCTAAAATCTCTCCTAATTTGGAATCTCACATAAGCAATAACAACCACAGTGTACGCCCAATAAATATTCTAAAAAAAACGAAAGCCTAAGCGTATTGCGCTGACCATCAAAATCCTCCTAATTTTATTTTAAATATTTTGTTGTTGAAATAATGTCTTGGTTTTTAAAGTTTATCACGAAATAATGGTTTACCCTTTCATCATTATATTCAGAACACTTATTTTATGTATATATACATATTTATTGCTAATATTTTATTCTATTCTCCTAGGTACATAAGTTATAATTTAACTTTTGTATTTTAATTAAATATTTAAAATAATTATTCGCCACTGAATATTATTAAATAATTTATATTTTTAAAAATTTTTCATAGTTAAGTATTCAAAAAAATTTTTATTAAAAAAATTAAAAACTCTTTTTATTCATAATACTTAAATTTTAAAAATAACTCCAAGAAATATGCAATAAACGAATATTAAGTATCAAAAATGGTTTGTGCTTAATTCCCAAAACTTTTATTAAGAAGTTATGAATTTTTATTAATATTTTATTTAACTATATTTAGAATATTTAAAATTACTTTAAAAATACTTATTTAATTTAAGTTTTTGGTATAAATGGAAACGTTTGAAAGTTCAAAGTTCTTAGTTCTATGATGTATTTTACTATATTTTTCTATTTAATTTGTTTCTTACGGGATTGTATTTAGAGTTGAAATGAAATAGTAGGAAAGTAAGTGGGTTTAAAAGCAAAAAAAAATTAAAACTTACCAAAATAGTTACATAACTTTTCACCTCAATTTTAATTATTTATTATTTTTTTTCAAAAATCCCTAGAAAAAAGAAATGAAATTAAGTATTAAATCTTTCATTTTATATTGTACTCGAATGTATTTGGCAATGAACTTGCTTCGAATATAATTTGAGAATATGTTAGAGATAAACCAATTCTTATCTAGTAGATTTAAATTTTTTGAATCTCTCTTGAAATAAACTTTTAGATGCACTTTTTGTCTATTGCATAAATAAATAAAATATTTTATGCCAAAAGAGTATACTCTTGCATGATGTATTGTTTTAGAAGATAGAAAGAGACAGAATTGAATATCACAAGTTGATACAAAGATATCCTGTTTAGACTTTGAGTATTGTAATTAGAAATTTTTGAAATAAGTTAATTATAAAACCTGGTTACTATCTATTGTAACCTTTAATATACAAGGGGTTGCGGTTTCCAAATATCCGCTGAATAAGTTCTTGGATCCCTGACTTTGAAACAAACTTTAAAACTTTTCCTAAAAATGATTTTTATGAAATTTTTGCATATGAAAAAGTCTACAAAATTTAAATTTAACGAGGAAAATTATAGTTGCTCTTGTTAACTTTTAGATACCCGTGCATACCCACTATAATTTTTAAAATAAAATAAAACACTAATTATTTCCCTTGTGATATTATATTAAAAAAAAACAAGTAAGGAAAAAAACCAAGGGTTTTTAAAAAGCACATTTTCAACATTATATACGGTTTCTTATTGAATAATTCATCATTTATTTTTATAAAAATATATATAAAAATAAATGATAATATTAATTTAGTTATTACATTAATTTATTAATTATATGACTAATAGGGGAATACTTAGAATATAACCCCAATGCACTCAAATGCGGTGAGAGTCATGGACCAGGCGTATGTAAAATAAATAAGGAGGATGAAAGGAGTACGTTGTTTTGTGTACTCTGCAACCAACACGGCCACCCAGCGTCATATACAAGCTGCCCGGTGCACATAAAAAGGGAACAGAAAAAAGAAGAAGAAAAAAGAAAATTAAAAGAAAAAATTACTAACAGGTACAATATGGTAAATAATTATACTAACAAAAATACTTCATATGCAAATGCATTAAAAAATAATAACAATAGTAATAGCAATAATAATACTAATAATACTAACAACAACAATAACTCAAGTAGTAATGCTAGTAGTAATAATAATAATAATAATGACACCCTAGAAATTTTAAATAAAAATGTAATGATCCTTATTGAAAAAATGAATACTGTAGAAAAAGATATAAAATATATCTTTGATAAGTTTAACTTGCCCAAGAATAATTAAATATGCCAATAACAACAAACAACGTTAATTTAGAAATAATTTCAATTAATGTTAATTCACTTATCTCATATAATAAAAGGTTTTCTCTTATGCATTTCGTGGAAGAAACAAAGGCAGATATTTTCTGTCTTTGCGAAACTAAATTACAAAATAAACACTACCTACAATTGGATGGTTACAATATAGAAAGAAAGGACCGTTCCAATCAAGAAGGTAGTGGTACAGCAATTTGTATTAAAAAAAATATACAATACAATGTTTTAAAAAAAAAGGTTTTTGACACATTTCAATGCATTGAAATAAGTGTCTTAAAATTAGATTTAAAATATTCGAAAAAATTATTTGTAGTTTCAATTTATGCTTCCCACAGAAACCAAAACAAATTTGTAGAAGAATTTCAAAAAATATTTGATGTTCTAGAGTTGGCTAATATTAATCATTATTATGTTATTGCCGGTGATTTCAACGCAAAACATACTTCTTGGCACAACGATAATAATAACAACCGAGGGATTGCACTATATAATTGGTTGGGTGATAACAAAATACAATATAAATGTAATTTGTTAACACCAGATTTACCAACGTATCCTAGATGCAACTCTTACTTAGATCTTGCTTTAATAGATGTAAGATTAGATTCTGCACATAATAGATTATTGACTCTGCCGTATGATAGTGATCACAAAGCCATATATGCCAATTTAGCGGTAACTAGAGAAAATATGTTAACCGAAAATCAACCGAGATCCAGAAAACAATATTTATTTCACAAAACCAATTGGAATAAATTTAGAAGAAAGCTGGATTACAATTTTGACAAGGAATACGAAAACACAATAGACCACATAACTGACACAAATAACATTTCTTTAGACAAAATAAACCTTCACATAAACAAATTAAACAAGATTTTAACACGGACCATGGACGAGACCATACCAATAGCCATGCAACTAAACAAATTGAAAAAGTATATTTCTAATAAACTAAGAAACCTACTAAAATACAAAAGTAAATTACTAAACGATATACATAAAATACACAGAAGGAATCTAATTTTGTTACCCCAAGAACATAATTTACTTAAAAGTCTACTGAACAACATAAACAGCCTTATCAAACAAGAAATAAATAACGAAAAAAACAAGTACTGGTACAATAGAATAAAAAAAATTTCACCTAAAGACAACAGAAACATGTTTCCTGAAATTAGGAAACTGTTTCAAAATGGACATGAGAACAAGACAAAACAACTACATATTGATAATACGGACATAAATATCTTAATAAATAACAATATCGACTATACTAAACTAGAAAAAACATCTACAGATAAATATATAGTAGAAAAACATGACGACATTTGTAAAATATTTGGTACACACCTGGAAAGAAGCCACAATGTTACATTACCTACTAACAACAATTTTCACACTGAAGTACACGACAAAATACAATCATTTAAACGATCAAGCCATGAACTGAAACGAAATAATACTACATTATTTACATTTGACATGACAAATACAGCCTCTAATACACTAAACAGAAACAACTACCTTACTAACTTCGACGAACTATACTTAAAAATAAGGAGTTTGAAAAATAAAACTTCATCTGGCAAAGATGGCATTCCCAATGTGGTTCTTAAAAACTTATCGGTTAAAGTCATACAAAAATATGTTATTTTATTTAACAATGCATTAAAT
Organism: Dolichopus griseipennis; assembly: GCA_963082915.1. Taxonomy (NCBI): domain Eukaryota; kingdom Metazoa; phylum Arthropoda; class Insecta; order Diptera; family Dolichopodidae; genus Dolichopus; species Dolichopus griseipennis. The sequence continues at coordinate 42,897,795 of OY720441.1, forward strand.
TACTGCTACTTCCCCACACCATGGAAGACAGCAAAGGTCATTATGCTAAAAAAACCGGGAAAAGACCCTACAAATCCAAATAACTATAGACCAATAAGCTTACTGCCAAATATCAGTAAAGTTTATGAATCTATAGTTAATGATAAAATAGTAAACTTCGTAAACGAAAACCAGCTGCTAACTGAAAACCAATTTGGTTTCAGATACAAACATAGCTCTATACATGCTATTAATAAATTAACATCCGACATATGCTGGCACATAAACAAAGTACAAGCGGTGGGCGCGTGTCTTATCGACTTGGAAAAAGCATTTAATAGTGTTTGGATAGATGGCTTACTTTACAAGCTATTAAACTATAATTCCAAACTCTTTAATTAGATTAATAATGGATATGATATCCAACAACGAATTCATGATAGCCAATAACTCAAATATTGAATACAAGTTTGTAATAAGCAATGGTCTTCAACAGGGCACAGTAAATTCTCTTATTCTGTTTTCAATTTATTTAACAGAATTGTTAAATTTACTTGGAGGCATGAAGGGAAGCAATTACTCGATAGCGTTTGCTGATGACCTAATAATTTATTCCGCTGGAAATAAAATAGCGGAAATCACGAGAAACGTTCAGAAACAATTCAACCTTGTAGCAGATTATTGCAAGGTTTGGTTACTCAAAATGAACGTAGATAAATGTGAAGCAATACTATTTCGCAATACGGTAGACAAAACAAACAGCGATATCAGAAAATATTGGAAAAATTTTCATATAAAAGCTTCGAACTCCACTAAAATTGACAGAAAAAAATCAGTCAAATACCTAGGTGTTGTTTTGAACCAACATTTAAATTACATTGATAATGTTAAAAAAAATATAGAAAAGGGGACTAAAGCCTTTATGGCATCCAAAAAACTTTTCTATAATAAAATTATCGATGAAAGAGTAAAAATTTTAGCATACCAAACTCTTGTTAGACCTGTAATGTCATATGCTGCACCAATTTGGTTCAACATAAGTGCAAGTCTAATGGAGAGAATAAGAAAATTTGAACGAAAATGCATAAGAGCTTGCGTAAACCTACACAGAAAACCTGAAACGGATTACAAGCATTTTTACTCCAATAAATGCTTGTACCGTAAAGCAAACTTAATCAGATTCGACAACTTTGTAATAAAAATTGTTCGAAATCACTTTGAAAGATCTCTGAATACAAATGAAAATGGTTTAATATCCAAAATATATTACCATAATGAAGAGTACATAAAAAATAGTTTAAAAACGGGTTATATTGCTCCCGAACATTTTATCTACCTTGACTCTAAAGGGTATATTCAAAACCACGAGCATGTCCCCCTATTATATCACTATAATAGACGGGCCACATGCAAGTGCATAGAATATAATCCTAACAATATTGAGAGTAGTTTGCTCAAATATGATACGTTTATCCCTGAAAAGGATAAACGAATACATAAGAATTATTGGTGGCTAGATTCCCCCTGAAATATTATCAAAGATAGTTTTTTAAAAATTAATAATAGGATTAGGTTTAGACTAAGATAGTTAGGTATTAGATTAAGTAGGTTTTAAGTTTTAATTTAAGTAGTTCGTAAGTTTTAGTTCATAAGTTTTTATATAAAATAAAATGCATATCAAATTTTGGTTTTTGAAACAATTTTCCAAAAATAACTAGTGGTAAAAAAAATTTCATGTAAGAAATTCTTAATAAATAAGAATATTCGTAATGTTAATTCATAAAAAAACTAAAAAGATTAAACTATAGTGTTTAAGGTTTTAGTCGTAAAATAAAATTAGAATAAATATTAGTTTTGTAAGCTTTTTTTTACTAATTGTAAATTAAAAGAAATGAATAAAATAAAAAAAAGTTAAAACAAAAAAAACCCAATGCACTCAAAGAAACCTGTTAGAAAGTGCGGAAAATAATGTTGCAGCTTCAATGTTAATGTTTAATTTTAGAAAATAACTTACACTGGTGAATAAGTTAGTGTTTTATATAAACATAAAAGTTTTGATTTTTAAGACTCATATAAAACGAGGAAGAGTGTAGTAGAGTAGACTGTGTCAACTCTGGGATACCCGTATGACCGTAACATATACATTATATCATCCGGTTAATTACTTTTGGCAAAATTTCAAACATACAGCTTTATTAGGTGTAGTGTAATCTTCGTATAAAAGAAGGAGTTGTATGGCAGCTACTCGAACCCTCAGCAGTAGACCAACAAAATTTTGCAGAAACTTTACCCATTACACTAAACTATTTTTAGCAAAATTTGAGACACCCAGCTTCATTAGGTGGAGAGTAATGCTAATATAAAATAAGAAGTTGTATGGCAGCTACTCGATCCCACTGCAGTAGACCAACCAAATTTTGCAGCAAATTTGGCCATAAAACTAAACTACTTTTGGCAAAATTTCAGACACGCTGCCGTTAATGGATACCGAGTAATACTCATATAAAAAAAGAAGTTGTATGGGAGCTACCCGAACCCATGGACCAAAATGGCTGGATTTAAATAGCAATGGCAGCTATTGCAAAAAAACGAATTTGAGAAAATTTCAAGATTCTAGCTGCTTTAGTTTTTGAGTTATCGTACGGACGGACGGACAGACGGGTGGACATACATAGATAAATCGATTTATTTTTTCGATTCTGATCCGATTCATACGTCTATATCTACCCCCTCTACTTTTCTGCGTCACAAACGTAATGGCAAATTTAGTATACCCTTTTGACTAATAGTCATACGGGTATAAAAATTTGCGAATTTAAAATTTTTATATTATTTGCAAATATCAAATTGAAAAAAACCTTGACCTTAGACTGATTTAATAGTAAAGAGTTTATGTGTATGTATATTGGAACCTTTCAAAAATCTTAGTGGAGATTATTATCAATATTTAACAATAAGCATTTTCTTTATCTTTAAATAAATAACGGGTTAGATAAGTCGAATATGATAAATCTAATTTATAAATATTTATTGATTTGATAAAAATTATTACGCATTAAATTATAAATTTCATATTAAGTTTTCTAAAAAATAGCGGTTGGTTCTGTGCTGGACGCAGTAAATTTTTTTTTTATTAATAGGTATAATATTATCAAAAAATAAAAATATTATTTTAAAAACCTTAGTTGATTCACACAGGTATCTAAAAGTTGACAACGACAACTACTCTTCAATAAGGTATAAAAGCGGAATTGGGAATTTTAGAATTTTCATGAGAACAAAACCGTAGGAATATTGTTGCATTCTTAACATCATTTGTTATAAAAATTTTTGTAACTGTTTTTATTCCTATTTCTATGATGATGGAGCATTTTAATTCAAACCCCACAGAAATGTTTTAAGTTTACTCAAATATACCAAAATAAATGTTCAAAAATTGTATGTTTGTATGTTAACATTTTTTTTTTCAATTATAAATAATTCCTTAAAGTTGAAGAAAATGTCTAATTATTTTCTTAGAATTTTTGCTAATTCTAAAAAAATTTTTGTTATCAAATATAAAAAATTGATAACAAAATAATCAGTGGACAAACATGACAATTTATTAACTGATACTTAACTAAATATAGAAAAGAGCGTAATAACAATTTTATTTAATTTATCATTTTCAACTAAACTTATAGAAATATTCCTTAGGAAATATATTTAAAAATAAATGTGTTTAGTTTGATTTTTTAAGTTCTTTAGTTAAGTTAAAAATTTTAAGAAATTTGTTTTTAATTATTTTTTGAACAAATAATATATAACATAATATAAAAAGTATTGTAACATAATTTAGAATAATTTTAAAGTGGGAAAAATTGGAATCTGAAAACAAAACAAAGGTAAATTTAACTTAATTTTAATCAAATAAAAAAAACCATATTTTTTATTTTTAATTCCGAATACTTTTAAAAAAACAACTTAAGTTAATATAAAATATACCTATACCTAATGAGATTTTTAAAATTATAAGAAGTATAGAGGTTTATATCTTTATTTCATATGCAAGCCAAGTAAATTACCAGTTTTAAAAATTTTTTAGGCACCTAGTGGTCTCAAGCAATTTATTACCCCCTATTTGCAGAAAATTTTTGTTCGATTTAATTCCCCAAATACATTCTATAAATATTCAAGGTCAAAAAAGGTAATCACCTTGTACATATTTATACCTTAAATTATAGTAATTTCAGCTCATATTTACTTTTACCAATAACGCCATTCGATAAAAAAAACCAGAATAAAATAATAATCTATAAATATTTATTAACAAATGTTGGAAAAAACCAAGGGTTTTTAAAAAAGCACATTTTCAAAAAAAAATATTGTGTTTCATACTGAGTATTTTATCGGAATATAATGTTGAAGCTTCAATGTTAACGTTTAAGACTTTTAAGCTTCAATGTTAACGTTTTAACGGAAAGTTCCGAAAAAATTGAAAATGATAAAAAAATATACCGGCTAATGCAAATTAAACACAAAAGAGATGAAACTAAAGCCTTAAATAACGAAATACTTACAATGCAAAACAAGGGAGATTTCAGTCTTGTGAAGTATTTTAATTCATATGAAAAATTACAAAATGTGGAAATGTTTCAAGAAGGCGAAATTAAAGATATAATTATTTTTACTAATATTGATTTTGATTTTGAAATGCAAGTTAAGGTCCATGGCTGTGACGAAACTATAGCAATTAATGATATTCTGACAAAATTAGAAACTGAAGATGATATATTAAATTTTAAAAATTATAACAGACAACCAGCCCTTTACAAGCTTAATGAAAAACTTATTCCTTATCTGCAAAAATCTCTAGAAATCAAAGGATTTGGAATTGGTGAAGATAAAAGTTTAGAAAACGTTATAAAGTTTTATAATCGTGTTAAAAAATTTTTCGATCATTTAGTATTTGCTGTCAATCAGCCCGACGTACATGAGCTTGATGAATTAATTAAATCTTATATTAATAAAAAATTTTGTTATTTATCAAATAATGCATATGAAGTTATACGTTCTGAAATGCTGAAATGGGTTGATGGAATCAGAGAAGAATTTCTTTCATATCAAAAGCTGATTGAATCGCTTGAATCTTTAAAGAATAACTTGGACAAAACAATTATTCAAAGGTACCCAACATTAGAATTTGAATCTAAAATTAAAAATAAAAAAGTTTTATTTAAATCTACAATTTTGGAACGAAATTCAGCTTTAGAAAAATTCCTTTCCTTAGAAGATACAACACACCAAATTTTTCATTTTGTATCTGACGAAGCCAAATTTACTTCGATAAAAGTGTTTCAAGTTTTGCAAAAAATCGAATTCAAAAATAAATATTACTTTTTCCAATTAAAATATATTTTAGAAAATAAAGAGGATTTTATTCCAAATCTTAAGACAAACAAATTTCTTTTAATTATTGAATGCATGACTGAAGAAAATTCCATTAAAATTGAAGCCATAGCATCCTACATTTTAAATGAATTTAAACAAAATACTAAAAGAAAAATTATTTTAATTGCCAAACCAGATGATAAGTTTGCTGAAATATTTAAAGATCAAATGGAAATCAAGTATACAAGAGAACAAGATGATAACCTTAGTATCGCTGATCTAAAAGATGACTCACAAAACCAACTTTTGGAAAGATTGGTAATATTTCAAGGCAAAGAAGTAAAGTTAGGAAAATTGGTAGAAAATGTCCATCGAGGAAATTTGATTTATATGCGCACATTAAGAAAATTAATGAACAATGATAAAATAGAAATAGGAAAAGCTTTATTCGGTTTATCAGATGTTGAAAATTATTTTATCAGCAGAACTTTTCGTAATAATTCCCAATCCAATTCTCAATCCAATTTTCAATGCAATTCTAAAAAAAGAATCGAAGATTTTAAAGATGACATAATAATTATAACTGGAGAGCCTGGTATTGGCAAATCAACGATATTAACAGAAATAGCCAAAAACTTAAACTAGTTAATCAAAATTGAGATGAATAATAAAATAAATTATTATATAAGCCAAAACAAAATTATTAAAGGCCCAGATTTATTAGAATTGAATTTACTTATTCATTATTATAATACTAGCTGTTGGCCCGTCACAGAATGACGGAAGGTCAGTTGAAAGAAGAACTTTTTCTAATTAAGAACTATTTCTAATTTAATTACATATATTACATATACATATATTATATATCAATACCATTTTCTTAAATAAAATGGTAACCGTTGCATTCTACGTAATACAGACTATGCTTCAATTCTATAGTTATGTACAAAAAAAACAAAAACTTATATGTTGTTGTATCTTAAAAATTTGAAGATGAATAATTTATTTAGTCTAATTATTTATGTTTTGAATTTGATAAAATTTTGGGGCTGTTAGTTCAAATCCCTTCTTGGTGAAATGTTTTTTTAATTTCAATTAATATTTTTTTTTTATTTAATTACGTACTTTTTAAAATTAAGTTCGATAAATTTGTGTTAATAAGAGATGTGAAATAGATTTATTTTGTTTCAATAATGATTTATTTCTCCAACTATTAATGTTTTGTATATACATTTTTAAAAAATGTTGTTATACATTCTATATTGTTTCCTTTGTTTAGATTCAAATCAAAATACTTGTTTGAAGGCTAACCGTTCTATAATGTACCTATTTAACATGCTAAATAATGTACCTATCTATTTATATGTACGTGAAATTGTATTAAATAAATGTTGATTTTTGAATTGAGTTTTGCAATATTTATTAAAATAAATGAGAGTTTTCTATAAAATTTTTTATAGAATAAGAGTTTCGCACATAAAAATTATTATATTTAATTACAAAAAGAATAAATAAGAAAAAAAAAAGATGAACTTAAAAAAAAAACATTTTGTTTGTACGAGTATAAATATGCCCTGACTAAGATTTGAACCGGCACTTTTCTTTAAAAAGGCCGACGTCCTTACCACTAAGCCATCGATGTAACATTTCTTGCTTCGTTTTTATTTTTTGTTTTCTTGTTTTCGCATTTAATTTTAAATAGAAAAATAAATTATAAATGTAAATGTAGGTGAAGTGAGGGGAAGTGTGTACATTTTTTAATAATGAATATTAAATTGTTTTTTTTTTTTTTTGCATATAGTTTCAATGTATTTCTATATTATATAAAATTTTTGTCATAAGAATTTAAATACTTTTTAAATATAATCAAATTGTTTATGTAAATAATGCGTACCTAAATAGAATCAAAAAGAAAAAATTAATACGATATTTGATTTTTTCGTGTGGCAAATAATAAAACAAAAAAATTAAAATTATTGTACATAAAATATGAATAAATGAATAAATTAAAATTTCTTATATAAAAGGATTTTGTTACAAAAAGAATGATGAAAAAAAAAAGACGAATTCAAAAATAAAATAGCTTTCCCGTAATATGGATTTGAACCGGGATCTTTTTATTAAAAGTCTAGCGCCCTAACCACTGTACCATACAATGATTAATAATCTGCTAACATTTTTTTGTTTTGTATTCAGTTTCTATTTAGTTATTAAGTTTGAAAATATTATATAAATTCAAAAAATATGTATAAATGTTGGTGAGGTGAGGTGTTCTGTTTTTAGTTTCAATGTATTTCTATATATAAAATTTTTTGCATTTAGTTTCAATGTATTTCTATTTATAAAATTTTTGGTAACAGAATTGAAATATTAACTTGTTACATATATATAATCAAATTGTTTATATACCAGTAAATAGTGCGTACCTACGAAGAATCAAAAAGAAAAAAACAAAAAAAAATACCTAGTCAAAAAAATTAAACCATCATATTATTTGATTTTTACGTATATGCCAAATAATTTAAAATTATTGTATATATACCTAGCATATGTATTGTTTTGTAACACATTTTTGAATTTTAAAATAAAAATAATAACAAAAAAAAAGAAATTAATAATTATTAAAATAATAAATGCGAGTTTTCTGTAAAATTTTTTATAGAATTAAAAAAAAATAAAAAAACGTTTTGCCCCAAGATGGATTTGAACCCACAAATTTCTATTAAAAGCTTACTGCCTTAACCACTGCACCATGTAATGAATAATAATATGATAACATTTTGTTTATTTTCTATTTAGTTTGTATTTTTATTTTCTAAAATAAAACACATCCAACAAAACACATTTAATTGAATGCGTTTGTTACACCTCATCCTAGACAAATATATTAATAATAATAATAATAATAATAGGGAATCTCACCATTTTATTCGACGGATTTGATGAAATTGCTCCCGATTACATAAAGAACGTGATTGAAATGTTACAGATTTTTAAAGAAAGTAAAATACGATTTTGGATAAGTAGTAGGAACTACAATATATTAAAAGAATTAGAAAAGAAATTAGGTGTAGATTCTTACATGTTGAACAAATTTTCTGTAGAAGATCAAATAGATTTTTTAACAAAATTTTGGAAATATAAATTACATATATGTGACCTAGACATTAAACGAAGTAATTATTTTGTGGATAAATTATTATCACGTATATCCGGAATTTTTTTTTTATAAAAATGAAGAATTTTTATCGATACCTTTACACATTCCTATGGTTGCTGAATGTTTTGAAGATCTGTTCAAATTATTTTACCATTCGAAATCTAATGAATTATCTGAAGATCATAATAAACAGCTCAATGAAAAAATGAACTTGGGAAGTTTGCATCAATCATTTATTAAAAAAAAATTTTATGAAATATTAAATAAAGAAAAAAGGCCATGGCTGAAATGTGAAGATCCATTATCCAGGAAAAATCTTGAAAAGCAATATAACGAAATGTTGGATGATTATACTAAATTAGCACTTTATAGCATGTTTGAAGAAGAAACTCTTTACGAAATGTTTCCATATGAAAATATGGACAATATCTCCAGTTTACTAGAACAAATTAATGATGGTAACGAAAATGTTGGAATTATTGTTAAAATTGTAAATGAAAAACCGTTGACTTTTACTGAATATTTTATTGCTAATTATATTTGGATGAAATTTAAATCTGTTCCCCGACGAGCCACAACAAATTTTATAAAAAATGTCATAATTACAAATATCATTAATAATGGGAAAGTTCAAATTTGTAAATTTATCCAGTCAATTGCTACGGAAGATTTAAACTCAAAACAATTTAAAGATAAGAACTTTAAAATTAATCAATTATTATTTATGATTTTAAAAAATGGGTCTACAAAACGTTTTAATATGACCGAAGAAAATCTGCTTATAAGTATAGCCGAATCTGCACTGGAAACTTGTGCTGGTAATTATCAAGACATACTTCAAAATATAGAAGAGATCGAAACTGATCTACAAATCCGTTTGTTAAATATTTCTGCAAAATGTGGGTATAAAAACATAGCAACTTACTTGAAAAATTTTTTAAATACAAATGATTTCGAATTTCGCTTAAATAACACAAAATGGAATGAAAATCCTCTTTTTTTTGCTTTAAATTATGATAACATTGACATTGATATTGCAGAAATACTTATATAAGAGTATAAAATAAACGCGACTTGGCTTGATAAAAATAAAAATAATTTACTTAGATTTATGTTGGTAGGTTCCTTTGATACAAATGATAAAACAATAGTAATTGAAGCCAGCTTAAAATAGAAAATTTTGAATTATAACACTTTAATTAAATTTGAAGGAGCAGAAATGCCATTGTTGGTCAGTTGTATAGCACATCGTTTGGAAGAAGATTTAATAAAATTATTAATTGATAAAGCAGATATAAATGTTATTAATGAAAGCAAGGAGTTTGTATTTCATATAAAGTTTTTTGAAAATTTGTTTTTTTATTATGATAAAGAAGTATTAAGTTTATTGCTGGATAAAGGTTTAAATTTCAATAGAATTCTCCATTACATTTCAAATCAAAAAAGGTATGATTTTTATTTTTTGTATCATTTTCGTGTGCTTACTAAAGGAAATTTGCTCGAAAATGCAGAATTTTTATTAGAAAATAATGTGATATTGCCCTTGCAAGCTTTAAAATATTTTGTTAGACCATATTTTATTCTAAAGTTAATGTTTGGATTGACGCAATTGTACGATAAAAATGATAAGAACTATAAGTTGGAACTTTCAATGTTGAAAATAATTATTGATCTTACAGATTAAAATCGTGAATATAAATTGAAACTTGAGTCAAATAAAAGTGTTTGGTTGTATTTTAAAAATGATAAAAGAAAAGAATGTACATCTATATTTGAAAACCTATTAAAAAACCAGAAATTTGATGAGAAATTAAGAGAAAATAATGAGATTCCGGTAGATGATTTTCAATGTTATTTTGATTTAAAAAATTTACATTTAAGTGAAAAATTAAAAAATTTAATTAAAGGAGTTAATGAACATTGTGATTTGGAAGAAATTTTACTCATATATGGCTCTATTACACTATGTGCAGAGTTAAGATTTTTTAACAAAATAACACATAATTTTTTCTCTAAAAAAATTATAGATTTGTATGAGAAAGTGCGGGAAATCTACTCTGCTCTAATACAAACAATTGATACAAAGAACGATGAAGAACTAGAAAATATGTTTAAAAATATGGAATCATTTTATTTGAAGTCAAATATTAATGGTGAGGATGTAACGTATGGTTCTCCATTGCATTTCGCTGTTTCAACTGGTAATTCAGAAGCTGTTAAAATTCTTTTACGTTATGGAGCAAATCAACAAAAACAAATAAAAGAATATAATTCGTATTTATTTAAAGATTTTGCACCACCAAATAATGATTTTCGAAATTATTTTGAAGGAAGACATATAGAACTTTGAACCTGTTGATTGTTCCCACTGTTTATTGGGCTACTTTTTAGGTAAAACCAATAAAAGATTGGAACAATCATTAGATTCAAAGTTCTATAAGTTAAATAGCATTACGGTGTTAAAAATTATAGTTTTCAAAGTATGTAATTAGACTTCAGTATACTAAAATTAAACTCAACAACTCTTATATTAATTAATTAAATTTAGTACAGTTTTAAAAGTTAGTATATGTAAAAGAAATCATATTCAATACAGGTATACTTAAAATTTAAGTAATCATCAATGATTTAAGTACACTTCCATTCGTACATTCTATAAAATTATCTATATTTCTTATTCAATTTTTAATTATATTTAATATAAAATAGAAAAATAGAAAAGTTACATAAAAACATTTAAAACATATGAAATTAAAATAATATTTGAAATTAGTTTTTAAATATTATTTGATATCTGGCATTTAAAAGTAGAGTTTGCAATGCCGGGATTTAATGTAATTTTGGCTAATTAAAATCCCGGGATCCCGCAATAATATCCCCGGGATTTTATGATTTCAAAGTAATTATTTTCATACAATTGTCTAACGATTTTTTTGAATTTTTAGAAAAAATTTAGTAGACGAGATTTAATTAATCTTTTAGTAGAAAAGCGTATTACTATTTATGGGTAAAAAAAAATCATAAGGAAAACAAAACAAAAACATGTCATTATCTTCTTTCATTATCATTATCTTATTATTATACCCGTATGACTATATAGTCAAAGGGTTTAATAAATTTGCCATTACGTTTGTGACGCAGAGAAGGAGGGGGTAGATATAAACTCAAGTGTATGGATCAGATCAGAATCGAAAAATAAATCGATTTAGCTATGTATGTCCGTCCATCCGTCCGTCCGTCTGTCCGTCCGCCTATCCGTAAAGCAGCTTGAAATATTCTCAATTCTCTCAAATTTTTTGAAATAGCTGTCATTGCTATTTAAATCCAGCTATTTTGGTCCATGGGTTTGGTTAGCTCCCATACAACTTCTTTTGTATGAGTATTATTCGGTATCCCTTAACGGCTGCGTGTCTGAAATTTTGCCAAAAATTGTTAAGTTTTATTGCCAAATTTGCTGCAAAATTTGGTTGGTCTACTGCAGTGGGTTCGAGTATCTGCCATGCAACTTCTTATTTTATATGAGCATTACTATATACCTAATGAAGCTGGGTGTCTGAAATTTTGCTAAAAATAGTTCAGTGTAATGGCCAAAGTTTTTGCAAAATTTGGTTGGTCTACTGCAGAGGGTTCGAGTAGCTGTCATACAACTCCTTCTTTTATATGAGCATTACACTGCACCTAATGAAGCTGGGTGTCTAAAATTTTGCCAAAAATAGTTTAGTGTAATGGCCAAAGTTACTGCAAAATTTGGTTGGTCTACTGCAGAGGTTTCGAGTAGCTGCCATACAACTCCTTCTTTTATATGAGCATTACACTACACCTAATAAAGCTGAATGTTTGAAATTTTGCCAAAAGTAATTAATGTTTATAAATGATATAATGTTTATATAACGGTCATACGGGTATCCCAGAGTTAACACAATCTATTCTACCACACTCTTCCTCATTTTAAATTGATTTTATTTTGTATGTTCATAGCATTTAGCAAAGTATATCTACATACAGTATAAGTAGGTAATTAAACTCACTCTTTTCAGTATAAAAATGGCAAAAATTGATGGTAAAGAAAATTTATTCGTATTTTTATACCCTACACCTATAGAATAGGTAAAGGGATATATTAACTTTGGTATGGTGTTTGTAACCACCTAAAGGAAGCGAGCTAGATATGGAAAAGTATATATATTTGTGATCAGCGTTACCGCCTGAGTCGATATAGCCATGTCCGTCCGTCCGTAGGCACGATAACTCAAAAAATAATGGAGCTATTTTGATGAAATTTTAACTGTAGGTTACTAGGACTGAAAGTACGGCGGGGATTGCATATGAGAAATATATAAGATATATAAGAATATAAGAATATATAAGAAATCACGATAACTCAACAACTATTGACGCTTTCTTCATCAAATTTGTGCTGTAGGTAACTAGTAATGAAACTACTTCGGGGATTCCGTAAGGTTGGGATTGGACCATGCGTTCGGAACCTAGAACTTTTTGATCGAATTTAGGCCAAACGAGCATAATTCCGAAACCAATTAAGATAGAACCTCCAAATTTGGTATCCGGGTGTCCCCTCCTATCTCCTTAGTGTCTTGGAAATTTGGGTCCCATTGGAGTACTGGGTCGGGGACCAGCCACACATTTCCGAAGACCTTTAAACATATCTTTAAAATTAATAAAGATAACAACTTGAAAAAATGTAGAAGCTTCCAATTTTCCACAAGGGTGTTCTTTACTATCTCTTGCGTGTTCCCTTAATTTGGGATCAATTGGAGTGGTGGTTCAGTACCCCTCTCAGACCTCCCAAGTTTTAAAAGCTTATAATCGAAATTCCTAAAAATAGTTACTTAAAATTAAGATAGACCGTTTAAATTGTGTACAAGGGTTAACTAGTACTATAAGTAAAGCGCGGGCTGTATAAGGGCGAAATCAGCCCATGGGTTCGGATTCTGGACCTTTTAGTCGGTGTCAGGGATAACGAACATATATTAAAAATCACGATAACTCAACAACTAATGAGGCTATCTTCATAAAATTTGTGCTGTAGGCTTTTGGTAATGAAACTACGGCGGTGACTACGTACGGTGAGGATTGGACAATGGGTTCGGAACTGAGAACTTTTTGATCGAATTTAGGCCAAACTAGCGTAATTCCGAAACCAATGAAGATATAACCTCCAAATTTGGTATCAGGGTGTCCCTTCCTATTGCGTAAGTGTCTTTGAAATTTGGGCCCCATTGGACTAGTGGGTCGGGGACCAGGCACTCACGTCCGAGGACCTTAAAGCATATTTTCGAAATTAATAAAAATAGTAACTTGAAACAAATGTAGAAGCTTCAAATTTGGCCCAGGGTGTTCTTTACTATTTCTTCCGTGCCCCCTCTAATTTGGGATCATTTGGAGTGGTGGTTCAGGAACTCTCTTAGACCCCCAAATGTGTAAAAGCTTATCATCGAAATTAGTAAAACTAGTAACTTAAAATTAAGATAGAACGTTCCAATTGTATACAAGGGTTAACTAGTATTGAAAGTACGACGGGACTGCATATGGGCGAAATTGTACCATGGTTTGGGGTTCTGGAACCCTTGACAAGTTCAAGGACTAACAAACATATATCTTAAAACACCATAACTCAAAAAATAATGCCGGTATTTTGATGAAATTTAAACTCTAGGTTACTAGTAATGAAAGTACCATGGGAATTGGTTCTGGTTGAGTTTAATTTCAAAGCCAAAGAATATATTTCCTATGTCCTATGTGTCTCCGAAATCTAGACTTAATTGTAGTGGTTCAGCTTTATTCAAAGGTACTTGCTGCATTTATGTAAAATTTATTTGAATATTTAAATGAATTATATGAAAAGGTCTAAATTTGTAATTGTATTTTAGAAATACATTTATTGCATATTTTGCGTTTGTAAGCTTTTCTATTAGGTATATAAACTAACCATTTAAAATAATTGCAATTTTTAAAAATTTGGATTATTAAATATATTATGCTTTGATTATCTTTTTATCACAAAATTTAATAATTAGAATTTTTTCATTTTGTAATTGAATTGGAATAAATATATTTTCATTTATTTAATAGATAAATTAGTAAGAATTTGTAATATTTTTTAATAGATAGTGTAATTAGAAAATGTTTTTAGTATTATAAAGTTAATTTGGTTAGCTATGTCTTACGATCAAATTAATAACAGCTTTTATGGTGTTAAAATGACTTATGGATATGTCCTTAAATTTGAACCAAATAGGTGTAGGGTATTTCTAAGTCGGTTGCACCGACTGACTGTTTCTTAACTTGTTTTTGGTTTCGTATATGTAAAAAATTGCAATAGGTTACGAAAGTAAAAAGTTGGGTTACTTATAGTGTGTAGACTGTACATATACGTTTTAATTTATATATTTTAATTTAACGCTTTTAAAAATATATTCAAAATAAAATGCAGGGCTTTAGGTCTAGGTAGGGTTTTCGTTAAATGGATTGGAGATTTCCTTTCGAATCGCACGATTCGTGTTCTTGTCGATGGATATTCATCCAAAGATTTCAAAATAAATGCTTGTGTCCCTCAGGGATCTGTTTTATCCCCCAGTCTTTTCCTAATATTTATAAATGACCTACTATCAATAACCTCCAATCCAATCCATAGCTTCGCAGACGACAGTACCCTTGTTGCTTCCTATGAATTTCATAGCCGCTGTAACATTAATCACCAGATTTATTCAACAGCAAAAAAATTTCACTATAAGTGAATTAAACAAAGATTTAATTAAAATCCAAAAATGGGGTGAAATCAACAGAGTTGAGTTTAACACCAAAAAAACCCAATGCTGTCTAGTCTCGCGAAAAAAAGCTACAACTATTTCGAACCTTACTTTTCAAGGAGAGGCCTTGCACCATTCGGAAGACTTGAACATTTTGGGGATTGAGCTAAATCAAAGATTGACTTGGTCAAATCATATTTTTGGAGTAGCTAAGGACGCTGCTAAATGTTTGGGTTTCTTGTATCGCTGCAAAACTTACTTCGCACCCTCTGATCTCCTTAACATCTATAAAACTTATATCAAGCCGAAAATGGAGTATAATGCACATATTTGGGCTGGTGCTCCCATTACGGCGCTGGGATATCTTGATAAAGTGCAAAATAGAGCTATTCGTCTTATAAATGATCCCAGTGTTACCTCAACGCTCACTCCACTCAGCCATCGTCGCACTGTTGGGTCACTGACCTTGTTTTATAGATATCTTGTAGGGACTAACACCTGTTCTAAAGAAATCAAACAACTTATGCCTCCATTCAAGATTTTCCAACGGGAAACAAGGAGGTCAACAGATGCTCATCCCTACACAGTTGAACTAGCCAGATGGCGTAACACGGCTTATGGAAATTCGTTTGTCATGCGCTCATCTCGTTTATGGAACCATCTTCCACCAAATGTGTTCCCCAAAGTTGATAATGTATATATGTACGATTTAACCAAATTTAAGAAGAACATTAACATCTTTCTTCTAAATACCCCATCCAATTTTCCCCATCCCCCATAATCCAGATATTCCAAATAACTTCCACCATAATCCTAAATCCTTCCATATCCTCATCCCTGTAACCAAACTGTACATTTGTATTACAGGTTCCCTCCTAAAGTTTTGTTCAAAAAGGGTGTGGTTTTGGTGTGTTAAAATCATACACTATCCAGCGAAACACCGCACAGTTTCAATGGGTGGCTTTCGAGCTTTCCATTCCCTCGTAAAAAAAAAAAAAAAAAAAAAAAAACCATCAAACCAAAGCAATCTATGAAAGTAAAATTAATAAAACAAAAATTTCAGTCAATATTATTTATCACTATTTTCAATGCATATATAGATGAATGTAATCTGCATAGAACACCTAATTTTATAACAATTATACAAACACTCATTCATAAATAAATTCAAATAAATAATAAAATAAATTAACTTATTATTTCTATAAAATAAATGAATTTTATTTTTTATTTCCTTTTATAATGTTCTATAGTTTCTCTCTTCCTGAGCTTACTCTATATTGTAACAAGATTTACAAAAATTTAGTGTTTATTCATATGGTATATGACTGTTGGTAAAATAAACAAGTGATGAAAAAAAACCAAGTGTTTTTAAAAAAGCATATTTACGAAATTATGTATTGTTTCACACTGAGTATTTTTTAAAAATAAATGATAATATTATAATTTAATTATTTTAAAAATTATTAATTAATTATGAATATTAGTGAAATCCATACTAGTTATCGTGCTGACACACGGACGGACAGACACACATAGCTAGATCGATTTACTTTTCGATGCTGATCGATGTCCGTCCGCACGATAACTCAAAAACTAAAGGAGCTAGGATCTTGAAATTTTCGCAAATTCGTCGTTCCAATAGCCGTCATTTCTTTTTAAATCCAGCCATTTTGGTCCATGGGTTCGGGTATCTGCCATACAACTTCTTGTTTTATATGAGCATTACTCTGTACTTATTAAAGCTGGGTATCTGAAATTTTGTCAAAAGTAGTTTAGTGTAATGGCCAAAGTTACTGGAAAATTTGGTTGGTCTACTGCAGAGGGTTCGAGTAAGTGCCATACAACTCCTTCTTTTATATGAGCATTACACTACACCTAAAAAAGTAAAGTTGTCAAAAGTAATTAATCGGATGATATAATATTTATATTACGGTCATACGGGTATCCCAGAGTTGACACAGTTTACTCTACTACACTCTTCCTCGTTTTTTTTCTTATTCGATTTTTTTCTTTTCTTTAGTATCATATTCTTAAATCATGTTACATTACATGTACTATGTAGTATGTAGAGTGAAAAATGGTCTACAAATTTAATTGGTTTAAATTGAGATAATAAAAATAAAGGGTATAAAATAGAAATAGTTACAAGTTACAATACATTTAAAATGTGCCAACAGTTTTGAGAGAATTTGAAAAAATATGCGAAAAAAGTTTCATACAAATTGTTAACATGAAAATGTTTATCTGTAATATAATTCTTAATCAATGCTGATACTTAACTAAATATTGAAAAGAGCGTAATAATAATTTTATTTAATCTATCATTTTCAACTAAACTAAAAACTTAGAGAAATATTCCTTAGAAAATATATTTAAAAATAAATGTGTTTAGTTTGATTTTTAAGTTCTTTAGTTAAGTTAAAAATTTTAAAAGTCCAATTTGTTTTTAATTATTTTTTGAACAAATAATATATAACATAATATAAAAAGTATTGTAACATAATTTAGTATAATTTTAAAGTGGGAAAAATTGGAATCTGAAAACAAAACAAAGGTAAATTTAACTTAATTTCAAGGTTTGATTTTATCGCCATGAGCTCTCACATAGTGCTCGGTATGCATATACAATTTATTAACAAAAAATATCAAAAGACTGCTCGTAACGAGCAATACAAATAAAATTTTTTGTGTATCTCTCAAGAGTTTGTTTACAAGATCAGCATAAACAGCTGTTATCTTATATAGTTTTATTATTTTTTTTATTTTTATGTGCGACTCTCAACGAGAGTTATGTATGCACATACAAATACACATATAAATAAAGAAAGTAATAAAACAATGTGACAAACAGATAATCTACCTCTCAACATAAAACAAGACAAGACATGTTCTGATAATAAATATGCAGAATTATTAACAGCAATATCTAATAAAGTAAATAGTCATAAAACATTAAATTAAGATTGGTCAGAATAATATTTAAATATAGATTAGAATACTAATATAACAATAGATTAACAAGATCAAACATTAATATGAAACAAAGAACAAGAATCTTTGTGATAATTAGAAAATAAGTAATCTTGTAAAACTAAATGATGAAATATGTATTTATCATTTAGTAATAAACATTTAGTAGATAAGAGTTAATATAAATACTTGTAACTAATGTAAAAGAAGACAGTTCTAATTAACATCTCAAGATGACAACTTGTAGTTTTACCATTAAATAAAATTTCTACTTTCATAAAAAATAACTTTGTTTTTTTTTATAACAAATCGAATCGAAATACAAATTTGGCGCAGTCGGTAGGATAATTCTAAAACGGATTATCCAGCGAAACGAATCGTGATTAGTAAATAACAATTATATAAAAATAAATTGTTAACACTAATATAAAACGAAACATTTATAGTGATAAAGTAGACAACGAAGAGTTCTAACATTACTCGTAGAAACAAAACTTTAAAACAGTAAAAACATTAAAAAGATTAAAGAAAAGTGGAAACGTAGAAATAAAACGAAGCTTAATTTAATCAATAAAGGTTTTTAAGAAAAGTGGTAAACGAAGAGAAAAACAAGTAAAGAAACAGTCAGTCGGTGCAACCAACTTAGAAATACCCTACACCTATTTGGTTCAAATTTAAGGACATATCCATAAGTCATTTTAACACCATAAAAGCTGTTATTAATTTGATCGTAATACGTAGCTAACCAAATTAACTTTATAATACTAAAAACATTTTCTAATTACACTATCTATTAAAAAAGATTACAAATTCTTACTAATTTATCTATTTAAAAATATTAAAAAACAAAAAAACTTGAAATAAATGAAAATATATTTATTCCAATTCAATTACAAAATGGAAAAATTCTAATTATTAAATTTTGTGATAAAAAGATAATCAAAGCATAATATATTTAATAATCCAAATTTTTCAAAATAGCAATTATTTTAAACTAGCTGTTGGCCCGTCACAGAATGACGGAAGGTCAGTTGAAAGAAGAACTTTTTCTAATTAAGAACTATTTCTAATTTAATTACATATATTACATATACATATATTATATATCAATACCATTTTCTTAAATAAAATGGTAACCGTTGCATTCTACGTAATACAGACTATGCTTCAATTCTATAGTTATGTACAAAAAAAACAAAAACTTATATGTTGTTGTATCTTAAAAATTTGAAGATGAATAATTTATTTAGTCTAATTATTTATGTTTTGAATTTGATAAAATTTTGGGGCTGTTAGTTCAAATCCCTTCTTGGTGAAATGTTTTTTTAATTTCAATTAATATTTTTTTGTTATTTAATTACGTACTTTTTAAAATTAAGTTCGATAAATTTGTGTTAATAAGAGATGTGAAATAGATTTATTTTGTTTCAATAATGATTTATTTCTCCAACTATTAATGTTTTGTATATACATTTTTAAAAAATGTTGTTATACATTCTATATTGTTTCCTTTGTTTAGATTCAAATCAAAATACTTGTTTGAAGGCTAACCGTTCTATAATGTACCTATTTAACATGCTAAATAATGTACCTATCTATTTATATGTACGTGAAATTGTATTAAATAAATGTTGATTTTTGAATTGAGTTTTGCAATATTTATTAAAATAAATGAGAGTTTTCTATAAAATTTTTTATAGAATAAGAGTTTCGCACATAAAAATTATTATATTTAATTACAAAAAGAATAAATAAGAAAAAAAAAAGATGAACTTAAAAAAAAAACATTTTGTTTGTACGAGTATGAATATGCCCTGACTAAGATTTGAACCGGCACTTTTCTTTAAAAAGGCCGACGTCCTTACCACTAAGCCATCGATGTAACATTTCTTGCTTCGTTTTTATTTTTTGTTTTCTTGTTTTCGCATTTAATTTTAAATAGAAAAATAAATTATAAATGTAAATGTAGGTGAAGTGAGGGGAAGTGTGTACATTTTTTAATAATGAATATTAAATTGTTTTTTTTTTTTTTTGCATATAGTTTCAATGTATTTCTATATTATATAAAATTTTTGTCATAAGAATTTAAATACTTTTTAAATATAATCAAATTGTTTATGTAAATAATGCGTACCTAAATAGAATCAAAAAGAAAAAATTAATACGATATTTGATTTTTTCGTGTGGCAAATAATAAAACAAAAAAATTAAAATTATTGTACATAAAATATGAATAAATGAATAAATTAAAATTTCTTATATAAAAGGATTTTGTTACAAAAAGAATGATGAAAAAAAAAAGACGAATTCAAAAATAAAATAGCTTTCCCGTAATATGGATTTGAGCCGGGATCATTTTATTAAAAGTCTAGCGCTCTAACCACTGTACCATACAATGATTAATAATCTGCTAACATTTTTTTGTTTTGTATTCAGTTTCTATTTAGTTATTAAGTTTGAAAATATTATATAAATTCAAAAAATATGTATAAATGTTGGTGAGGTGAGTGTTCTGTTTTTAGTTTCAATGTATTTCTATATATAAAATTTTTTGCATTTAGTTTCAATGTATTTCTATTTATAAAATTTTTGGTAACAGAATTGAAATATTAACTTGTTACATATATATAATCAAATTGTTTATATACCAGTAAATAGTGCGTACCTACGAAGAATCAAAAAGAAAAAAACAAAAAAAAATACCTAGTCAAAAAAATTAAACCATCATATTATTTGATTTTTACGTATATGCCAAATAATTTAAAATTATTGTATATATACCTAGCATATGTATTGTTTTGTAACACATTTTTGAATTTTAAAATAAAAATAATAACAAAAAAAAAGAAATTAATAATTATTAAAATAATAAATGCGAGTTTTCTGTAAAATTTTTTATAGAATTAAAAAAAAATAAAAAAACGTTTTGCCCCAAGATGGATTTGAACCCACAAATTTCTATTAAAAGCTTACTGCCTTAACCACTGCACCATGTAATGAATAATAATATGATAACATTTTGTTTATTTTCTATTTAGTTTGTATTTTTATTTTCTAAAATAAAACACATCCAACAAAACACATTTAATTGAATGCGTTTGTTACACCTCATCCTAGACAAATATATTAATAATAATAATGGTTAGTTTATATACCATAAAATAATAAAAATAACAAAAAAAAATGTATTGCTAAAATACAAGTACATACAAATTTAGACCTTTTCATATAATTCATTTAAATATAAAAATAAGTTTTACATAAATGCAGCAAGTACCTTGGAACATAGATGAACCACTACAATTAAGTCTAAATTTCGGGGACACACAGGAAATAGGAAATATATTCCTTGGCTTCGAAATTAAACTCGACCAGAACCAATTCCCATGGTACTTTCATTACTAGTAACCTAGAGTTTAAATTTCATCAAAATAGCGGCATTATTTTTTGAGTTATGGTGTTTTTAAGATATATGTTTGTTAGCCCTTGAACTGTTCAAGGGTTCCAGGACCCGAAACCATGGTACGATTTCGCCCATATGCAGTCCCCGTCATACCTTTAATACCAGTTAACCGTTGTACACAATTAGAACGTTCTATCTTAATTTTAAGTTACTAGTTTTATTAATTTCGATAAGCTTTTACACATTACGGGGGTCTAAGAGAGGTACTGAACCACCACTCCAATTGATCCAAAATTAGATGGACATGTAGGAAATAGTAAAGAACACCTATGTGCCAAATTTGCAGCTTCTACATTTGTTTCAAGTTACTATCTTTACCAATTTCAAAAATATGCTTTAAGGTCCCCGAAACTGAGTGGCTGGTCCACACCCACTACTCCAATTGGGCTCAAATTTCAAGGAAACTAAGGGAATCGAAAGCAACACCCTGATACTAAATTTGGAGGTTCTATCTTCATTGGTTTCGGAATTATGCTCGTTTGGCCTAAATTCGATCAAAAAGTTCTAGGTTCCGAACCCATGGTCCAATCCCGAACTTACACAATCGCCGCCGTAGTTTCATTGCCAATAACCTACAGCACAAATTTGATGAAGATAGCAATTTTCGTTTCGATTTTACCATTAATAAAAAAAAACAAACGATATTTTGTAAAACGGTTTTTTATTATCAATTTTAACTTATTTAATTACATTTACTTTTCTTTAACTTAATTTTAAAATTATTACGCGGAGCTTCAGTAACTTTGAAATCCAGAACAGAACTTAACTTTAATTAGTTTATTCCATGGTATTTATATTATAATATTTGCTTATTAAGATTTAGGTGTTATATTGCAATTATTCATAATTGCAATTGAAAAACATTAAAATGTCTAGGAATTTTATCTATGAAAAATAAAAGGAATTTTTATGAATAATTGTATTGAAAATGCTGAATTAACGGGAACGTTTAGATTTACTGAAAGTAAATCTATGGGAAAAGAATTTATTAAAATAAAAAAAATGATTTAAAAGTAAATAGATTTAATAAAGGAATAATGTTGCAAATGCTGAATTTGCAGGAACGTGTTGGAACATGTAGATTTACTAAAAGTTTATTAAAATTTATTAAAATAACAAAAAATTTATCTGAATATTTAAAGTAAATAGATTTATTAAATGAATAATGTTACAAATGCTGAATTTGCAAGAAGGTTTTTAGATAAAAAACCAATTAAAATAAATCTATGAGCAATAATTATATTTAGAATAATGAAGTTTTATGGTTAGTGGTGCCATTATCATTTATAACACCCCCACCGTTAGTCTGAGGCTCCGACGAAGTATTTATTATGATTTTCTTATGCTTTTTGTACAAACATTTTATTATTAAAATTACAATAATTATAAAAAGCATAAGAAATATATTGATAGATATATTAATTACATAATTTTCATATTTTTTGTTTACAATTTCATTAATATGTTTTCTATAATTTTCTATATTTTTAACATGAATCTCTTCGAATTTTATATAATTCAAAGTTTTATTTTCAATTATTTTTGTATTATAAAAAGGTAAAATTATTTTATCATTAATTTTAGTATAAAAATTTTCATAAGTTTTATTATTTATTTTAATTTTACAATTTTCATATTTTATTAAGTATTACCTATTATAGTAATGCTAAAGTTATTACAATTTTGTTCTATATTTGTTTTTTCAATATTTTTTGTTATAATTATACTTTTAATTATTTCATTAACTTCTTTATTTATAAATTTTTGCATGTTACAATGTGCTTTTTCAAACTTAAATATACTATTAATACATTTATTTTCTATAATATTTAGATTTTTCTTTAAATTATTTTCAACATTTGAATTATAAACATTATTTTTATCATCTATAAGAACATTATAATTTTCTAATAATATAGTTTTATTACTTAAATTATATTGGTTCAATGTGAATTTCAGAAAACGGTTTTGCACTATATTCTGGAATTAGTAATATAATAACAATTTGTTCTAAATGAAATTTTACAAAAATTTTAATATCTTGAATGCTTTCAAAGTCAGAAAGAAGATTAAGTTCTTCTTCTGTTTGAAGATGTTTTTTGATAGTATGCCTAATTTACTTGTCAATACTACTTGTTCTATATCGTCAATGTGAGTTTTAAGCAGGTCTATATCATAATTAATTTGATACATATTTTGTATGTATTTTATTTCGTCTTCTATTGCCAAGATTTCGTTATTGGTTTGCATATTAAAAGAATTTAGGTATTGTGAAATTGTTTTTTGTTGATTTTTAATTTGTTTTGTGATATTCTTGATTTGATCAGAAATTTGATTATTAATTAATATTTGTTTATTATTCTCATTAATGAGAGATATGGAGTTTTTAGATAATGCTTCGATGTGTTCGTTAATAGCTTGTCCATTATTGTAGTCCATTGTACCGAATAGGTATTTTAGTCCAGTACCTAATCCGTTAATTAAACCTCTTTTATGTCTTTTATGTGGTTTCAAATTATTTATCTTTTTGTCTAGCAAATCAAAATTATGTTTGATTGTATTGTACATAGGATTAGTAAAATTTGGTTGTATTAGTTCAATATTTTTGTATATAAATTCTCTACTGTTTTCGTATTCTGTTATGTTAATAAGATGTATTATTTTTTTAAAGTCTTTGATAATTTTTCTTCTACCTAGATTTATTCTAATATAGCCATTATTGTTATCAATGTTTTGTACTTCTATTTTTTGTGGTAGTATTAAAGGTATGAATGTAATTAAAAGGACGAATTTGAACATTGTGATCTGAAAAGAAGTATATAAAAATCTTAAAAAATTTTTTTCTATTATAAATTTGTATTTTGATTTTGATTTCGTTTTTTCTTCTTAATTTTTATTGTTTTTGCTTTGATTGATGGGTTATTATTATCTTGAAATTTCTTTTTGGGTTTGACGTGAGAGTTATAATACTTTAGACCAGTATCTTTATTAGTTATATGATCTTCGTCTAATATTTCTATTTCCATTTTTCTAAATTTCGAGTGGTTTTTTCCACCTCGTGGATCTTTTACAAAATTTAATCCGGGAGAAATTTCAATATCAGTTCTATTTTTATTAAGAGTATTTATTGTTTTCTCTTTAATTTTTAGAATTTTATTACGAATATTTTCATAGTCAGAATCTTTAACTTTACCATTTATGAAGTCGATAGGTTTATGGTTGGTTGTGGAATGAATAGTATTATTGTACATTGCCATAATTTTCAGAATTTTTTCTTCAACGGTGTCTAAATTTACTCGCTCGTCATGTTTTTTATTTTTTATTAATAATTTTTATTGGCCTTTGAACCCGCTTTGGATTTAATCAGGCCCTTTTATAGTACACGGTTTTTCTTTAATTATAACATAAATATAAACTAAACCTTATATAAAACAAAAAATGAACAGAAATTTAAATCTAACGTAAATTTTACTTCTTGTCTTTTAATTAAGTAGTATATGCATAAACTATTACTTATTTCAAATTTTGCTGCATATATCTGCCTCATATAAAAAATTTTTAATGTTTTTAATTTTTTGACTTTTTAATATTTTGAGGTTTATTTTATATTTTGTTCGATATTCCTCAAGGTTACAACATTCTTCAAAAATATGTTTAATAGATAAAATGGTTTCACAATTATCACAAATAGGCTGGGTGATTTTTTCAAGAAGATATTTATGTGTTAAAGCTGTATGCCCAATTCTCAATCGGGATAATATAATAGATTCTCTTCGGGATAATATAGTATTGTAGGAATTCCTGTTTACATCGGTTTGAATTTCTCTTAGTTTATTGTTTGATATGCATGTCTTCATTCCATTTTTTTAATATGAATTTATTTATAATATTTTTATAATCTGTAAAAATGTGTTTGTATGTTCTGTCAAGTGGTTCCGCTATCGATTCTTTTGCCAATGCATCCACTTCTTCATTTTCCTTTATACCAATATGGCTTGGTATCCACATAAAAGTGATTTCTTTCTGCATGTTATGAAATACTAAGTCTTTAATATCCATTATAGTTGGATGATCTGAGTAGAGATGTGATATACCCTGTAAAGCACTTAAAGAATCAGAACATATTAAAATTTCGTTTTGTTGAATGTTTTGAATTGCATATTCAACTGCTTTATAAATAGCATATAATTCTGCTGAATATATACTAGAACTTTTGTTAATATGAAATTTTTGTGTATAGTTTAAATGCTTAAAAGCACATCCAGTTTCTGAATTTTGTATAGAACCATCTGTGAACAATTTTTCATAGTTTTCGTATTTAGTATTGATTTTTTCTAAAAATAGATGTCTATAGTTTTCTGGAGAAGTAGATTCCTTTTTAAATTTAGTTAAGTCTGTATCTATTTTAATATTTTTTATAAGCCATAGCGGATAGCTTGTTATTTTTTTATTATTGTATTTAATATTAAAGGAAATGTTCATTGACTTCAAAAAATTTTTGTATCTTACGAAAAATGGTTGGAGATGATTTGAATTATTTTTAAGTTTATAGAAAATGTCCTCATTTTTCAGTTCTGATAAAAGGGGGTGATTTTTGAATGACCATAATTTGCATCCATATCTAAGCGTTTGCTTCATTCTTCTATATTTTAAAGGAGCCATATTTGCGTCAACTGCTAAGCTGCTAGCAGGGCTGGATCTAAATGCACCTGTTGCTAGTCTTATTCCTGTGTTAAAAACGCTGTTTAAAGTTTTGAGGTCAGTTGGCTTCGCTGAGTTATAAATGCAAGACCCATAATCAATAATTGGTAAAATTATTGTATTTAAAATTCTTAAAAGTATTTTTCTATCTGAACCAAATCTTGAGTTAGAAAGTATTTTGAGAAGATTCATGCTTCTTGACGCTTTTGCTTTAATTTCTTTAATATGACATTTCCATGTTAAATTGGAGTCTAAAATCATATTTAAAAATTTTTGTCTCTTCACAACTTTAATGCTATGTATTGTTGATATTAATAATTGGTGTCGTTACAGCTTTTTTTCTTTTTGTAAAAATCATTGCTGCTGTTTTATTTACTGCAAATTTAAATCCTATTTGTCCACACCAGTTACTTAACTTATCTACTGTTTTTTGTAAATGGTTTTGTATTTTATTTAACTGTTTCATTTTTAGAAAAATAACAAGATCGTCTGCATAAAGCATACATTTTACCGGGGCTTTAACTTCTTTAAAAATACTATCTATCAAGATAGTAAATAAACTGACACTTAGAACAGAGCCTTGTGAGACTCCGTTAATCAATGGTTTTTCTGTTGATCTGTACGACCCCTGTATTGATGATATTTTCCTTTCTGATAAGAAATTATTTATGATTTTGGTTATATTTCCTACCATACCATGTCCTATTAATATATCTATTATTTTTCTTCGCCATGCAGTATCGTAAGCTTTCTCTATGTCAAAAAAAAACTGCCATTAAATATTTTTTCGATGCAAAAGTTTCAATTATTTCAGATTCTAAAAAACTTAGATTATCCATTACACTTCTGTTTTTGCGGAAACCAGATTGATACATATTGATTTTACAATTACGTTCAAGGTACCACATTAGTCGTCTATTTATCATCCTTTCCATTAACTTGCATAGGCAATTGGTAAGAGATATGGGACGGTAATTTTCAACTCTCTTTGGATCTTTTCCAGGTTTGAGAATGGGGATTAACAAAGATTGTTTCCAATTTTTAGGAAAAACCAAATTCCCAAATATAATTATAGAAATTTAAAATACATATTTTATTTTTTTTGGATAGGTTTTTTATCATTTCATGTATAACACCATCTGGACCTGGAGACTGGCCGTTACATTTTGACAAGGCGTATTCCACTTCATCTATAGTGAACTTTTTGTTATAATATTTTTCGTTGTCTTCTGGAATGTTGACTATATTTTTTTCAGTATTTTCTTTAATTTTTAAAAATTCATTTGAATAAGCTTCATTTGAGGATACCTTTGCAAATGCTTGGTTTATTTCTTCACATATGTCTTGAGTGGAAGATATAATCATATTATTTTTATTTCTGTTATTTATTTCTGCTTTTTCCATTAATTTTTCTGATTTTATCAAAAACATCTGCTGCTGGTGTTTTTGAGCTGATAGAACTTACAAATTCTTCAAAACATGTTTTTTTAGTATTTCTTATTAAATTACGCGTCTTTCTTTTTTCAATTAAATAACTTTTAAAATCTTCAATATTCATAGTTCGTGTATATTTTCTATATGCCTTTTTTTTCATTTCTAGAGCTTTTTTGATATCCTTATTCCACCAAGGGACAGTCTTTTTTCTTTCTATATTACTACTTCTGGGAATAACTTCTTTCGCTGCAGTTAATATTTTTGTTGTAATATAAGTTTCATACTCGTTTATCGTACTAAAATCTTTTAAAGGAACTTGAAAATTAACCTTATTTTTATATTCTTCCCAATTAATGTTTTTTGTCATCCATTTTGGTCTTCGACTACTCTTTAAATTATTATTTATTACAGGTATAACAATAGGAAAATGATCAATATTGTATAGATCTTCATCGACATACCAGTCATAAAGATTTTGTAATGTTGGGGTTAATAATGTTAAATCTATTGCACTGTAAGTTCTGTGAGTATGACTTAAAAAGCTACTGTTTCCATTGTTAGCAAGATTCAAATTTTGGTTTTCTATTATTGTTTCTATTATTTTACCCTTTAAATCATACTTTTTATCTCCCCATAAAGGATTATGTGCGTTGAAATCTCCTAATATCATATATGGGCAGTCAAATTGTTTACATAAATTTTCTATTTCTATTTGTGAAATTTTTTCTGTTGGGGGAATATATACATTACAAATAATAAACTTCGTGGGGTAATATATTTTTACTGCTATTGCTTGAATATTTGTTTGTACTTTAAATTCTTCAGAATCAAACATATTGTTAACAAACATAGCGACACCTCCATGAGATATCGAATCTGATATGACACTATTTCAATAAACCTTATAATTTTTTATTTTTGGGCTATGATTATATTTGAATTTAGTTTCTTGAAAGCAAAAAATGAAAGAGTTATACTTATTTTCTAACATTTTGAAATCTTCAAAATGACTGTAAAACCCATCACAATTCCATTGTATTATGTGGTGTTGTGGGGTGTTCATCGGAGTTTATTGAAACATTTTCACAACTATCATCTTCCTCTAACCCTTTGTTATTATTTTTTTTCATTTTTTTGTTATTTAATCTTTTTATTATTTTCTCTTGTCTTTTCGTTAATTTTTTTGGATATAAAGTTATTTTGCCGTTTTTTCTGTTTGGATTTCTTTAATGTTCATGTTCTTTATATTTGTATCACTTATTTTTTCGAACTCATCTATTTCTAATGGTGCTGTAGGTGATTGAGTTTTTATATTATTTATTTCTTTATTTTCTTCTGTTTTTTCAGAGCAAAAACATTTACAACCACAATTTTTTTTAACTTTGGCTATTTTAGCAAAACTTGTACTGAATTCGGGATTCCTCATTTTGTATCTTCGAACGGCTTCCCTCATATCTACTTTTTCTATTATTTTTATTCTTTGAATTTCTTTTTCTTTTAAAAAAATTTTACATTGTTTGTCTAAAGCGTCATGTTTTTCATTACAATTAATACATTTTGGTTCTTTAATACATTTTTCATTTTCTTCTACATGAACCTCATTTGTACAATTTGAACAAATTTTTTTCTTTTGGCATACTGTCTTAATGTGTCCAAATTTTAAACAATTCATACATCTTGTAGGTAATGGTACAAATGGACGTACATGTATTTTTTCATAACCTACTGTGATTTTTTCTGGTAAAGTGCATGTATTGAAGGTTAATGTAAATAAACCGGTTTGTATTTTGTTGTTTTCTATAATTTTATTAAATCTTCTTATCTCTATTACTTTTTGACTTTTTAATTCACTCAATATTTCTTCATCGGACAAGTAAATAAAGTCTCTATTAAATACAACCCCTTTAACATAATTCAACGTGTTATGTTCTGATACAGTAACATTAATATCATGAAATGATACTAATGAAATTAATTTTTCTGCTTGTTTTAAATTTTTGGTTTGTATAAGCAGTGTTCCATTTCTGCATTTATGACACTTTTCAACCTCTCCTACTATTGCGTCAATTGTTTTCTTAATTAAAAAAGGTGATACTGTTTGCATCGACAAATTTGCATCATTTCTTGTTACTACTAGATATTTCGGACCTGGACTCGTATTTTTTAATTCTTTTCCAATAATAAATTTGATATTGTCTGATTCATTATTAGTAGAACCGTTAGGTATAGAGTTTTTGTTTTTTTCTCCCATTATGGGAGAAATTTTATATAAAATTCATTTTTGAACAATTAATAGTAATTTTTTTTTTTTTAATTTACGGAAATTTATAATTTGCTAGTAAAATAAAATAAAATTTATATTTGTTTTAATATTTATTAAGTGTACTATTTAATGTCTTGAATTTTAAATATGCAAAGTGTTTGAAAAAAAAAAAATAAAAAGGAATATGTTAACGTATTACGAGTAGATGTTACCCGTACCGCACTCTCTTTTGTACTGCTCGTCATGTTTAAGTAGTCTAATGTGCTCATTAATAGTGTTGTGGAGATGTTCAACGTCAGCGTTTGAAGTACAGTCATACCCCGGATAACGTTGCCCCGAATAACGTTGTTTCGCTGTAACGTCGGTCCACCATTATGGTCATACCCTACTGTTACGTTGCGTGGCTTCGCTGTAACGTTTTTTTTTAATAAAACAGAGAGCATGTAATCATAATAAATTTGTTTTTTATGCTTTTAATTTAATGAATTTAATAATTTTGTATAGTTTTTGAAGTTTTTTTAATATATATATTGTATTTACATAATTTAAAAGTTTTATATTTTGAATTTAATATTTTTGTTTAGTCTTTTTAAATGTATATAATATTTTGAAATTAATTATTTTATTATATATTATTCTAATAAAGAATTAAAGTCTAATTTTCGTATTATCATAATTCTCTTAATCTTTTTATTCTATTTAATTGCGAATTTTTTTCTTAATTATATAATTGCTTCGCATAACGTTGTTTCGCTTAACGTCGCGTTTTTCTGGAACCATTTAACAACGTTAACCGGGGTAAGACTGTATGATTATTGTTAGAGGTATAATGAATTTCAATATATTGATTTTGAAGAAATTCACGTAAAGGAAGGGCTTTGAACCCTAATTCATTATCAACTACTATTTTTCTTAAAATACCCACAATAGATAAATATTGTAAAACTGCTCTTTTGAATTCGGTCCAGGTTCGAGAATTAATTTTAATTGCTTGTGCAAACTTAGTAAATTTATCTATAAAGGTTAGAAACAATGTTTGATCTAAGCTATACAAAAAAACGTCAATATGGACAATTTGATTGGGACCTAAAGGTGTTTCTGTTATTTTGAACTTAGTTTTAATGGGGTTTCTTTCATATTTTTCGAGATTACAAATCTCGCAGTTATTTATAAATTGTGCTACTCTATCGCATAATTTTGGATGGTAGTATAATAATTTTAATTCATTACATACTTCCGAAATTCCACGGTGATTGTTTTTTAATTGTTCTTCTTCTATTATTTTAGCAAGTTGTTCTTCATCTGTTATATCTAATAATTTGTTACATTTAATTAATTTTAATTGGCCACTAGATGAAAAATGTTCAAAAAATACTTTTTCTAAAGTTTTAAAAATATCAGAATCTTCTGTATAAATTGCGTTAATAGTTTTAGGGTTAAAATGATTTTTTAAGATAGTAATGGCTGTTTGTTCATCAAAATGTTTAGTGTGGATTACTTTCCTACATTTATTAAATATTTTTAAGTTCCTAATTCTAAGGGAACCAGAGTTTGTTTTATGAATAGAAATTTGATTTTTAAATATATTTAAAGGAGATTTGCTAATTGGTATATTATTTTCAATAAGTTAATTTGTCTCATTGTTTTCAGATATTTCTTGTTCATTAAGATTAACTTCTATACGTGATAAAGCATCAGCGTTACCGTTTTGAACGCCTTTTTTATATTTAATTTCATAGTCAAATTCGGAAAGTTTTAGTCGCCAACGAACCAGTTTTGAGTTAGGTTCTTTTATGGAGAAGAGCCATTGGAGTGGCTTATGGTCTGTCTCAATTATAAATTTTCTTCCGAAAATGTAAGGGCGAAAATATTTTGTAGCCCATACTATTGCCATTAATTCTTTTTCTATTGTTCTGTAGTGTACTTCATGCTCATTAAGAGTACGACTAGCGTAACATACGGGTCGTCCGTCTTGTGATAGTACGGCACCAAGAGCGAATTGGCTTGCGTCTGTCGTTAAAGTAAAAGTTTTGTTAAATTCAGGATAAATAAGAATTGGTTCATTTATTAGTAGTCTTTTAAGAGTTTCAAAACTCTGAACATATTCAGGATTATCAATTTTTAATTTTACATTTTTCTTTAAGTATTTTGTCATTGGTTTAGCAACCTTAGAATAGTCCTTAATAAATTTTCTGTAGTATCCTGATAGTCCGAGAAATTGTTTTATTTGTCTTGGAGTTTTAGGAATAGGAAAGTTTTTGACACATTCAATTTTTTTAGGATTTGGTCTTATTCCCTCCAATGTTACAATGTGACCAAGAAATTCTGTTTCTTTTTTCATGAATTCCGATTTGTCAAGTTGAATCATTAACTTAGCTTCTTCAAGCCTTTTAAAAATTTTATTTAGTGAATCTAAGTGTTCTTCGATAGATGCTGAGAAGATGATGATGTCATCTAAATATACCAAACAAATTTTATTTATGTATTCTTTTAGAACATAATTCATTAACCTTTGGAATGTAGCTGGTGCTGTTTTAAGTCCAAAAGGCATTCGAATGAATTCATAATGTCCGTTTTCGACAGTGAACGCGGTTTTGTGAATGTCGCGTTCGTAAATTTCTATTTGGTGGAATCCTTTAGCAAGGTCCAACGTAGTAAAATATTGGCATCTTCCCAATTTACTTAGAATATCATCAATATTTGGTATAGGGTGCCTATCGTCTAAAGTAATTTCGTTTAGTTTCCTATAGTCAATGACGAGTCTCCATTTTTGTGTCCCACTGGCTTCCTCCTTCTTTGGGACAATCCAGACAGGAGCAGAATATGGGGAACTGCTAGGCCTAATAATGCCCTTATCCAACATTTCGTCAATTTGCTTTTGTACTTCCTCTTTGTGAATTTGAGGGTACCTATAAGACTTAGTGAATATTGGAACGTCATTAATAGTACGAATACGATGTTTGATAGCGTTTGTAAAAGATAAATTTAAATTTTCATTATAAAATAGATGCGAGTATTGTTTAATAATTTTTGATAAATGCATCTTTTCAAAATTAGATAAATGTTCATTACGAATTTCGTTTGAGACATTATAATTATTATTAGTTTCAGAAATTATATTAAAGTTATGATGGTTCACGATTTCAGTTTGTAACGGTGAAATAGTTATGAATTTATTAGTGTTACTTTATACGTTTAATTTTACAATGGATGTATAGTTCTGTACTTCATATATTCCTTCTTGAATTGTGATTTCGCCATCTGTGGACTTCCTTTCCTGCAGATAAGCGAGACCATCTTTTTGAAGTACTGGAACAGTTAATTCATATTCACCTCTCTGAGTGATATTATATTTTGTTTCTTTATTTTTATTTTCAAAATGTATTTGGATTTCATTATAGATTGTAGTTAAAAGTTGTTGACCTAAATCAATTTTTGTTTTTAATGGCATTAATATATTATTGCCTATTAGTCCGTCATAATTTTCATGAAAAGGAAAGACATACATTTCAACCTTTTTTGTTGAGTCTCCCAATTCTTTGAAAAGCGGTATAACTGCTTTATGAGTTATTTTTACATCTTGATTTAGGGTTTTAATATTTATGGGTTTTTGAAGTTCTGTTAAATGCATTGGATGACAAAGGTTTGGATTTATAATAGAGTGTGTTGCTCCGGTGTCTATTATAAATTTAAGTGGTCTAATATTCCCACTAACTAAGATATGTGGTAATTGGAATTCGAGGCTGTTAATAGAAAATTTGTTGGTGATTCTGTTTTATCAGAATTTTTCTTAGTTTCTCCAATGTTTATTTCCATTGGTTCAGATTGAGATATTTGATTATTTTTATTATAATTATTTGTAAAATTACTATTATTTACAAATGGATTGTTTATATGTGGGTAGTTGTTACTAGTATTAGGATTGTGATAGTTTGGATTTCGATTTTGAAAAGAAGTCCTATTAATGTTGCTATTTTGATGGTTTCTATTAAAATTGCTTTTATTATTTTGGTAATTTTTATTAAAATTATTATTTTGGTTGTACCTATTAAAATTAGTTTGGTTATTCCTATTAAAATTGTTAGTACTGTGATTTTGCCTATTAAAATTGTTTTGGTTGTTTTTATTAAAATTATTATTAAATTGGTTATTCCTATTGGCATTGTTACTATTAAATTTAGTAGTATTAAAGTTTCTATGATTAGAAGTAGCGTTATTATAGGCTTGATTAAAATTAATTTTGGTAACTGAGTCACCAGAAAAGTTTTTATTATTTGAGTTAATATGTGCGTAACCTGCTTCATGTAAAATGTCTATAGCAGATTCTAGTGTTTTAGGATTACGACAATATAGAATTGAACGCATTGGTCCAGGCATTTTGTTCTTGAAAATGGTTAGAGCAGAATTTTTATTATTACTAATTGTTTGTTGAGCAACTGTTGAGTTAACTCCTAATTCTAAACTAACTTTAATATTTAATCTTCTTAATATATTTTTGATCTCGTTGTAGAAATCAACGGAATTGGTTTTAAAAGTTGTAGGTCTCAATTGGTCAAAAAGTTGTTCAAGACTACACCGATCGCTAAAGTTTTTTATAAGGACGTCTTTTATTTCAGTCCATGTTTTAATGTGGTTATTTATTTCCACTGTTTGCCTAGATTTTCCTTTAATTTTTGATTTAATTAAGTCTGCAAATACGCTTTGACTTATGTTATCATATTTACCTAACAAAGGACTTACCCTATCAACTAAGTCTGTAAAATTTTGTAATTCTCTAAAATTCCCAGTAAAATCGGGTAATTTGTCAAGATATTTTAGTGGGTCAATAGTAAGAGTTAACGGTTCAGTCATATTTAAAAGTTTTATTTAAATAAATTTTAATATACAAAACAAAAATAAACAAGTGATGGAAAAAACCAAGGGTTTTTAAAAAAGCACATTTTCAAAATTATATTTTATTACATACTGAGTTTAACTTTGGAAATATTTACTTGGAAATAGTTACTGCTTACTAATAAAATTTACTGCTAACAGTAAAGTTTTTATTTTAAAGTTGTTATAGCCCTTCAATGGGGAAGGTTGTCAAGTTTCTCAAGGATCTAACTTCATCTAACTCCTCCCCCCTCCGTCCCCCTCCATGTTTTTAGGTTCTAGGAATTAAATTGTGAATTCCACAAAAATTTTGAATTTTACTTAGAATTATACAATCCAAGCAAAAATGGGTAAAACTGAGAGACACTTTCTTCATTTTAAGGAATCGCTTTTAAATTTAAGAAAATCCTTTAACATATGTTAAAATATAATGTTGGGCCTTTAAATTTTGTATATTAATAAAAAAAAAATTGGACAGGTATTCAAAATACAGGTGCTCAAAAATAGCAAAATTTAAATTTTTGAGCCCTTATAGCTCCTAAACAGGGGGCTTGACAAAAAAATTTTGTTAGCCGACTCTTATTAATATTTGAGGATCTAACTTCTCCCAAAATTTCAGGACCCTATCTTAAACCGTTTAGGAGATATATGGGACCAAAAATTTTGCAAAAATTGAGTTTTATATAATGGTAAATTTTAGTACCGTATGGCAACCCTATACACTTAAGCGACATACTTTTGAAAAGCCTATAAAAGCAGCTCTCTTTTACCATTTTTTGATTGAAAATAAACATAACAGAACCCTTGTTATATCAATTTAAATATAGGGCTTTTTTGGAATTTGCAGGGGCTGTAGCTTCGTTACCCTTCAAAATTAAGAAAAACCTTTGACACACGTTGAAATATAGTTATAGAGCTTTGAATTTTGTATATCACTAAAAAAAATTTGGACAGGTATTCAAGTTACAGGTGTTTAAAAATAGCAAAATTTCAATTTTCGAGCCTTTATAGCTCCTAAACATGGGGCTGGACAAAAAAATTTTGTTAACCGACTCCTACTAATATTTGAGTATCTAACTTCTCCCAAAATTTCAAGACGCTAGCTTGAACCGTTCAGAAGATATGTGTGGCCAAAAATTTTGCAAAAATTGAGTTTTGTGTAATGTTAAATTTTAGTACCGTATGGCAACCCTAAACATTTTTCTGTCAAAAATTTATAAAGTTTATGAAACCAGCTATCGTTTGCCGTTTTCAGATTGAAAATATATCTAACAGAACTCTTGTTATAACAATTTAAATATAGGGCTTTTTCCAACTTTGGGGGGCTGTAGTCCCGTAACAGGTGAGGCTACAGAAAAAAATTCTTCTATGAAATTATTTTTTTTCCAAAAACTACCCATGGTTAAAATTTCTTTCCTTTATTTCAAACGGTGTAAAAGTTTTTGTAAACATACGGACGGACGGACGGACGGACAGACGGACGGACAGAGTGAAGCTATATAGGCACATATTTACAAAATTTTTTGAAAATGTGCTAAAAAAGAAAAATTACTGCTATTTAGTTGCAATAACGTTTTCTTATTTTGTTTTTCACGAAACTTAAACTAATGTAAAACTATTTATATAATTGTATAATATATATTAAATTAGTGCTTACATTAATAATTTTTGATGAAAAAAAAGTTAAACGGCTTCAGCAAAATAACTGGAAAATAACTGGAATATAATAATTGGAATACAATAACTGGAATACAAAAACTGGAAAATAACTATAGATGCACAGGAAAAAAGTAAGCAGCACAGCAACTTAAAATAACAGGAACATTAATTTAACTGGATAACTTAATTCACAATTTGTTGTTAAAATTTATACATATACTTTATTTAAGTTTATATCAATTTTTTGTAGTTTAATATATTTGTTTAATAAATTTTTTCTTTTTAAAGTTTTATGTATATATATATAATTTTTTTTTTTATTTTATTTTAATTTTTTAAAATTTATTATTTTATTTTTAAAGAAAAAAAAAATTTAATTTATATTTTACTTATTCTTCCCATGTATGTGGAGGGTAGAATGGGATGGTGTCTTCATCATTACTATCAATATACGTAGTAAACATTTTTAATTAATTTATAAATGTATTTAGCATAAAAAATTTTTTTTGTATTATTTATTTTTTTGTTTTTATTGATTTAATTTTAACTGTTTTACAAAATTATTTAATACGTCTTAAACTTTTATCACTTCTTTTGAAAAAAGTTTTTTGATTTTTATTAATAAGTAGTTTTTATTTTTGCAAAAAAAACTTTAACACTTCATTTGTTAAAAATTTTAAAAGTTTTTACAAAAAATGTTTTTTTTTTTTTTTTTTTTTGAATGCACTATAAATGTGTGAACACAAAGAGTTTTTTTTTTTTATTTTTCTATATTAAAAACGAGGAAGAGTGTAGTAGAGTAGACTGTGTCAACTCTGGGATACCCGTATGACCGTAACATATACATTATATCATCCGGTTAATTACTTTTGGCAAAATTTCAAACATTCAGCTTTATTAGGTGTAGAGTAATGCTCATATAAAAGAAGGAGTTGTATGGCAGCTACTCGAACCCTCAGCAGTAGACCAACTAAATTTTGCAGTAACTTTGGCCATTACACTAAACTATTTTTTGCAAAATTTCAGACACCCAGCTTCATCAGGTGTAGTGTAAAGCTCATATAAAAGAAGGAGTTGTATGGCAGCTACTCGAACCCTCTGCAGTAGACCAACCAAATTTTGCAGTAACTTTGGCCATTATACTAAACTACTTTTGGCAAAATTTCAGACACGCAGCTTCCATAGGTATAGAGTAATGCTCATATAAAATTAGAAGTTGTATGGCAGGTACTCGAACCCGTGGACCAAAATGGCTGAATTTAAAACTCGATTCCGTTTTTTGCATAAAAACTAATTTGTGAAAATTTCATAATCCTAGCTCCTTTACTTTTTGAGTTATCGTGATGACGGACGGACGGACGGACATACATAGCTAAATCGATTTATTTTTCGATTCTGATCCGATCCATACACTTGAGTCTATATCTACCCCCCCTCCTTCTCTGCGTCACAAACGTAATGGCAAATTTATTATACCCTTGGACTATATAGTCATACGGGTATAAAAACACTTAGCGCATCCTACCGACTGCGCCAGTTTTCGTTTCGATTTTACCATTAATAAAAAAAAAACAAACGATATTTTGTAAAACGGTTTTTATTATCAATTTTAACTTATTTAATTACATTTACTTTTCTTTAACTTAATTTTAAAATTATTACGCGGAGCTTCAGTAACTTTGAAATCCAGAACAGAACTTAACTTTAATTAGTTTATTCCATGGTATTTATATTATAATATTTGCTTATTAAGATTTAGGTGTTATATTGCAATTATTCATAATTGCAATTGAAAAACATTAAAATGTCTAGGAATTTTATCTATGAAAAATAAAAGGAATTTTTATGAATAACTGTATTTCATAATTATATTGAAAATGCTGAATTAACGGGAACGTTTAGATTTACTGAAAGTAAATCTATGGGAAAAGAATTTATTAAAATAAAAAAAATGATTTAAAAGTAAATAGATTTAATAAAGGAATAATGTTGCAAATGCTGAATTTGCAGGAACGTGTTGGAACATGTAAATTTACTAAAAATAAATCTATGGGAAAAGAATTTATTAAAAATAACAAAAAATTTATCTGAATATTTAAAGTAAATAGATTTTTTAAATGAATAATGTTACAAATGCTGAATTTGCAAGAAGGTTTTTAGATTTATTCAAAATAAATCTATGAGCAATAATTATATTTAGAATAATGAAGTTTTATGGTTAGTGGTGCTATTATCATTTATAACAGATAGCGTCATTAGTTGTTGAGCTATCGTGATTTTTTATATATGTTCGTAAGCCCTTGGACAGATTAAAAGGTCCAGAATCCGAATCCACGGGCCGATTTCGCCCATATGCAATCCCTGCCGTACTTTCAGTCCTAGTACCCTACAGTTAAAATTTCATCAAGATAGCTCCATTATTTTTTGAGTTATCGTGCCTACGGACGGACGGACGGACGGGCATGGCTATATCGACTCAGGAGGTCACGCTGATCACAAATATATATACCTTTTCATATCTAGCTCGCTTCCTTTAGCTGGTTACAAACACCATACCAAAGTTAATATACCCCTTTACCCATTCTATAGGTGTAGGGTATAAATATATATTACAAAATGTTTTCTCGCAGAAACAAACTTAATTAAAAATAAAAAGTAGTATATGAATAAAATTCATAAATTCGACGAAAATAGAAAAATAATGGCAGAACTAATTCAAGCAGCAGAATTCATTTAACGTCAACAACAGCAAATTCAAGCTCTAACAGAACAAATTAGGAATATGCAGATGAACCAACAACAAGTACCACCAGCACCAGTAGCAGATCATACAATAAGTAAAATGGTTCTGTACATGTCAACATTTACAGGAAAAGGCGATGTTAGTATTAATTCATTTATCAGCAACGTAGAGTACCAGTTATCAACCGTAGGAGATGATGAATCAAAAAAAGTAATGACTCGAGCAATATATTTCGAAAAAATTCAAGGTGAAGCGAAAAATTGTGTCATAAACGTTCCAGATCCATCAAACTGGGTGGCGATAAAAACAATATTAAAAATGAGATATCGACCAGATGCAGAGCCGTCAGAAATCTATAAAATGATTTCCAACATAAGAGCAAATTCGGTAAGTGAATTGGCAATTATAATTCAAGACATTAAATATAAATCAGACGAAGTCCAAGTTTATTATAATTATCAAAATTTCATAGATTTAGGAAATGTTGATAGTTTATTAGTAAATACTA
The DNA here is from genome assembly GCA_963082915.1 of Dolichopus griseipennis. Classification (NCBI taxonomy): domain Eukaryota; kingdom Metazoa; phylum Arthropoda; class Insecta; order Diptera; family Dolichopodidae; genus Dolichopus; species Dolichopus griseipennis. The sequence goes on from OY720441.1 coordinate 42,937,690, forward strand.
TAAAAGAAATGACTCTGGTTATTTTACTAGACAAAATATATAGTGAAAGAGATTTAGGTAATATAATAACAATAATGAGACAGAGACGATACGAAGATACTTGTATTAGGGAAGAATATAAAAATAATCGAAATTTTAATAATTATAATAATAATCACAAAGGAAAGAATAATAATAATAACAAAAATAGTAATATTAATAATAGGTATCCTAATGATAATTCGGACCAAAATCGACATAATTTTCAACAGAATTATAAGGATAATAACTATATTAGTAGCTATCAATCTAATAAAAATAATTATTTTAGAAAAGAAAATACAAATAACTTTAATAGAGGCAATTCAGGTAGTTTTAGAAGAAATAATTTTGGATCAGATCAATTTAAACATCATAATAACTCGGGCCAATATCGCCAACAACAGAGTTATGGTAGGCAGGATAGGGAAGAACCAATGGATATAGCAAATATACAATCAAACAAAAAAAATTCTTACCAAACGTCAGGAAACCCTATTAACAATCCGGGCCAATGTCGCCATAAACAGGATTATAATAGGCAAAGACAGGAAGAGTTTAGACAAACAGAACATTCAAATAATGTAGAATTTTTTATGAACTAGCCTCGGAAGACTTACCAATAATACAAATAACAATAGAAAACAGAAAATTTTTTGCTTTGGTAGACACTGGATCTACATTGAGCATAATAGATGATAGAATATTAGGTTTTAGAGAGATAAAAATACAACCAGTCCATTTCTCAACAATAAACGGAAAAGATTCCATTAACTATGAAGTGCATACTCCGGCTCCTAAAGAGTTGAACGCTCCACTAGGTGCTTTAATTAAATGGAAAAAAAAGAATTTACCAAATAGAAATTATCAATTTATAATAGGAAACGACCTATTATCAGGATTAAAAGGAAAAATTAATTTAAAAGCAGGAATTTTAAATCTGAATGAACAAAATATTAAAATCATTAATAAACTATATTTAAGTAATCAAGTCTGTACATTAGAACCAGGAGGAAATGACGTACTAAAACAGTTAAATTTAAAACATTTAAATCTAGAAGAACGAAAAGAAATTGAAAAAATTGTAAGTAAATTTAGCAACATATTTTTTAAAGAAGGGGATAGGCTAACAAGTACAACAGAAATTAAACATGAAATTAAAACGAACACAGACCAACAAATAAATTCAAAATTGTATAGATATCCACCTCAACATGAGACCGAAGTTAGAAGACAGATAAAAGAAATGGAAGAACAGGGAATAATAAGAAAAAGTAAATCTAGATATTCCAGTCCTTTAATTATTGTACCAAAGAAAAACGATAATTCGGGCAAGAAAAAATTTCGAATCGTAATAGACTATAGAAGATTAAATGAAGTAACAATAGATGATAGATGATAAATACCCACTTCCAAATATTGACTCATTGTTAGACAAATTAGGGAGGGTACAGTATTTTACAACATTAGATCTGGCAAAAGGATATCATCAGATAGTAATTAAGGAAGAAGACAAGCAAAAAACTGCTTTTGTAACACCATTTGGATTATATGAATATAATCGAATGCCTTTCAGTTTAAAAAAGGCACCGGCAACTTTTCAAAGACTCATAAATGAAATACTTAGGGATTATATTAATAAGAGTTGTGTAGTGTATTTAGACGATATTCTAATATTTAGTACTTCGCTAAAAGAACATATAAAAACTATCTCAGATATTTTCAAAGTATTAGAAAAGAAAAATTTAAAAGTACAAGTCGATAAGTGCAATTTCATGCGAAAAGAAACAGAGTTTTTGGGACATGTATTAACAGAAGAGGGAATCAAACCAAATCCAGATAAAGTTAAAGTAATACAAAAAATAGAACTTCCAAGAACACCAAAACAAATAAAAAGTTTTTTAGGACTGACGGGGTACTATAGAAAATTTGTTAAGGATTACGCGAAAGTAGCTCAACCCATAACCAAATATTTAAAAAAAGATGTAAAAATTAATATTAAAGATCCAAATTATATTGATGCATTTGAAAAATTAAAAACACTTATTATGACTCACCCCATACTTAAGTATCCAGACAAAACCGTTTACTCTTACTACAGACGCATCAAATTACGCTATGGGAGCTGTATTGTCTCAAGCAGGACATCCCATATGTTTCGCATCAAGAACTTTGAATAGTCACGAAAAAAATTATTCAGCTACGGACAAAGAATTTTTAGCAATAATGTGGTCTGTCAATTATTATAGACCATATTTATATGGAAATAAATTTAAAATATTAACAGACCATCAACCAATAAAATATTTACATGCAAAATATAAGGGTAAAGATTTATCTCCAAGACACCAGAGATGGTTATTAAAGCTAGGAGAATATACATTTGAAATTGAATACTTAAAAGGGAAAGAAAATAAAGTAGCCAATTTTCTTAGTAGAATTGAGCAAATAGAAGATCAAGAAATAATGTCAGATAGATCTGTTAAGGAAGAGGAACAAGAATCTGAATTAGATTTATTATATAAGATAGAAAGTAATACGAGAAATGAAACAAACGTTATAGACTGTAGTTCAAACAAATATATTACGCAAAATAAAAACAAATTCCGTCCAAGGATAAAAAAAAACCCAAGGAAAAAGAAAATATTACCTATCAGTTCAGTTTGGTCAGAAAATGAAACAATACAAAAACTTAGAAAATTCGCTCATATAAAACCACGGGAGAAAGAAATAAATATCTTGGAAGAAAGGGAAGATGATGTCACAATGGCTGCAATACATTCCGCAGAAGAAGAGTTATTAAACCATATTCCAATTAAAGAAGAAATAGTTAATAAATACAAAACTCAAATAATATTAACTAATAATAAAATAAAAGAGGAAGAAACAATTTTAGGTACAAAAATCATATTGTCATATACGGGTTTTAAACGTGTGAATTAAATAACCGCTTAAACAACTGTTTTAACTAGCCTTGAATATCACCTAAGTTTAACAGCCTTAAAATAACTTAAATATAACTCAAATATAATAACGGTGAGAAAAACTTAAACTAACAAATCACATAAAGTAATACGATAACTATCTTTCCTTCCTTTTCGTTCATTATAATTAAATCTGTTAAATTAGCAATTTTAGTTTTAATTTTATTTTGTAATTTTAAATAAATGTTTGATAAAAATTAATAAAAAAGCTCAGTTTGGAAGAACAAACGAAAGTAGTAAAGTGTTTTAATTTTAACTACTTAATTATATATATAGCAGAGTATGATTTTAATAGGTTAGGAGAAATATTTAGAAAATTTATATCAAAAGGAACAATAGGGATATTTTCAGAATTACCTGTCACTCGTTATAACGTAGTACAAGAAAAAATTAGAGAAATGTATTCAGGTATCCAACAAATAAAATTTATTAAATGTTCTTTAAGAGCTCAAGAAGTAGGAACGGAAACAGAAGCAATAAAACAAATACCTTTTTATCATGTTAGAGAAAGCATACATTCAGGTATACAGGAAACATATAGCCAAATTAAAAAAAAAATTTACTACCCTAAATTATTAGAATTAGTTCAAATAGTAATTATTCAATGTGATATTTGCAAAGAAGTTAAATATGATCGAAAACCAATAAAACCAAAATTTAGGCAAACTGAAACGCCATCAGGTATAAATGAAATAATACATATTGATACATATGTAATTATGAAAAATAGTTTTTTAACAGTAATAGATAAATTCTCGAAATTCGGGGCAGTGTATTATTTAACAGATAGGAATCATATAACAATAATAGAAAAATTAGAAGAACATTTTGCAAGAGTAGGTAAACCTAGAAAAATTATTGCAGATAATGAATTTAAAAGTATATATATTAAAGAATTTTTACAAGAGGAAAATATAAATATACATTTAACAAAACCTAATAGCCATACAGATAATTCAGACATAGAAAGATTTCATAGCACTATTGCTGAAAAATTAAGAAATTACAATGATAGGTTTCATTCAACAATAAAAACTAGTCCTGATGAGGTACAAAATTTTAAAGTAGATTTAGAAAAAATAAAAATAAATATATTAAATGCAAAAGAGAAAGCTAGAGAAAAGGCTAACGAAAAAAGAGAAGAATACCAAGAAAATAGATCAGAAAGTTTTATAAAAAATTATAGGGCAGTTAGGCATAAAGAGTTACCCAAATATAGAAAAGCTAAATTAAAAAATATCCATCAGTCTAATATTAAAAGAAAATATAAATTTACAGATAATATTTCAAATGTTGATATGGTATCTGTTAATAATACCAATCAAGGGAAATTTGAATGTACAGGGAATTGAAGAACAAAACGGATTCACCATAATAAATTTAGATAAAACTAAAATAGTTACTGAAACAGATATAATATTACATATAATTAATACAACAGAAATAATGGAAATTATTAAAGACATAACAAAAAATATACAAGAAGTAAATATTAAAAACAGACAAATGTTAGAAGTAGAATTAAAAGAATTAGTAGACAAAGTTCTTACAATAGTACCGAGGAATAACAGAAAAAAAAGGGGACTTATAAACATAATAGGAAGTGCTTCGAAATGGTTATTTGGCACAATGGACGAAGAAGACAGGAACAAAATTGAAAAACATTTGACTACAATAGACTTTAATAATCATAATATAATTAATAACGTAAATAAACAAATCAAAATAAATGATAATTTTAATAAAACATTAATAATGTTAAAAGATACAATATTAAACGATAGATATTTGATTGAAAAACAAATAAGATTAAGTAAAGTAGGTACATTAATAGAAAGTTTTTATTATGACCAATTGTTAAGAATACAGTTATTAAAAAATAAAATAGGGGACATTCAGGATAATTTAGTATCAGCAAGACAAGGTATCTTACATCCTAATATCTTAACTAACAAAGAAATAGAAGAATACGATATTGATTATTTTAAATTACAATACATTAGAATAGGTGTAGCTAGTTTTGAAAAAATGAAAACAATAAATGAACTATCAATATCAAAACATTGTATTTACAGAAATAATTGTAAACTAATAAAAAATAATATAACAGAAATATTGTCAATAGACGATCAAACAATTATAATTAAAAATGCATACAATATAAGTTTAAATCAATCATGTGATAAAAGAAATATTGTACTTATGTAAATTATTACATTATAACAATTGTACTGTAAAAATATTGAACCAACAATTTTCAAATAATAAAGAAATTATAAAGGAAAGATTTTATTATCCTAATGTAGAATTAAGAAATTTTTCTAATAGAATTAATTTTGAAGAAATTGCAATAAATTTTGAAGATAATATTAAGGAAATAAATATAGAAAAATTAAATAAAACAGAAACTATAAAATACAGCATATTTACATTCATTTTTAGTAAGATTGTAACTGTAACTTGTACATTAATAATAGTAAAAATTTGTTTAAAGAAAAATTTTCAAAAAATTCAGGAGAATTCTAATCTAAAGGAGGGAGAAGTTATGTATGCACATATAAATACACATATAAATAAAGAAAGTAATAAAACAATGTGCATAGATAATCTACCTCTCAACATAAAACAAGACAAGACATGTTCTGATAATAAATATGCAGAATTATTAACAGCAATATCTAATAAAGTAAATAGTCATAAAACATTAAATTAAGATTGGTCAGAATAATAATTAAATATAGATCAGAATACTAGTATAACAATAGATTAACAAGATCAAACATGAATATGAAACAAAGAACAAGAATCTTTGTGATAATTAGAAAATAAGTAATCTTGTAAAACTAAATGATGAAATATGTATTTATCATTTAGTAATAAACATTTAGTAGATAAGAGTTAATATAAATACTTGTAACTAATGTAAAAGAAGACAGTTCTAATTAACATCTCAAGCTGACAACTTGTAGTTTTACCATTAAATAAAATTTCTACTTTCATAAAAAATAACTTTGTTTTTTTTTATAACAAATCGAATCGAAATACAAATTTCGAGCGAGACGCAATAAAAAATTTTTTATCTTACTTTAGTCAAAAATTATACATATATAGATAAAGCAAGTAGAACAAAAAATCTCTCACTACATTTTGTGAAATTCAATGCCCCACGAAAGAGTAAAAACGATATTAACATTAGAAAAAACATATACCTTTCTCATCCTACACATTGTTTTATATTATTATTATTTTCTTAAAAAAAAAGTTATAGAGATTGTAAATTCATTTTATTTTTAAATGTGTTTGTGTGTTTCAATATAATACTGATAATACCAATGTAAATATATATTTAACTATAGCTATAGATTAAGTAATCAAATGTAAATAAAACAATACAATATGTATGCATGTATAAATATTTTGTTTTCTAATATTCAGTCAATTTTTTCTTATTAAAATATTTATTTTACCTCTTTAGGTATTGAAATAATATAACATCATAGCGAAGAGCAGACAAACGAATTTGTTTTTTGCTATCAAATGAATTTTAAGAATAGACTAAATTTAGGAATTTTTACAAAATGAAAATTGGATATTTAGTTTGTAGGACAATTAAAAGTCCGTACATCGCATATAAATTGAATACCTGTTGAGAAATAAAATTAAATAGGTGAAATGGGAAAAGTAAAATAATATCTGAAAAATTATTATCAATTTTCATTTTATATTTTTAGAAAAGGGAAAAAGCCGAATTGAAGTTATATAATAAATAAAATGAATAAAATTTAATTCGGCATAAAAAACCCTTTAAAAAACGAAATTAAAAAAATTATAAACATGTAGTTACTAGGTAGGTATGTAAGATCTTAAAACTAAGTGTCTATGTACAAACTATAACATAAAACTATAAAAACAAAACAAACGTAACACCATAATTTTAGTAAAACATAACAAAATTAAATATGTAATAAAATAAACAAAAATAAATTATTTAATATTTTCCATTGTTTAACAAAAGCTGATCCACCTGTTCCATTTTAAGATTCTATGCTCCGTGTACAAGTTGAAGGGTGTGGAAAAAAAAAAAATTAGATATTTTTAAAAATTTTTAGAATTATAAATTATTTATTTATAATTATAAATAATATAAATAATTTAATTTATAAATTAGAAATTTTTAAAAAGATAAATTAGAGTAAAATTTTAATTTTATGCCTCTGTATAAAGTATTGAAAACCTAATCTACTAAAAATTTGTTGGGAAATTAATAATTTATTACTTACAATTTATGAAAATAAAATGACAAGTTACCTACCGCTCAAATTTAAATTTGAATTTTTCTTTTATAACTTTATGGATTTAACTTTTTAATCCCTTTGAAACTAGAAACCTTTAAAGTTTTATAAATAAGTTTAATTTGAAAAAAGTAATAAAAAATAAAAAAAACAGAGGTTTTTTTTTAAATTTTTTTATATAAGCTTGTATTTTGTCATTAAAGTTTAATAATCGTATTATTTTTATATTTGATACATATTCCACATATTTTTTGATACCTAGAAAAACTATAAAGGCAAACTCTATGAATAGTGGAAGAAAGCATTAGTGAGAAAGAGATAGCATATGGGGCAATGGTTTTAAGCAAATATTAAGAAAATTTTTATTGACATTTTTTGTTCTACTTGCTTTATCTATATACATATGTATAATTTTTACTGATAGGTACTTAACTAAATATTGAAAAGAGCGTAATAATAATTTTATTTAATCTATCATTTTCAACTAAACTCAGTGTTGCCATTTTGACAGTATTCCGGTCAAATTTGACTGGAAAAAATATTCTTTGACAGGAAAAAAACTCGAAATATTTTGACTGATTTATTTTTTTAATTGACCGCTTTTGACATAATTTCGTTTCGGAAAAATTTAAAATATTTTTAAAAATACGCTGAAAGAATTTTTTCGCACCACTACAAATTGTAGTTAACGAACAATAATTGAGAAATACTGGAATGACAAATCATTTAATATACGATACATGTACATATAAAATTATCACAGAAATCGAATGCAGCTTAAACTCACTAATACTGTTTTGATTATAAGAAATCATTTGCCAAAAGAAAATTGGTACAATATGAAAATACCACCAGAAGTGATTAATAAAATTGGTAAAAAAGATATATACGAAAACGATAGTGAAGAAGATTTGGATATTTCCTTTATGGATGAAATTTTTTAATTAGTTTATTTATAGAATATATATTTTTTTGGTGCAATAAGTTTTACATATGCTTACCGTCCAGTTACATAGAATTTCTTTTGTTTAATTTATGAAATAATTTTTGTTTTTGTTTAATGTATGAAATAAGTTTTGTTTTTATTTATGAAATAATGTTTTTGATTAATGTTAGTACAATTTTTTTTGTTTGTGATAATCTTTATTTGATATTTTGAAATAAATATTTTACTCTTTTATCTGAAATAATAAATAAATAAATCATCGATATGGTCACATTATATCATTAGTTAAATTAGGTATTGCGAATTTATAAAAAGCAACGCTCCATAAATCAATCTAAACAAAGAAATTTTGTACATGTTTAATTATAGATACTTATTTTTAAGTCTTTCTTAATTAAATTTTTATTTTGACCGTTTTTTTGGCAGTATTTTACTCTAAAAACTTTGGACTGGATTTTTTGACTGGATTTTTTAAAAAGGTTTCCAGTCAAACTGTCAAATTTGACCGGATTGAAAATTTTGAAGTGGCAACACTGACTTAGAGAAATATTCCTTAGAAAATATATTTAAAAATAAATGTGTTTAGTTTGATTTTTTAAGTTCTTTAGTAAAGTTAAAAATTTTAAAAGTCCAATTTGTTTTTAATTATTTTTTGAACAAATAATAGCTATATAACATAATATAAAAAGTACTGTAACATAATTTTGTATAATTTTAAAGTGGGAAATATTGGAATCTGAAAACAAAACAAAGGTAAATTTAACTTAATTTCAAGGTTTGATTTTATCGCTCATGAGCTCTCATACAATGCTCGGTATATACAATTTATTACAATACAAATAAAAATTTTTGTGTATCTCTCAAGAGTCAAGAGTTTGTTTACAAGATCAGCATAAACAGCTCTTATATAGTTTTATTATTTTTTTTTATTTTTATGTTCGACTCTCAACGAGCGAGACGCAATAAAAATTTTTTTATATTACTTTAGTTAAAAATTATACATAATATAGATTAAACAAGTAGAAAAAAAATCTCTCACTATATTTTGTGAAATCCAATGTCCGTCGAAAGAGTAAAAACGATATTAACATTAGAAAAAACATATACCTTTCTCATCCTACACATTGTTTTATATTACATATTATTATTTTCTTAAAAAAAAAGTTATAGAGATTGTAAATTCATTTTATTTTTAAATGTGTTTGTGTGTTTCAATATAATACTGATAATACCAATGTAAATATATATTTAACTATAGCTGTAGATTAAGTAATCAAATGTAAATAATACAATACAATATGTATGCATGTATAAATATTTTGTTTTCTAATATTCAGTCAAATTTTTCTTATTAAAATATTTATTTTACCTCTTTAGGTATTGAAATAATATAACATCATAGCGAAGAGCAGACAAACGAATTTGTTTTTTGCTATCAAATAAATTTTAAGAATAGACTAAATTTAGGAATTTTTACAAAATGAAAATTGGATATTTAGTTTGTAGGACAATTAAAATTCCGTACATCGCATATAAATTGAATACTTGTTGAGGAATAAAATTAAATAGGCGAGATGGGAAAAGTAAAATAATATCTGAAAAATTATTATCAATTTTCATTTTATATTTTTAGAAAAGGGAAAAAGCTGAATTAAAGTTATATAATAAATAAAATGAATAACGTTTAATTCGGCATAAAAAACCCTTTAAAAAACGAAATTAAAAAAATTATAAACATGTAGTTACTAGGTATGTAAGATCTTAAAACTAAGTGTCTATGTACAAACTATAACATAAAACTATAAAAACAAAACAAACGTAACACCATAATTTTAGTAAAACATAACAAAATTAAATATGTAATAAAATAAACAAAAATAAATTATTTAATATTTTCCATTGTTTAACAAAAGCTGATCCACCTGTTCCACTTCAAGATTCAATGATCCGTGTACAATTTGAAGGGTGTGGAAAAAAAGATAAATTAGATATTTTTAAAAAATTTTAGAATTATGAATTATTTATTTATAATTATAAATAATATAAATAATTTAATTTATAAATTAGAAATTTTTAAAAAGATAAATTAGAGTAAAATTTTAATTTTATGCCTCTGTATAAATTATTGAAAACCTAATCTACTAAAAATTTGTAAAATAAAACGACAAGTTACCGCTCAAATTTAAATTTGAATTTTTCTTTTATAACTTTTTAATCCCTTTGAAACTATAAACCGCTATTTAATAGGTAATTTCACAATGCAACGGCAATCCACCAATGGTTAGAATATAAAATCCCAGTCATTGAAAATAATACTATGAAAAATTACTTACACCATCTTTCAGTTTTTTTTTTAACATAAAATCATATTTAAATATAAACACATAGGTATGTAAATAAGAATAAACATACATTTCAATACACTTGATTTGTTCAACACGTCTATTGATCATATTGTATATTAAAAGCCTATATAGTTTCTAGCATTACCATATTGAAAGACTAATGTAATTTACCCCTGATTTTTCAACATATAAAATTTTAAAAACTTCCATATTAAAACTTTAAAGAATTAGGTTTTCTAAAAGTTATGTAAGATTTGAAAATTATTTTTTGAATTTATAAAATTTTTAAAATATAACTTTTAATATATTATAATTTAATTATAATTCATATTATATAACTTATATTATATAAATATTTAATTTTAAATATAAAATATTAATACAAAAGCAAAAATTATTTGTTAAAATTCTTAAAACTACTAATCAGTTATAAATTTATAAAGTATATTTTTAATTTTAGTTTATGATATAGAGCGTTTTGCTAGAATATTAATTTTTATTTTTAAAATATCGAGTAGTTTCCTTTTAATTTAACCAAATTAGCTTAACTTAACAGATACGCGTATTTCGTTATAATTTCTGATTTCGTCTACTAGGTACTTGCAGACTTCTTCAGTGTTTGTACTCGAATGACTAATCAGATGTACCAATCAGTTTTAAATTACAAAAAAATTATAATTTAAATTTGTTTCTTAAAATGTTGAATTTTTCAAACCTTAAATTTGAAAGTTTTTAAAATTAAATTAAAAAAAAAATAAATTTTTTAATTATGCAAATGATATGGCAATATTGTACTCATTTACATACTCATCTTCATTAAAAAAAAAAAAATTAACTCAAATATTGTACGAGGTAATAGTTTGATACCTACTTGGTTAAATGGTTTGATACTGTCGGCAAATTCAAAATTCTTTATTAGGTACCTATAAGAAATTATTACTAATAAATAAGTTATATTTGAAAAAAGTAATAAAAAATAAAAAAAACAGAGGTTATTTTTAAAATTTTTCTATATAAGCTTGTATTTTGTCATTAAAGTTTAATAATCGTATTAATTTTGAAAAACTATAAAGGCAAACTCTATGAATAGTGGAAGAAAGCATTAGTGAGAAAGAGATAGCATATGCGGCATGGTTTTAAGAAAAAATTAAGAGAATTTTTATTGACATTTTTGTTCTACTTGCTTTATCTATATATGTATAATTTTTGGCCCTAATTAACAAATCATTTAAATTACAAATTATTTTTTTAAGAAAGATTATTTGTTTTTTTTTAAATTTTTTGCAAATACATTCATATATTTTTTAATATCATAACTCTCAAACGTAATGGCAACTACAGAATATATTTCAGAAGTTGGCTTTTTATTTTACAAAAAACTTAACAAAAAGCAACAACAATTTACGATTTATAAAAAATTTTTTTTAGCAAACGAAAACAAAATACAGTACTTTTCGGTTATAACGACCATGATTGGACGGAATATATTCGTCGTAATAAACGAATATCGTTTTTAAAGAATGCTGTGAATTTTGAAAAATTAGTGTTAGACTTGAACATTGTAGAATGTGCTGATTCTAGAATGGACACTTCGAACTCATTTGCTAGAATTTTATTTGATGTGTCACCCTCAAGCCTATGTATAGTGCTTTTTCTTCTATTGAATTTTTTTTTGTATTTGATGCGTTATTATGATTTTTTTTTATATTCAAAACTAAATAAAAAACACTTAATTAATCGCCAAGCAACATAATAAGATATAATAATTTTAAATAAAAGAAATACCAATGTAAAAAAAAACTTAAATTTTTAGGTAAAATTTAATTCTTTAGCAAAAAGTGTAGTTTATTATAATTAAAATTGAACCGAGTTCGTTATAAATGAAAACTACTGTATAAACCAAATGTATTGCTCTCATTTCGAACAGAACTCATTTATTAAAATTAATGAAGAAAAAAAGGTTTCAAAGGTCTTTTAGCTGAACCATATGGCATCGAATTTTGAACGAGCAAGCGGCAAACGATGATGTCTCCGAAACCAATAAAATTAAAACCTTCATGCTTTTTTTATTAGTACATGAATGTTCTATTTTTTATTACTACTAAATTATAGTAGTTTTCGTATTCAGATAGCTTTTATAGATCTAACCAGTATATCTTGGAAATAAAATAAACATATAAAGTTGAAACTGTTATACGCTCCTTCCAAAATCAAACAAATATAAGTTTTAAATAACAGAAAAAGCTCTTAAAAATTTTATTATAGATATTTAATTTAAATTGAATTTTTAAAATGTAGGGTTAAACTAAATTAAAAGTTTCGATTGAATTTTGGCGTAGACTAAATAATTACTAGTACAATACATTTTTAACTTTCGCCACTTGAGTCGTTGTAACTGGATAATATCCTTAATGCAATGTAAATTTTGGGAAATACCTACTGTAATAAATATATTTCGGCTACTGATTTTAATAAAAAAGGGCTCGATGAATGGTTTTTAAATAAACAGTTATATTTTAATAAATTTTATGAAAAAAACGATTTTTTAACTGAAACATAAATTTAAATTAAATTTTTTACAAATATGTAATAGCTGTTCCTTTTATTTTCTATACATTATTTGGTAAAGTACAAATTGTACAGTACATTATTCTAAAATTGCAAAAACAAATATATAAATTAAAAAAATTTAATTACTTATAATTAATCCCGTTATACAGTTAGTAAATATAGATTGTGATTGTTCCATTTAAAAAAATTTTATCAAATGATTTAATTCAGATTCATTTTTTAATTTTAAAACTTTTTATTTTTTATTTAGATACTCAAAATGTATTCACCAAAGAATTCATTAAATGAAGACCAAGCTGTTACGCCTAATTTACAACAAACAGCAAGAAAACGAACAAACATTTTAGCCGGTTTTCATGGTCAAATGTATCAAATTAAGGTATTACTGTGGCATCTAGTACTTGGAGTTTCAAAATACAAATCATTTCGTTTAAGTTCTGAAATAAAAAAAGTTCCGAATTTTGATGATATTATATTTGAATATGTTGAAAATGATAAAAAAATATACCGGCTAATGCAAATTAAACACAAAAGAGATGAAACTAAAGCCTTAAATAACGAAATACTTACAATGCAAAACAAGGGAGATTTCAGTCTTGTGAAGTATTTTAATTCATATGAAAAATTACAAAATGTGGAAATGCTTCAAGAAGGCGAAATTAAAGATATCATTATTTTTACTAATATTGATTTTGATTTCGAAATGCAAGTTAAGGTCCATGGCTGTGACGAAACTATAGCAATTAATGATATTCTGACAAAATTAGAAACTGAAGATGATATATTAAATTTTAAAAATTATAACAGACAACCAGCTCTTTACAAGTTTAATGAAAAAATTATTCCTTATCTGCAAAAATCTTTGGAAATCAAAGGATTTGGAATTGGTGAAGATAAAAGTTTAGATAACGTTACAAAGTTTTATAATCGTGTTAAAAAATTTTTCGATCATTTAGTGTTTGCTGTCAATCAGCCCGACGTACATGAGCTTGATGAATTAATTAAATCTTATATTAATAAAAATTTTTGTTATTTATCAAATAATGCATATGAAGTTATACTTTCTGAAATGCTGAAATGGGTTGATGGAATCGGAGAAGAATTTCTTTCATATCAAAATCTGATTGAATGGTTTGAATCTTTAAAGAATAACTTGGACAAAACAATTATTCAAAGGTACCCAACATTAGAATTTGAATCTAAAATTATAAATGAAAAAGTTTTATTTAAATCTACAATTTTGGAACGAAATTCAGCTTTAGAAAAATTCCTTTCCTTAGAAGATACAACACACCAAATTTTTCATTTTGTATCTGACGAAACCAAATTTACTTCGATAAAAGTGTTTCAAGTTTTGCAAAAAATTGAATTCAAAAATAAATATTACTTTTTCCAATTAAAATATATTTTAGAAAATAAAGAGGATTTTATTCCAATTCTTAAGATAAGCAATTTACTTTTAATTATTGAATGCATGACTGAAGAAAATTCCATTAAAATTGAAGCCATAGCATCCTACATTTTAAATGAATTTAAACAAAATACTAAAAAAAAAATTATTTTAATTACCAAACCAGATGATAAGTTTGCTGAAATATTTGAAGATCAAATAGAAATCGAATATACAAGAGAACAAGATGATAACCTTAGTTTTGCTGATCTAGAAAATGACTCACAAAACCAACTTTTGGAACGATTGGTAATATTTCAAGGCAAAGAAGTAAAGTTAGGAAAATTGGTAGAAAATATCGATCGAGTAAATTTAATTGATGTGCATACATTAAGAAAATTAATGAACAATGAGAAAATAGAAATAGGAAAACCTTTATTGGGTTTATCAGATGTTGAAAATTATTTTATCAGCAGAACTTTTAGTAATAATTCCCAATCCAATTCTCAATCCAATTTTCAATCCAATTCTAAAATAAGAATCGAAGATTTTAAAGATGACATAATAATTATAACTGGAGAGCCTGGTATTGGCAAATCAACGATATTAACAGAAATAGCCAGAAACTTAAAAAAAGCAGATCATAAGAGTTGGATTGCCAGAATCAATTTGCTGGATTGTGTTGAACAATTTTCAAGCTGGAAAGAAAAAACAGAAACAACAGAAATAGAACAGGTCCTGGAGTTTATGTTCACAAATATTTTATTACAAGAATTTAACAAAAGCAGCATTAAGTTAATCAAAATTGAGATGAATAATAAAATAAATCTGAGCCAAAACGCAATTATTAAAGGTCCGGATTTATTGGAATTGAATTTACTTATTAATTATTATAATATAGGGAATCTCACCATTTTATTCGACGGATTTGATGAAATTGCTCCCGATTACATACAAAACGTGATTGAAATGTTACAGATTTTTAAAGAAAGTAAAATACGATTTTGGATAAGTAGTAGGAACTACAATATATTAAAAGAATTAGAAAAGGAATTAGGTGTAGATTCTTACATGTTGAACAAATTTTTTGTAAAAGATCAAATAGATTTTTTAACAAAATTTTGGAAATATAAATTACATTTATGTGACCTAGACATTAAACGAAGTAATTATTTTGTGGATCAATTATTAGCACGTATATCCGGAATTTTTATTTTTTATAGGAATGCAGAATTTTTATCGATACCTTTACACATTCGTATGGTTGCTGAATGTTTAGAAGATCTGTTCAAATCATTTTATCATTCAAAATCTAATGAATTATCTGAAGATCATAATAAACAGCTCAATGAAAAAATGAAATTGGGAAGTTTGTATCAATCATTTATTAAAAAAAAATTTTATGAAATATTAAATAGAGAAAAAAGGCCATGGCAAAAGAATGAAGATCCATTGTCCAGGAAAAATCTTGAAAAGCAATATAAAGAAATGTTGGATGATTATACTAAATTAGCACTTTATAGCATGTTTGAAGAAGAAACTCTTTACGAAATGTTTCCATATGAAAATATGGACAATATCTCCAGTTTACTAGAACAAATTAATGAAGGTGACGAAAATGTTGGGATAATTGTAAAAATTGTAAATGAAAAACCGTTTTTTGTACATATGACTTTTGCTGAATATTTTATTGCTAATTATATATGGATGAAATTTAAATCTGTTCCTCGACTAGCCACAACAACTTTTATACAAAATGTCATAATTAAAAATATCATTAATAGTGAGAAAGTTCAAATTTGTAAATTTATCCAGTCAATTGCTACGGAAGATTTAAACTCAAAACAATTTAAAGATAAGAATTTTAAAATTAATCAATTATTATTTATTATTTTAAAAACTGAGACCACAGAACCTTTTAAAATGAACGAAGAAAATCTGTTTATAAGTATAGTCGAATCTGCACTGGAAACTTGTGCTGGTAATTATCAAGAAATACTTCAAAATATAGAAGAGTTAGAAATTGATCTGCAAATACGTTTGTTAAATATTTCTGCAAAATGTGGGTATAAAAACATAGCAAAATACTTGAAAAGTTTTTTAAATACAAATGATTTCGAATTTTGTTTAAAGAATAAGAAAGAATGGAATGAAAATCCTCTCTTTTTAGCTTTAATTAATAAAAACATTGACATTGCAGAAATACTTATTAAAGAGTATAAAATAAACGCGACTTGGCTTGATAAGAATAAATATAATTTAACTGAATTTATGTTGGAAGGTTCCAATACCACAAATCATAGAACAAGTGTAATTGAAGCCAGCTTTAAATTGAAAATTTTGGATTATAACACTTTAATTAAATTTGAAGGAACAGAAATTCCATTATTGGTCAGATGTATAACAAAATATTTAGAAAAAGATTTTATAAAAATGTTCATTGATAAAGCAGATATAAATATTATTAATAAAAGCAAGCAGACCGTATTTCATATAAAGTTTTTTGAAAGATTGTTTTTTTATTATGATAAAGAAGTATTAAGTTTATTGCTGGATAAAGGTTTAAATTTCAATAGAATTGTCCATTACATTTCAAATCAAAAAAAGTATGATTTTTATTTTTTGATAAATTTTTGTGTGCATACTAAAGCAGAACTGCTCGAAAATACAGAATTTTTATTAGAAAAAAATGTTATATTTCCCTTGCAAGCTTTAAGATATTTTGTTACACCATATTTTATTTTAAAGTTAATGTTTGAATTGACGCAATTGTACGATAAAAATGATGAGAACTATAAGTTGGAACTTACAATGTTGAAAATAATTATTGATCTAACAGATCAAAATCATGAATATAAATTGAAACTTGAGTCAGATAAAAAGGTATGGTTGTATTTTAAAAATGATAAAAAAGAACAATATACATCTATATTTGAAAACCTATTAAGAAACCAGAAATTTGATGAGAAATTAATAGAAAATGGTGAGGTTCTGGTAGATGATTTTCAATGTTATTTTGATTTAAAAAATTTACATTTAAGTGAAACTTTAAAAAATTTAATAATAGAAGTTATTGAACATTGTGATTTCGAAGAAATTTTACGCATATGTAGCTCTATTACACGATGTGTAGAGTTAAGATATTTTAACAAAATAACACATAATTTTTTCTCTAAAAAAATTATAGATTTGTATGAGAAAGTGCGGGAAATTTACTCTGCTCTAATACAAACAATTGATACAAAGAACGATGAAGAACTAGAAAATATGCTTAAAAATATGGAATCATTTTATTTGAAGTCAATTATTAATGGTGAGGTCGGAACGTATGGTTCTCCATTGCATTTTGCTGTTTCAACTGGTAATCCAGAAGCTGTTAAAATTCTTTTACGTTATGGAGCAAATCAACAAAAAAAAATAAAAGAATATAATTCGTATTTATTTAAAGATTTTGCACCACCAAACAATGATTTTCAAAATTATTTTGAAGGCTATTTGCCAATACACATAGCTGCTTTAACAGATAATAAAGAAATATTTAAAATTCTATTTCAAAATGAAAGTGAAAATAATCTTAAAGACAATTTTGGACAAACTCCATTACATTACGGAGCAATTTTCGGGAATATTGAAATGTTGCAATATATTATAAAAGAAAACTTTGTTGATCCTAATATTCAAGACAATTATGGAAAAATTTTTAAAGATTACATAAATGATAGCGAAAAATTTAAGATTGTGGAAGAGTTTTTAAAAGCAAATCATTCGGAAGATAATATGAAAATGTCACCGTCCGCAAAGAAGAAAAGGCTTTTATAAATTGTTTAAAAAGTTTTTCATCAATTATTATTGTAAATTTTGGTTATGTTTTTAAAATACCTTTTCTGTTTTATAATTTTAATAAAATATAAATGTTAAAAACTTATTAAAAATTGTTGTAAATGTTAATTGTGGAGTTACTGCACTTCTTTATACCCATTTGAAAAAATATACATTATTACCAATATGAATTTAGATAAATTTGACTTAAGATAATTAATGACAGATTCTTTAAAACAGTTACTACATACTTTATATGAGATAGCTTAGTACTTAATATTATAAAAAGCATCACTTCTGAAGAATGAGTGAAAGGGAATAATGGTGGCTTACTTTGATTTAAAAATTAAAATTCCATATTATTTTGTATGAACGTATAGATCAAAAAGTATACTAAATTTGTCATTATGTTTGTGATGGTATATAAAGAAAAGGGGATAGATATTGTATGGATTAGATCAGAATAAAAAACTGAGTCGATTAAGTTATGTATTTCCTTTCATCTGTACGATAACTTATAAAAATTAAACAAGCTGAAATTTTCACAAATTGATTACTATTGAAGAGCAGTTTTTCTTATAACACTTTTTGCTCAATGGGTTTGACCAGCTGCCATAAAAGTTTTTTTTCTAACACTATATTTAATAAACCTGGAGGGTATCTTTAATTTTTCCATAAGTAGTTGACATTTATGGTCGTAGTTTGAAAACTATTAGTTAAAAATGTATACTAAATTGGTTTTTTTTTTTTGCAATAGCCGTCATCGCTATTGAAATCGTGCCATTTTGGTCCACAGCCAGAATTACCTGCCATACAACTTCTTTTTTTATATGATCTTTATACCTATAGAAGTGTCTGAAATTTTGCTAAAAGTAATTAACGGATGATATAATGTTTATATTACGGTCAAACGGGTAGAGTTGACACAGTCTACTCTACTATTACACGCTTCCTCGTTTATTGGAAAACTTTTTTTTTATGCTATAAATCTTAAGATTGAGATTTAAAAAAAGACTTCGGTCAACTTGACTTTTATTTTGTACTTCTGCCAGCTTCAATATAATATAATACTAAGTACTAAACTTATGTTAAATTTTGTTGTACATATTATGTATTCATAGAGCTTTTTAATTAGGATACAAAATACGTACTATAACATAATTTAAATCGTACTAAAATGTTAAGAAAAAAGTACAGTTTGGTATATGAAGGACAGTATTAACTCGAATTTTGGGTTTTTGACTTCAATAAATATATGTTTATGTTTAGAAATATGTAGGAATAATCAATATTTCAGAATATTATATATTATTAGAATAATATTTATATTTATTTAGAATTTAAATTTAATTTAATTGTACCAATTTATCCTCTCTTTAAAGCGGCTTAAGCTATAGGAATAAAACTCAAAAATAGGTACTTAACAACGTTTTTATAATTAAGAAAAATTATAAATTTTTTTTTTAAGCAAATTTCAAGCGCAAGAATTGTTGACAACATTTTTGGCATAATTTTTATTACATATAACTTAAAAAATGTTAACTTAAAAGCAAAAATAGCTCGAATTTCGAGCACAGGGCGATACTAGTTATTAATAAATTTTCTTAAATAAATCTGTCACTTATAAATTGGGCTTACATGACAGCTGTCATTTTACGAATTATAATGTAAAGATTTAACTAGATATTGTTAATAAACTTATTATTATTAACTTATAATTATATTATTTATTATTATTAACTTATAAACTTATTATTATATTATATCAACATCAGAATATTTTTGAATTAAAATTTTTAAAATTTTACAATAATAAAAAATTCCACTGGTAAAAGATGTTGACGGCCTACTCGATCCCACTGCAGTAGACCAACCAAATTTTGCAGCAAATTTGGCAATAAAACTAAACTACTTTTGGCAAAATTTCAGACACGCAGCCGTTAATGGATACCGAGTAATACTCATATAAAAAAAGAAGTTGTATGGGAGCTACCCGAACCAATGGACCAAAATGGCTGGATTTAAATAGCAATGACAGCTATTTCAAAAAAACGAATTTGAGAAAATTTCAAGATTCTAGCTGCTTTAGTTTTTGAGTTATCATATGGATGGACGGACGGACAGGCGGACGGAGAGACGGGTGGACATACATAGCTAAATCGATTTATTTTTTCGATTCTGATCCGATCCATACACTTGAATATATCTACCACCTCTACTTTTCTGCGTCACAAACGTAATGGCAAATTTAGTATACCCTTTTGACTAATAGTCATACGGGTATAAAAATTTGCGAATTTAAAATTTTTATATTATTTGCAAATATCAAATTGAAAAAAACATTGACCATAGACTGATTTAATAATAAAGTGTTTGTGTGTATGTATATTGGAATCTTTCAAAATCTTAGTGGAAATTATTATCAATATTTAACAACTAGCTAATACCCGGTGCGCGTTGCTGCGCCTCTCAATGGAGGTTTAATTGAAGTTGATGTTACTGCAAAAAGTTAACACAAAAATTACACACGGTTTGCACATGTAAGTTTTAAATTGTATGAAAGCAATTTTTTAAAACGATTTTTCTAGGATTATTCTAGTAATTTTTGAAGCAGTACAAACTAGTAATTCAAAGCAGTACAAACTACTTTATAAAAATTTGACGTAATTTACTTGCAAAAAAATTTT
This sequence comes from Dolichopus griseipennis, assembly GCA_963082915.1. Lineage (NCBI taxonomy): Eukaryota > Metazoa > Arthropoda > Insecta > Diptera > Dolichopodidae > Dolichopus > Dolichopus griseipennis. Next base: position 42,958,742 of record OY720441.1, read on the forward strand.
TTTTACCAATCTTAGGACCCACTGTTAACAGACTCAGCTCCATTTTCAAGTTGCTTCACACATATAAAATTTGACAAATCGTTTCTATTTTAGAGTTAAGTAACGCAAAAATCTATGAAAAGCCGCTGTGCCCCAATGGGTTAACGGAACTACACTTTCTCTTTGGACAAAGCAGTATTGCGCAAAATTGGACGTAATTTGCTTCCAAATCTTTTTTTGTCAATCGTCGGGCCGGCATGGGTTAGCCAATTGCAAGTCTGTTAAAAGACTTAATTTCATTCTCAAAACGGAAAACATATATAAAATTTGAAGAAAATCGGTCAAGGCGTTTCTAATTTACAGTAAAGTAAGCAAAAAATTTATAAAAAGCTGTTGGCCCGCAATGGGTTAATGGAACTCAACAAAATTTTTTTTGGGGCTTTATTTTTAGCAAAATATGTAGTTCGCAAATTTTGACAATATTAGCTTCCAAAATTATTTTGACCAACCGTTGGGCCGACATGGGTTAACAAATTCCAAAACTGTTAATAGTGTCAACCCAATTCTCAAGGAGCATCACGTATACAAAATTTGAAGAAAATCGGTCAAACCGTTTCTAATTTAGAGTTGAGTATTGAAAAAACCTATAAAAAGCTGTTGGGCCACAATGGGTTAATGGAACTCAACAAAATTTTTTTTGGGGCTTTCTTTTTAGCCAAAGCCGAATTTCGTAAAATCGGACAAAATTTGGACCCAAAATTTTTTTTGACCTCCTGTCGGCCCGACATGGGTTAACAAATTCCAAAACTGTTAATAGTGTCAACTCAAATCTCAAAGAGCATCACGTATACAAAATTTGAAGTCAATTGGTCAAACCGTTTCCATTTTAGAACAAAAAAGGTTAAATACTTGCACCACAGCCCCAACTTGGCTGTCCGTTAGAGCAAAATTTTTGGGCCACGATTTTTTTCCGTACCCAAAAACCTCTATATACAAAGTTTCATGAAAATCGGCCAAGCAGTTTAGGAGCCTATTCGCTACATACAAACAAACAAACAAACAAAAAAGCAAACTTTTAATTGAAGTTGATGTTACTGCAAAAAGTTAACACAAAAATTACACACTGTTTACACATGTAAATTTTAAAATGTATAAAAGCAATTTTTTTAAAACGATTTTTCTTGGATTATTCGAGTAATTTTGGAACTTTCTGTAATCAAAGCAATAGAAACTACTTTCCAAAATTTGACGTAATTTAGTCTGTTAACAGTCGGTTGAGTTGAGTTTGTTAACAGTCGGTTCTATGATTGGTCAAAAAAAATTTTAAAAGTAAATTACGTCAAATAATTTTTGTGTTAACTTTTTGCAGTAACATCAACTTCAATCAAACGTTCATTTAAAGGCGCAGCAACGCGCACCGGGTATTAGCTAGTCAAATATAAAAAATTGATAACAAAATAATCAGTGGACAAACATGACAATTTATTAACTGATACTTAACTAAATATAGAAAAGAGCGTAATAATAATTTTATTTAATCTATCATTTTCAACTAAACTTATAGAAATATTCCTTAGGAAATATATTTAAAAATAAATGTGTTTAGTTTGATTTTTTAAGTTCTTTAGTTAAGTTAAAAATTTTAAGAGTCCAATTTGTTTTTAATTATTTTTTGAATAAATAATATATAACATAATATAAAAAGTATTGTAACATAATTTAGAATAATTTTAAAGTGGGAAAAATTGTAATCTGCAAACAAAACAAAGGTAAATTTAACTTAATTTTAATCAAATAAAAAAAACCATATTTTTTATTTTTAATTCCGAATACTTTTAAAAAAACAACTTTAGTTAATATAAAATATATACCTAATGAGATTTTTAAAATTATAAGAAATAGGTATTTATTTATTTATTTTTTATTTTATTTCATTTTATCTCAAAAAGAGCCACATGGCTCGTATAGAGTATTTTACAATAATCTTAATAATCTTAACAAAATACTACTTTACTATATCAATATTTTATAAACCATAAAAAAAAATTCAAATCAACAAAAATTCATCAATATCAATTAAAAAATAAATAAAAAATTCAAATTACTTTCTTTAATGAAAAGTAAAAATGAAAAAATGAAAAAGAAAAAATACAAAAACCTTTAATAATGCTAATTAAACTATATCAAAATTAATAATCCAGATTTCAAAAAAATCAAATCAAAAATTAAAATAATCTCAACAACAATAGGATGTTAACTACCTACGTTCTAAAAATAATTCATTAACCTTATATGTATTTAAAAACACTTATTTTATCAATTTCTTTAATTTCATCTGGTATTTCATTATAAATTTTATAAGCAGTGTTATAGACTGTATCACGATTGTTGAACCTTGCTCTCAAAAATTTTATATTAATTTTATTTGCATTTCTGGTAGCGTATGTGTGTACATCTCTATTCAACAGTGTTTCTATGTTTGTAGTTATGTTATTTGTCATCATATAATGTACTTGTAGTGCTAGTTTGCTTTTTATATATAGTGTGATAGATAGGTAATATTTTATTTACTTTGTGAATAAATCGTGTTGACTTTCTGCTTTTATACCTAAACAAGTTTTTGATAGCTTTATTTTGTGTAACTTAATAATATTAATATATTTATTGTAAGTATTTCCCCAAATTATTATATTACATGTACGTGTTGAGTGAAACATACTGTAATATAATGTCCGCTTTAAATTATGCGGAACTCTATTTTTTATTAGCTTGAATATTCCTGCAATTCTTCTGGTTTTTTTTAATTGCTGTAATATATGTGGTTCCCAAGTTAAGTTTTCATCTACTATAATTCCTAAGTATTTATACCTCTTAACTTTCTTTTAAATATTATATACCTGGTTTTACTGGCATTCACTGTCATTTTATGATGATCCATCCAATTTTTTTATAATTTCCATATCCTGCTGTACGATACTCTCCAAAGATTCAATCGAGCTTTCAGCATACACAATTGCCAAATCATCTGCATACATATATGGGGTATCCGCTAACTGTAGGTTTAGTAAGCCACTAATGAATATGGAAAACAATGTGGGTCCAAGGGAACTTCCTTGTATTATTCCAAAGTTGTTTAGTTCAATGTCACTTTCAACTCCGTCACATTCAGCGTACTGCATCCTATCATCTAAGTAACTTTTAAACCACCTGTTTTCTTTCCCTCGGATGCCATGTTCCATTAAAATTTTCAATAATATATTTCTATCGACCGTGTCAAATGCCTTTTTTACGTCAAAAAATACTGCAGCAACTTTTTTATTTTCACCCAGTTTAGTTTGTACTTTTGAAATCATGTCAAATAGTGCGGCTTGAGTACTAGATTTCTTTTTGAAGCCATATTGTTGCTTATTTACTAAGTTTGCTTTTACTAGATAATCGGTTAATTGATTGTTTACAAAAGTTTCAATGATTTTACTGAACACTGGTGAAATTGCAATAGGTCTAAAGTCTTCTGGATCATCAGTCTTGCCTGTATTTTTTGACACCGGTATTATTTTACATATTTTAATACATTTTAGCATTTCTGCTTGACTTAGTGATTTGTTAATCAATTTAGTTATACTGTCAGCAATTTCAGTTTTGCAAATCTATACAGTAGAAGTAGATATATTATCAGCTCCAGCAGCGTTAGTGTTTGACATGTTAGATATAAGTTTTATACAGTCTTGGTTATTAATTGTATTAAATTTAAATAGTTGAGTAGTTCTATAATTTGGCAAGTAAAGACCTCCAGAACTTTTGGTTAGATTTTCTCCAATGTTAGCATAAAATTTGTTAAATTCATTTAGTTTTTTTATTTTGTCTCTATCTTCTGTGCAATTATTTCGGAAAAATTCAGATTCTTTTTCCATTTTTAAACCAATTATATTTTTTATACATTTCCAATTTTTCTTATAATAATTACCTGCCGCCATGAATTGTTTGCTGTCATACATTTTCCTTTTGATTCTTTTTACTTTTGTTGCTTTGTTGAGCCAAAATTTATATTTATTTTGTATGTAGACAGATTCCCGATTTGCAATAAGTTTTATATATACCAATAATTTTTTTTATCAATTAATTCTGCACATTCTTTATCAATCCATGGTGCGCTATACCTAATTTTACTACAACATATTTTTTTAACTACGGTAGCACTATTCACAATATTATTACATTTTGTTACATGTTTTTTGGTAAATTGATTGTCATTATTTTCCATAATGTCATTTTTTTTTAATTTCTCTTTAATATAGTTGTATTGTAGTCAATTTTTTTGTATAACAGCTGATCTAAATGCCATGAATTATTATTTTGTGTATTTATATTTGATAACTCAATCACCATTCCAAGATGATCAGATAAATCATGATGGAAAAATGACATATCCAATTCAATTGTAGGATCTCCAACTAAAACATGATCAAGACAGGTTTCTGATGCAGGTCTTGTAATTTCGTTGTGGCATATAAAATAACCATTTGACTTTATATATGTTTTGTAAGTAAGTACATTCTGATCTGTTGTATTTATTAAATTGAAGTTAATATCACCAATAATAATACTTTTTTTGCTTTTTAGGTTATCTAAATGAGACTCAAATTTTTCAAAGAACTTGTTTGTGTGATGTAACGTATTCTCTGGAGGCCTATAAAACACAGATAAATCATATTTTTTATTTTTAGCTTTTATATTTATGCTAACAAGGCTGTTATATTCATCACAAAATATTTCATTTATTGAATGATTTAAAGTTTTATGCACAAACACAGCTACACCGCCTCCACGCCGAGTTTGCCTTCCAGAGATTATTGGTTTATTATAATGTTTAATTCTAAAATAATCAGTGTGAGATTCAGTTAACCATGATTCAGTCACCACAATAATATGAATTAAAACTCTGCATTTATCCAGCATATGTGTTATATCGTCAATTTTATTTTTAAGACTTCTTGCGTTAAAATATATTATTTTTATTGTATTTTCTTTTTTTAATTTGATTTCATAAATATTATTAAAGTTTGTTCTTACACGGGTATTAAGTGACAAACTGTAAGTTACATCATTATACATTTAAATTGCCTTCTTCAGTTATGTGTATAACTTTACTGTTTGAAGTTTTTCTGATAAACACTTTGCCATTTTTTACCCATGTATATTCAATGTTTTTGGCCTTTTTTAGATCTCTTGCCTTTTTGTGTAGAAAATTAAAATATGGTGTTAGTCTTTCATTAATATATATAACATTGTAAATAACATTATCTTCCGTTTCTCCTTCCTTGTCCTCTGTTTCTCCTTCATTTGGTTCAGTTTCAAATATTTTGGTTGATATTGTTTTCTTCTTCACGTTTTCCAAAAAGTTAATTTTAGTTTCAAGTTTATGGAATTTAATTATTATCTTTTCAGGTTCTCCTGACTTCTTTGAACTATTTTTCTTTAAATATGAATCTTTGATATCTTTCTCTTCAATATTCGAACCTACATTTTGAGCTATTTTTATTACAGCTGCTGCGGCATTCTGACTAAACTTATCAGGAACTCCACTTATTTCAATTTGCTTTAGAAGCTGTTTTTGTTTTATTTTTTCAAGTTCAATCTTATTTTTGTGGACTTCTTGTTTCAGTTGGCTATTTTCACTTCTTAGTGTTTCATTATCATCAATCAAACTTTCAATATACTGTTTCATATCCCGAACCTCATTCTGGAGGTTTTGTACTTCTTTACTTTGTGTTGTTTGATTTGAAATAATAATTTCTAGTTTCTCAGAAATGGTCTCAATATTACTAATAGATGTTCTATCTGAGGTGCTTGGATGTACCTGTAGCATTGTAGATTTTCGTTTATTCTCTCTGGTATCTGGTCCAATATTACTAGTAGATGTTAATGTTTCATTTGAAGTGCTTGGATGTTAGCACTGTATTTGTAGATTTTCGTTTATTCCTTGTTGTACATTTATTACAAAACCAAATTTTGTCCGGTTCTGATAAAATATAAATATAGAGGTTTATATCTTTATTTCATATGCAAGCCAAGTAAACTACCAGTTTTAAAAATTTTTTAGGCACCTAGTGGTCTCCAGCAATTTATTACCCCCTATTTGCAGAACAATTTTTTGTTCGATTTGATTCCCCAAATACATTCTATAAATATTCAGGGTCAAAAAAGGGAATCACCTTGTACATATTTATATCTTATATTATAGTAATTTCAGCTCATATTTACTTTTACCAATAACGCCATTCTATAAAAAACCCAGAATAAAATAATAATCAATAAATATTTATTAACAAGTGATGAAAAAACCAAGGGTTTTTAAAAAAGCACATTTTCAAAATAATTAGTGTTTCATACTATTTAATCGGAATATAAGAGTATTTTATCGGAATATAATGTTGAAGCTTCAATGTTGACGTTTAATTTAGGAAATATATACGTTGGTGACTAAGTTACTACTTACTTATAAAAACCGTAATTTTTTTAATTTTAAAGTCCTAATAGCCCCTCTTTAGGAAAGGTTTTCCAATTTCTCAAGGATCTAATCCTCACTACTCCCCTTCCCCCAACTTTTTTAGGTTCAAGGAATTAAATTGTGAATTCTACCAAAATTTAGAATTTTATTTAGAATTTTTATATATTAGCGGTTAAAACTGACAGACACTTTCTTTAATTTAAAGAACCGCTTTTAAATTTAAGAAAATCTTTTAACATATGATAAGGTATAATGTTGGGCCTTAAAATTTTGTATATTAACAAAAAAAAATTTGAACAGGTATTCAAGTTACAGGTGTTTAAAAATAGCACAATTTCAATTTTCGAGACCTTATAGCTGCTAAACAGGGGACGTGACAAAAAAATTTTGTTAACCGACTGTACCTAGTTTCTGAAGTTCTCACTTCTTCCAAAATTTCAAGACCCCGGCTGGAACCGTTTAGAAGATATGTGGGGCCAAAAATTTTGCAAAAATTGAGTTTTTCATAATGGTAAATTTTAGTACAGTATGGCAACCCTGTACATTTTAGTGATGTATTTTTGTAAAGCTTAAGAAAAAAGCTCTCTTCTGATTTTTTTAGATTGAAAATATAGCTAACAGAACTCTTATTATACCAATTTAAATATAGGGCTTTTTTGGAATTTGCGGGGACTTCAAATTTCAAGGCCCTAGCTTGAACCGTTGTGTGGTCAAAAATTTTGCAAAAATTTAGTTTTGTGTAATGTTAAATTTTAGTACCGTATGGTAACCCTAAACATTTGCGTGTCAAGTTTATGAAACCAGCTATCTTTTGCCGTCTTCAGATTGAAAATAGACCTAATAAAACTCTTGTTGTAACAATTTGAATATAGGGCTTTTCCCAACTTTGAGGGCTGCAGCTCCGTAACGGGTGGGGCTACAGAAAAAAATTCTTCTATGAAATTATTTTTTTTGTAATACCAACTCGTGGTTAAAATTTCTTTTCTCTATTTTAAACGATGTGAACGTTTTTGTAAATATACGGACAGACGGACAGACGGACAGACGGACGGACGGACGGACAGAGTGAAACTATATGGGCACATTTTTACAAAATATGTACCCTGCACCTAAAATAGGTATAGATAGTGGTATATTATGTTTCGTATGTATAACCATCAAAATCAAGCTAGCTAGAAATGTATGTAGAATTGATATAGAAATATATATATACATATATATATATATATATATATATATATATATATATATATATATATATATTCTTGAACAGCGTCTCCGAGTCGATTTACCGATGTCCGTCCGTTCGCAAGATAACTCATAAAAATGGAAACTATCTTAATGTAATTCATACTTAAAATTAATGAAGAAAGAAAGGTTTCAAAGATCCTTTAGCTGAACCATATGGCATCGGATTCTGACCTAACAAGCGGCAAACGATGATATTTCCGAAACAAATAAAATTAAAACCTTTATGCTTTTTTTTTATTGGTACATGAATGTTCTATTCTGTTGACTTCCTTTTTGTAGGTTTAAGGAAATTAGCTAGAAAATAGCTTTTATATATTCAAATAGCTTTTATAAATTCAAATAGCTTCGTATTCAAATAGCTTTTATAGATCTAATCAGCATATCTTGAAAATAAAATAAACATATAAAGTTGAAACTGTTACACTCCTTCCAAAATCAAACAAATATAAGTTTTAAATAACAGAAGAAGCTCTTAAAAATTTTATTATAGATATTTAATTTAAATTGAATTGTAAAATGTAGGGTATTACTAAATTAAAAGTTTCGATTGAATTTTGGCATAGACTAAATAATTACTAGTACAAAACATTTTTAATTTTCGCCACTTGAGTCGTTGTAACTGGATAATATCCTTAATGCAATGTAAAATTTGGGAAATAACTACTATAATCAATATATTTCGCTACTGATTTTAATCAAAAAGGGCTTGATGAATGGTTTTAAATAAACAGTTAAATCATAAATTTTATGAAAATAATGATTTTTTAACTGAAACATAAATTTAAATTAAATTTTTTACAAATATCAAATATGTAATAGATTTTCCTTTTATTTTCTATACATTATTTGGTAAAGTACAAATTGTATAGTACATTATTTTAAAATTGCAAAAACAAATATATAAATAAAAAAAATTTAATTAATTATAATTAATCGGTGCCGTGAAATAACGCCATACGAAATAATACCATAATGGCATATATCGCTATTGAATGAGCAATAAAGCCATACCGCCAATTTTTTCGCGTATGGCTTTTTTTCTCATATAATTGCCGTATGGCTTTATTTCCATTTTAAAAATGTAATTTTGTTAGTGAAAATAACAGCAATTTAATTTCCCAAACAAAAATCTTTATATATAAAAGCGAAAACTTGTATGTTTGTTTGTTTGTATGTAGCGAATAGACTCCTAAACTGCACAGCCGATTTTCATGAAAATTTGTATATAGAGGTTTTTAAGTACGGAAAGAAATCGTGGCCCAAAACTTTTGCTCTAACGGACCGCCAAGTATTTAAACTTCTTTGTTCTAAAATGAAAACGGTTTGACCGATTGACTTCAAATTTTGTATACGTGATGCTCTCTGAGAATAGAGTAGACACTATCAACAGTTTTGGAATTTGTTAACGCATGTCAGGCCGACGAGTGGTCAAAAAAAAATTGTGGGTCCAAATTTTGTCCGATTTTGCGAAATTCTGCTTTGGCTTAAAAGAAAGCCCCAAAAAAAATTTTGTTGAGTTCCATTAACACAAAGCAGCCCAACAGCTTTTTATAGGCTTTTTTAATACTTTACTCTAAATTCGAAACGGTTTAACCAATTGACTTCAAATTTTGTATACGTGCTCCCCTGTTAAAATTGAGTTGACACTATTAACAGTTTTGGAATTTGTTAACCCATGTCCGGCCGATGGTTGGTCAAAAAAAATTTTATGAAATTCAGCTTTGGCTAAAAAGAAAGCCCACAAAAAAATTTTATTGAGTTGCATTAACCCATTGGGCCCAACAGCTTTTTATAAAGTTTTTGGTTACTTTACTCTAAATTAGAAACGGTTTAACCAATTTTCTTCAAATTTTGTGTACGTGTTCCGTTTTGAGAATGAAATTAACTCTTTTAACAGACTTGCAATTGGTTAACCCATGCCGGCCCGACGATTGACAAAAAAAAGATTTGGAAGCAAATTACGTCCAATTTTGTGCAATACTGCTTTGCCCAAGGAGAAAGTGTAGTTCCGTTAACCCAATGGGGCACAGTGGCTTTTAATAGATTCTTGCGTTACTGATTTCTAAATTAGAAACGATTTGACCGGTTGACCTCAAATTTTATATGTGTGATGCAACTTGAAAATGGAGTTGAGTCTGTTAACAGTCGGTCCTACGATTGGTCAAAAAAATTTTTTTGGAAGTAAATTACGTCAAATTTTCCAAAGTAGTTTGTACTGCTTTGAATTACAGAAAGTTTTAAAAATTACTTGAATAATTCTGGAAAAATCGTTTTAAAAAGATTGCTTTCATACATTTTAAAATTTACATGTGTAAACCGTGTGTATTTTTTGTGTTAATTTTTTGCTGTAACATCAACTTCAAATAAACCTCCATTGAGAGGCGTAGCAACGCGCACCTGGTTTTAGCTAGTTATAAATAAAAATTCCAAAAAAAATTAAAGTTCTAAAAGAATATCTTTTAAAATTTAATGTATAGGTATAAATTTTTTGGAAAAAGCGGCAATCCTGATTTTGGATCCAACTCCAAAAACCCTCCTAATTGAGAATTTGACATATACATATATACAGAATCTCATATATCACTTATATATAAATATTCTGTAAAAGGCGTATTTCCCTACTTTTGAAACCAACGCTAAAATCCCTTCTAACTAATTTAATTCTTATATAAATATTTTTGCTACAAAATTTTTAAGACAAATGATTAAAACCCAGATTTTGAAACCAACGAATTATGTCAAAGATCCAAAAAAAATCCAAATTCATTGCTTTATTGTTAAGATATTATATTATTTAGAAAAATTGAATTTTTGGGGGTTGTTTTTACAGTATTGGTTACAAATTCAGTATTTCAGTATAATATCAGTGTTTCAATATTTGTTTAGCGGCAGTTGCGGCAGCTTCCACTATTTTAATCACTTTGTTTTTAAAATAGTTCGGAAGAAGTTTTATAACTGGATTCAAAATAAATGTTATACGCTTTTTCCAGAATATTTTTATACATGTATATGTGACATTCTGAATTATAAGGGATTTAGAGTTGGATTCAAAATTGGGATTGCTCCCTTTTACAGAATATTTATTACATGTGCGTATTTTTCGAATAAAATAGGTATGAATGCATATATGTATAATAAAAATATAATATTTTTTAACATATTTTGTTTCAGTTTGTTAAAAAAATAATAAACTTACTAATTATGCGATTATGGCTTTATTTCGTATGGCGTTATTTCACGGCGCCTAATTAATCCTGTTATACAGTTAGTAAATATAGATTATGATTTGTTCCATTTAAAAAAATTTTATCAAATGATTTAATTCAGATTCATTTTTTAATTGGAAAACTTTTTGTTTTTTATTTAGATACTCAAAATGTATTCACCAAAGAATTCATTAAATGAAGACCAAGCTGTTACGTCTAATTTACAACAAACAGAAAAAAAACGAACAAACATTTTAGACGGTTTTCATGGTCAAATGTATCAAATTAAGGTATTACTGTGGCATCTAGTACTTGGAGTTTCAAAATACAAATCATTTCGTTTAAGTTCTGAAATAAAAGAAGTTCCGAATTTTGATGATATTATATTTGAATATGTTGAAAATGATAAAAAAATATACCGGCTAATGCAAATTAAACACAAAAGAGATGACACTAAAACCTTAAATAACGAAATACTTACAATGCAAAACAAGGGAGATTTTAGTCTTGTGAAGTATTTTAATTCATATGAAAAATTACAAAATGTGAAAATGTTTCTGGAAGGCGAAATTAAAGATATAATTATTTTTACTAATATTGATTTTGATTTCGAAATGCAAGTTATGGTCCATGGCTGTGACGAAACTATAGCAATTAATGATATTCTGACAAAATTAGAAACTGAAGATGACATATTAAATTTTAAAAATTATGACAGACAACCAGCTCTTTACAAGTTTAATGAAAAAATGATTCCATATCTGCAAAAATCTCTAGAAATCAAAGGATTTGGAATTGGTGAAGATAAAAGTTTAGGAAACGTTACAAAGTTTTATAATCGTGTTAAAAATTTTTTCGATCATTTAGTGTTTGCTGTCAATCAGCCCGACGTACATGAGCTTGATGAATTAATTAAATCTTATATTAATAAAAATTTTTGTTATTTATCAAATAATGCATATGAAGTTATACTTTCTGAAATGATGAAATGGTTTGATGGAATCGGAGAAGAATTTCTTTCATATAAAAAGCTGATTGAATCGTTTGAAAAGTTAAAGAATAACTTGGACAAAACAATTATTCAAAGAAGCCCAACATTAGAATTTGAATCTAAAATTAAAAATGAAAAAGTTTTATTTAAATCTACAATTTTGGAACGAAATTCAGCTTTAGAAAAATTCCTTTCCTTAGAAGATACAACACACCAAATTTTTCATTTTGTATCTGACGAAACCAAATTTACTTCGATAAAAGTGTTTCAAGTTTTGCAAAAAATCGAATTCAAAAATAAATATTACTTTTTCCAATTAAATTATATTTTAGAAAATAAAGACGATTTTATTCCAATTCTTAAGACAAACAATTTACTTTTAATTATTGAATGCATGACTGAAGAAAATTCCATTAAAATTGAAGCCATAGCATCCTACATTTTAAATGAATTTAAACAAAATACTAAAAAAAAAATTATTTTAATTGCCAAACCAGATGATAAGTTTGCTGAAATATTTAAAGATCAAATGGAAATCAAGTATACAAGAGAACAAGATGATAACCTTAGTATCGCTGATCTAAAAGATGACTCACAAAACCAACTTTTGGAAAGATTGGTAATATTTCAAGGCAAAGAAGTAAAGTTAGGAAAATTGGTAGAAAATGTCCATCGAGGAAATTTAATTGATATGCACACATTAAGAAAATTAATGAACAATGAGAAAATAGAAATAGGAAAACCTTTATTCGGTTTATCAGATGTTGAAAATTATTTTATCAGCAGAACTTTTCGTAATAATTCCCAATCCAATTCTCAATCCAATTTTCAATCCATTTCTAAAATAAGAATCGAAGATTTTAAAGATGACATAATAATTATAACTGGAGAGCCTGGTATTGGCAAATCAACGATATTAACAGAAATAGCCAAAAACTTAAAAAAAACAGATCATAAGAGTTGGATTGCCAGAATCAATTTGCTGGATTGTGTTGAACAATTTTCAAGCTGGAAAAAAAAAACTGAAACAACAGAAATAGAACAGGTCCTAGAGTTTATGTTCAAAAATATTTTATTACAAGAATTTAAAAAAAGCAGCATTAAGTTAATCAAAATTGAGATGAATAATAAAATAAATCTGAGCCAAAACACAATTATTAAAGGCCCGGATTTATTGGAATTGAATTTACTTATTCATTATTATAATATAGGAAATCTCACCATTTTATTCGACGGATTTGATGAAATTGCTCCCGATTACATAAAAAACGTGATTGAAATGTTACAGATTTTTAAAGAAAGTAAAATACGATTTTGGATAAGTAGTAGGAACTACAATATATTAAAAGAATTAGAAAAGAAATTAGGTGTAGATTCTTACATGTTGAACAAATTTTCTGTAGAAGATCAAATAGATTTTTTAACAAAATTTTGGAAATATAAATTACATTTATGTGACCTAGACATTAAACGAAGTAATTATTTTGTGGATAAATTATTAGCAGGTTTATCTGGAATTTTTTTGTTTCATAGGAACGAAGAATTTTTATCGATACCTTTACACATTCGTATGGTTGCTGAATGTTTTGAAGATCTGTTCAAATCATTTTACCATTCTAAATCTAATGAACTATCTGAAGATCATAATGAACAGCTTAATGAAAAAATGAATTTGGGAAGTTTATTCCAATCATTTATTAAAAAAAAATTTTATGAAATATTAAATAGAGAAAAAAGGCCATGGCAAAAGAATGAAGATCCATATTCTAGGAAAAATCTTGAAAAGCAATATAAAGAAATGTTGGATGATTATACTAAATTAGCACTTTATAGCATGTTTGAAGAAGAAACTCTTTACGAAATGTTTCCATATGAAAATATGGACAATATCTCCAGTTTACTAGAACAAATTAATGAAGGTGACGAAAATGTTGGGATAATTGTAAAAATTGTAAATGAAAAACCGTTTTTTGTACATATGACTTTTGCTGAATATTTTATTGCTAATTATATTTGGCTGAAATTTAAATCTGTTCCTCGACTAGCCACAACAACTTTTATAAAAAATGTCATAATTAAAAATATCATTATTAGTGAGAAATATCAAATTTGTAAATTTATCCAGTCAATTGCTATAGAAGATTTAAACTCAAAACAATTTAAAGATAAGAATTTTAAAATTAATCAATTATTATTTATGATTTTAAAAACTGAGACCACAGAACCTTTTAAAATGAACGAAAAAAATCTGCTTATAAGTATAATCGAATCTGCACTGGAAACTTGTGCTGGTAATTATCAAGAAATACTTCAAAATATACAAGAGTTAGAAATTGATCTGCAAATCCGTTTGTTAAATATTTCTGCAAAATATGGGTATAAAAACATAGCAACTTACTTGAAAAATTTTTTAAATACAAATGATTTCGAATTCTGCTTACATAAGAAACAATGGGATGAAAATCCTCTCTTTTTAGCTTTAAGTAATAAAAACATTGACATTGCAGAAATACTTATTAAAGAGTATAAAATAAACGCGACTTGGCTTGATAAAAATAAAAAAAATTTAATTCAATATGTATTGGATAAACCCTACAATATCTATCTTAAGACATGTGTAATTAAATACAGCTTAAAAATAAAAATTTTGGATTATAACACTTTGATTAAATTTAAAGGAACAGAAATGCCATTATTGGTCAGTTGTATAGCAAATCGTTTGGAAAAAGATTTAATAAAATTATTAATTGATAAAGCAGATATAAATATTATTAATAAAAGCAAGCAGATCGAATTTCATATAAAGTTTTTTGAATTTTTATTTTTTTATTATGATAAAGAAGTATTAAGTTTATTGCTGGATAAAGGTTTAAATTTCAATAGAATTTTCCTTTACATTTCAAATCAAAAAAAGTATGATATTGATTTTTTGCTAACGTTTTTTTCCCAAACTAAAGGAAATTTTTTAGAAAATGCAGATTTTTTATTAGAAAAGAATGTGATATTGCCCTTTCAAGCTTTAAAATATTTTGTTAAACCATGTTTTATTTTAAATTTAATGTTTGAATTGGCGCTATTGTACGATAAAAGTGATGAGAACTATAAGTTGGAACTTACAATTTTGAAAATAATTATTGATCTTACAGATCAAAATCATGAATATAAATTGAAACTTGAGTCATATAGAAAATTATGGTTGTATTTTAAAAATGCTAAAAGAAAAGAATGTACATATATATTTAGAAGCCTATTAAAAAACCAGAAATTGGATGAAAAATTGAGAGAAAATAATGAGGTTCCGGTAGATGATTTTCAATGTTATTTTGATTTAAAAAATTTACATTTAAGTGAAACATTAAAAAATTTAATAAAAGAAGTTAATAAACATTGTGATTTGGAAGAAATTTTAGAGATATTTTGGTGTATTACACGATGTGTAGAGTCAAAATTTTTTAACAAAATAACACATAATTTGTTCTGTAAAAAAATTATAGATATGTATGAGAAAGTGTGGGAAATTTACTCTGCTCTAATACAAACAATTGATACAAAGAACGATGAAGAACTAGAGAATATGCTTAAAAATATGGAATCATTTTATTTGAAGTCAATTATTAATGGTGAGGATGAAACGTATGGTTCTCCATTGCATTTTGCTGTTTCAACTCGTAATCCAGAAGCTGTTAAAATTCTTTTACATTATGGTGCAAATCAACAAAAACAAATAAAAGAATATAATTCGTATTTATTTAAAGATTTTGCACCACCAAACAATGATTTTCGAAATTATTTTGAAGGCTATTTACCAATACACATAGCTGCTTTAACAGATAATAAAGAAATTTTTAAAATTCTATTTCAAAATGAAAGTGAAAATAATCTTAAAGACAATTTTGGACAAACTCCATTACATTACGGAGCAATTTTCGGGAATATTGAAATGTTGCAATATATTATAAAAGAAAACTTTGTTGATCCTAATATTCAAGACAATTATGGAAAAATTTTTAAAGATTACATAAATGATAGCGAAAAATTTAAGATTGTGGAAGAGTTTTTAAAAGCAAATCATTCGGAAGATAATATGAAAATGTCACCGTCCGCAAAGAAGAAAAGGCTTTTCTAAATTGATAAAAATTTAAACATTGTTTAAAAAGTTTCTATTCAATTATTATTCTAAATTTTGGTTATGTTTTTAAAATCCCTTTTTTGTTTTATAATTTTAATAAAATATAAATGTTAAAAACTTATTAAAAATTGTTGTAAATGTTAATTATGGAGTTACTGCACTTCTTTATACCCATTTGAAAAAATATACATTATTACCAAAATGAATTTAGATAAATTTGACTTAAGATAATTAATGACAGATTCTTTAAAACAGTTACTACATACTTTATATGAGATAGCTTAATACTTAATATTATAAAAAACATCACTTCTGAAGAATGAGTGAAAGGGAATAATGGTGGTTTACTTTGATTTAAAAATTAAAATTCCATATTATTTAGTATGAACGTATAGACCAAAAGGTATACTAAATTTGTCATTATGTTTGTGATGGCATATAAAAAAAAGGGGATAGATATTGTATGGATTAGATCAGAATAAAAAACTGAGTCGATTAAGTTATGTATTTCCGTTCGTACGATAACTTATAAAAATTAAACAAGCTGAAATTTTCACAAATTGATTACTATTGAAGAGCAGTTTTTCTTATAACACTTTTTGCTCAATGGGTTTGACCAGCTGCCATAAAAGTTTTTTTTCTAACACTATATTTAATAAACGTGGAGGGCATCTTTAATTTTCCCATAAGTAGTTGACATTTATGGTCGTAGTTTGAAAACTATTAGTTAAAAATGTATACTAAATTGGTTTTTTTTTTTGCAATAGCCGTCATCGCTATTGAAATCGTGCCATTTTGGTCCACAGCCAGAATTACCTGCCATACAACTTCTCTTTTTATATGATCTTTATACCTATTGAAGTGTCTGAAATTTTGCTAAAAGTAATTAACGAATGATATAATGTTTATTTTACGGTCAAACGGGTAGAGTTGACACAGTCTACTCTACTATTACACGCTTCCTCGTTTATTGAAAAACTTTTTTTTATGCCATAAATCTTAAGATTGGGATTTAAAAAAAGACTTCGGTCAACTTGACTATTATTTTGTACTTCTGCCAGCTTCAATATAATATAATACTAAGTACTAAACTTATGTTAAATTTTGTTGTACATATTATATATTCATAGAGCTTTTTAATTAGGATACAAAATACGTACTATAACATAGTTTAAATCGTACTAAAATGTTAAGAAAAAAATACAGTTTGGTATATGAAGGACAGCATTAACTCGAATTTTGGGTTCTTGACTTCAATATATATATGTTTATGTTTAGAAATATGTACGTATAATCAATATTTCAGAATATTATATATTATTAGAATAATATTTATATTTATTTAGAATTTAAATTTAATTTAATTGTACCAATTTATCCTCTCTTTAAAGCGGCTTAATCTATAGGAATAAAACTCAAAAATAGGTACTTAACAACGTTTTTATAATTAAGAAAAATTAATTATTTCAATTTCAAATGAAGTTAAACCATATGATGTTAGTTCCTATATTTATAAAATTAATAAGATTTAACACAAAAACTTATTTTTAGAATTTGTAAAATATGATGTCTAATTAAAGTAATTAACATATAGAACTTTGAACCTGTTGATTGTTCCCACTGTTTATTTGGTTATTTTTTGGGTAAAACCAATAAAAGATTGGAAAAATCATTAGATTCAAAGTTTTATAAGTTAAATAGCATTACGGTATTAAAAATTATAGTTTTCAAAGTATGTATTTAGCTTTCAGTATACTAAAACTAAACTCAACAACTCTTATATTAATTAATTAAATTTAGTACAGTTTTAAAAGTTAGTATATGTAAAAGAAATAATATTCAATACAGGTATACAAAAAAGTTGTACTAAAAATTTAAGTAATCATCAAGATTTAAGTACACTTTCATTCGTACATTCTATAAGATTATCTATATTTCTTATTAAATTTTTAATTATATTTAATATAAAATAGAAAAATAGAAAAATTACATAATTTTTTTTAGAAGCTAAAAAGGAAGCAATTAAAAACATATGAAATTAAAATAATATTTGAAATTAGTTTTTAAATATTATTTGATATCTGGCATTTAAAAGTAGAGTTTGCAATCCCGGGATCCCGTGATCTCGAAATCCCGGGATTTAATTTAATTTTGGCTAATTAAAATCCCGGGATCCCGTAATAATATCCCCGGGATTTTATGATTTCAAAGTAATTATTTTCATACATTTTTTCTAACGATTTTTTTGAATTTTTAGAAAAAATTTAGTAGACGAGATTTAATTAATCTTTTAGTAGAAAAGCGTATTACTATTTATGGGTAAAAAAAAATCATAAGGAAAACAAAACAAAAACATGTCATTATCTTCTTTCATTATCATTATCTTATTATTATACCCGTATGACTATATAGTCATACGGGTATAATAATAATCCTCATCAGCATCAATGTTTTCACCATCTTCGTCATCATCATCAGGTGTTAAACAACACCACTATTTCATGTTATCCGAAGAGAATATACCAACATAATTTCGACTTTTTCTTTCAGCGCCTGGTATATCTTCAACTAAATATCTGTCTTTACCTAAAACTTTTGTTACAATATAAGGTCCTTTAAACTTAGCTTGAAGTTTCTTTGAATATCCAGTACTACGAGGTTCATTATCAACGACTACAAGATCATCAACTTGATATGTTGTTGGTTTACGATGTCTTTTGTCGAATCTCTTCTTCCAGGATTCACGTTTAGTATTAATATTTTTAGCAACTTCATTTCTTATTTCAGACAATGTTTCGGTCTTATCATGTATTTCATCATGTAGGTGTGAAATAATTTTATTTTGCAGGATGTCGCGTGGTTTGAAATCGAATATAATTTCATGTGGACTTTTCCCAGTTGTCGATGATGTCATTGAATTAAGTGACCATTGAATATTTTTCGAAGATTCATCCCATTTTCGTTCATTTACAGCACTAGTTGATATGGCATCAGATAACGTTCTATTTACTCGTTCAATTTGACCATTGGACGGTGGCGTTCGTACAACAATTTTTATGTGTTGTATTGCATGATCATTACAGAAAATTTCAAATGCTTTCAACGTAAAAGCAGAACCTCTATCGGAAATTATGCGTGCTGGTGTTCCAACATAGCTAAAGAATTCATCTAGATGTTTTAATACCGCAGCTGCATTTGTAGTTTTAACAGCTTTCAACGATACAAATTTACTGAACGGATCAGATATACCGATTACGTACAAATTACCATGACTACTACGTGGATATGGTCCTAAATGGTTAATATGCATAGTTTTGAACGGAATAGGTTCAATATCATCATAATGCATTTCACCTTCCAATTTACGCCCTGGGTTTTTGTGATAGCAGCACTCGATGCATGATTTAATATATTTTGAAACGTAACCACGCATTTTTGGAAACCAATACCACTTTTGGATCCTTTGTAACGTTTTATCCAGACTTAAATGACCAACTAGATCATGGCATTCACGAACAATACGCCAGTGCACCATTTTTGGCACTATCCATCGTTTTATATCATAAATTTTTTTGAACAGTCGTCCATTTTCAACACAATATTCTTTTTTTATGTGTTTATCTACAGGTTCAGCTTTAAGTTTTCCAAATATTTCTTTCAAATTTGCATCTTGTAATTGCATCGTTAACAGCCAATCAATTTCATTAATTTCGACGTTCATGATTCTTAATGACGCAGTTTCCACTTCAGCAACACTATCTTCGTTAGGCATTCGGCTTAAAGCATCTACGTGTGTCATTCGGCTTCCACTTCGATGTTCCAAAACAAAATCAAAGTCCTGCAACCGCAACCACCATCTCGCAATTCTAGGTATTAGTTCCTTTTTTTGCATGGTTGTCTTAAGAGATGTGCAATCAGTCACAACCTTAAATCCAAGTAAATAATATTTGAAGTGTTGCAATGATTCGACACTGGCTAAAGTTTCAAGCTCATAGCTATAAAATTTATTTTCAGAATCAGATGTAGTTCTACTAAAGTATGCAACAGGCTTAAATGTTTTATTATCTAGTTGCAACAATATCCCAGCAAGACCATCAGCACTAGCATCAGTATGGACTTCATGCGTACCATTTACATTATAAGAGACTAATAATGGTTTATTTATTAATATTTTTTTTAATTTTATAAATGAATCATTTTGTTCTTTCATCCAATTAAATTTTACTTCTTTTTTTAGCAATTGAGTTAATGGTTTTGCTATAATAGCAAAATCTTTAACGAACTTTCGAAAATAACTGCAAAGTCCAAGGAATTGTCTTACTTCTTTTACATTAGTTGGTTGCTTAAAATTTTCCACAGCCGTCGTTTTAGCTGTACCAGGATAAATACCATTAGGAGTTATTTTATGTCCTAAATAATCGATTTCATTTTGTAAAAAGGAAGATTTTTTTAAATTTAACGTTAAGTACAATGATATTTCGTAAAGTATTAAATGTTTTTCGTAATCTTCTTTTGTCAAAATACCAATGAGAATGTCATCCATATATATTTGAATATTATCATCAATTTCAGATTTAAATTTTGACATTAATTGTTGGAAGACGGTTGGGGCGTTTTTAAGTCCGAATGGCATACGCTTAAACTCGTATAGACAATTCGGGGTAATAAAAGCCGTATATTTTCGACTATCTTTATTAATTGGTATTTGATAGAAACCGCTGTTTAAATCTAATGATGTGAAATATTTATAAGAACTTGCTATCTGAAGTTCTTCTTCAATATTTGGTGTAACACATAATTCTTTTTTGGTATATCACCATTTTTTTTTTTAACCAATAATACCGGACTTGAATAATTAGATTTCGATGGTATAATAATATCTTTTTCCAATAGTTCATCAACAATTTCATTAATACGTTCCTTTTTTGCGTACGGTACACGATATGGTTTCTGTTCAATAGGTTTTTCTGTACCTAATTTAATTAACATTTCCGTTTCATTAGTTAAACCGATATTTTTCAAATCATTTGGAAAAAAAAATTTAAATTCGTTCAATAAATCTAATAATGAATTTCGTTAATTATCATTCAGTTGTGAGCCATATTGTATTTCACTTTCAATAATTGGTTCTCGTTCATTTTTACGTTCAATAATATTTTTAAGTTCAATAACATTTGGTTTAAATATACGTTCCAAAACCAACGTTCCGTTCTCTTTTATCATCCTAATGTCAGGTAAATCTATTAAGTCTCTGCCAATTAATAGTGGCACAGGTACACAATCATTATCTACTATATAAATGGTAGCATCAACATTCTATTAATGTCTTTTTATTTCCCGAACTCGGTAACGAATATTCTTTTAATTTCGCTTTTAAAGCTTTAATTGTCATATTTTCAAAATTTGGGGTTACGACCGCATTAGTACCAGTAGCATTCATTTTTATTATTTTTTTTATTTTTATGGCGCACCACTACCAAATAACTAATATTTATTACCGAAACCGATATAATATATATGTAAATAAATTTTGTGGTTAATCACCACGCACTAATGCAAAATATGTCTATACTAGTAAAAAAGCCTGTCGGACGACAGGTATAATTTAAATTTCTCTTTTTATATATATTCTTTTTTCCTGCTATTGCGCTACTGAACCAATAAAAGGAAATACGTTACCTAAAGAACATTAAGTTAACATTATAATAGTTTGTTTTAGTTTTGTAAGTGATAATAAAATAGAAGTATACATACTAAAGTGTAAAAAATTTCATTATACGTTTTTATTAAAATTTTCTGTATCTACCTGTTAACAGATTTCTCATACGTTTTGATTTTTTTTTTCTGTTCATAATTTACATTTTATAAGTTTCATTTTTTCTTTCTCTTTTGAATGTAAGTATTTGTAATTAGAAGTATGTTCCATGTGTGAATAACACTTAACATTAACATAATGCAACAGCAGCAGCGTCTTTTATTATATTTATAAAAAATAAAAACTACAAATTGTAGTTAGTTATTAGTTCTGTAAGTGATATTTAAATAAAAGTATACATACTGAAATGTAAAAAATTTCTTTATACGTTTTTATTAAAATTTTCTGTATCTACCTGTTAACAGATTTCTCATACGTTTTGATTTTTTTTTTCTGTTCATAATTTACATTTTATTCTCGTTTCATTTTTTCTTTCTCTTTTGAATGTAAGTATTTGTAATTAGAAGTATTTTACATGTGTGAATAACACTTAACATAACATAGGGCATGCTGGTCAGCAGCAGCAGGAGCAGTTTGTCTTTTATTATATTTAGAAGATATTTTCTTTTTGACCAAATTTTTCCTATTTTTTTTGGTTAAGATCGGACCAAAACTTCGGGTAGCTCTCGAACAACTAACTTTTTCAACTCCAACATTTTCATACAAAAATTTTAAATTTTGCTTGCATCTTGAAATTATATGAATTTTGTTTTTTTGTTTTTTTGTTTTTTTGTTTTTGTTACAAAAAGTAGATAACGATTTCGAGTTAGAATTTCATATGATTTAAATGATGCGTAGTTTATTTAAGATAAGCAAAAAAGAAGACAAAGATTTTTTTTAAGTAAATGGCTTATTGATATTGATAGATTGATAGATTATGAATATGATGATTATTATATGAATATGATCATATGAAGTTGATTTTGCTTAAGTTTAATATATTGGTGAATTAAAAATTAATTATAAGAGATAGAATTGAAAAATTAGAGCAAGAGTTTTGAAAATCACACAAAACAATTTTTGGACATTTTTGAGGTTCCCTATTCTTTTTGTTTAAGACCAGATCAAGGTTTTGGGGAGCTGCCACACAACTTCTTTGCACCAATATGAATTTCTTAGAAACTGATTATACTACGAGGATGAAAATTACACACTGTTAGTTATATAATGGATCGAGCACTTATATGAAGTTTCAAAATGTTACGGCCCCATTTTCGGGGGGCTGCTATACAACTTCTTTGCACCAATATGAATTTCTTGGAAACTGATAATACTACGAGGATAAAAATTACACACTGTTAGTTATATAATGAATCGAGCACTTATATGAAGTTTCAAAATGTTACGGACCCGTTTTCGGGCAGCTGCCATACAAAGTAATCAATTCGATAACTGTGAATCTAATGAAGCTACGAGGTTAAAATCAAAACTGGGCAGATAAAGTAATAGAACAAGTTAGTTGGCAAAGTTGGACATCACTCGGACCAACTTTTAGGGTGGGCTATTTTTTTTTTTTTATGGGATAATAAGTTAATCAAAAATTATGGGATACCTAATAAGTTAAATATTTTTTAAACTATTTTACTTTCTTATATTTTTTTGTAATATTTATAATAGCATAGGGGAAATAAATAACGGTTAGTGGGTATGCACGGGTATCTAAAAGTTGACAAGGGCAACTATAATCTTCCTCGTTTTTTTTATATTATTTATTTTAAATTCATATGTTAACTTAAAATTTATTACGTAAAATACTTACTCAACTAAATTTTTTCTCACTTTTATCACAATTTTTTGTCACAAATTTAATCAATTATTAATTTATATTAGAGTGCGCGAAAATTTGTGTTTATCGATGTCCAACACGACACTAAAATATTTTAGCTTACTTGATTAGAATTTTTTGGGAATTTAAAAAATAACGAAAATTTCTTAAACGCCGTTAAACCATATAAACAAACCAAGTACCATACCACATATATGTAGATTAAAAATTGAGTTATGTAATATACATATATATATTATAAATTATTTAGTATCACTTTTTTGTCCATATACAATTTATTAGATTTCTATTTTCTGAATTTAAAAGATAATATACTCATTCGATGGGTCCAAAAAATAACGACGTTAGTCAAGTTTGATATGACGATTAAAATATTTGTCTTAGGTATAAGCATAGAAAAAATAAATTACATATAGAAGGGACACCTCGAATAAAAATTTGCGATATAATTTTAATAAGAGAGCTTTTGACTTGCCTGCACTCGTAGAAAGCTTTTAATTTTTTCTATGATCATAGCAGCATACTATGATACCATGATACAAGAAATACTAAGATAACGTCAATATGAGTTTCATTTTTGTCTCGTTCTGCGCATGTCGTCATATGAGAACAAATAAAAATTTTATAGAATAAATGTATAGAAAATTAATGTATCGGTATAGATTATCATGGGCATAGATCATATGATAAAATTTCATAATTTTTTTATTACATATATAAAAATATAAATATATTGTAAAAAAATTTTTTTAATTTTGTTAATTAATATAATATATTGATTTGTGTACATAGATAAGTATTATTATACCCTACACATGATACTAAGAAATTTAAGATTAACTTAAATTTTTCTAGTGTGGGGTGTTTATAAGTCGGTTGATTCGACTTACTGTTATATTTACTTGTTTATTTATTTTATCAGTAACAGTATTTCAAATAGTTATTAGAGCAGTTGAAAATATAATTTTAAATTAAAATGCGAACAGTATAATTTATTTATTTAAGTAACAGTTTTAATTAGTTTTCTTTTTCTTGACTTTAACTTTCATTGATTAATCAGCTCCCTGTTTAACTTTCTCATTCGGAAAAACATGCGAGAACGAAAAAAAAGAGTTTTTACTTTTTCATCGCAGTCCACTTTCTCTGCAAGCATTTTTAAATGTTGTAAATAATTTTCTCTTATGTCCAGTACACTTCCATTTACAACGTTAAATATATTTTCTAATTCATTTAAATGAAACATAATTTCAGATGTTGGTTTGGAAAGTCCACCTTCGCTCAAATGATTAACCCAAGTGTATGAATGCTCATTACTTAAAATATTGGGTACTGTTTCCTTTAATTTGTGGCAGATGTATCCCGCTAAGTTTTCCAAACCATCAAATTCTAAGGATTCAAATTGTTCTTTTTCACTGCATTAATTTTTTTTCTACTGGGCTCAATAGCAATTTTTTTTAGAATTGTAGCTAAACAAAAATAATTCCTATATTAGTTCACTATTAGATTAATTATAAGAAAAATACCTGCTAGTGGAGATTTAAGACCTTCTAGATCTGGAGTATCATCACAATTTACATTACCATTTTCGGATATTGCACCTTAAATAAATAAAACTCGAATTACTTAATAAAATAAAACTCGAATTACTTACATCTCTTCCTTTAAAATATTCAGATTTGTGTTATCAGTTTGGATACAGACGGGCTGACTTAATTGATCACTCACGTCTGAAGTTTCAGTATTATCAGGTAAAGAAAATTCAAACTCATCGGGCTTTTTCAATAATTCCACGACTATTTCTTTAGAAACTTTAGCTTTTGCTCTTTGTGACCTTTTAGAAACACTGCCATTATTATTTTCATCAATACGACTCGGTATTGCATTTGGTTTTAGACGACGGTAATCCAGTGCCGGCGCTACGCTTTTTGGCGCCCTGTGCACTTTTTGAAAACGCCGCCCTGGAAAAGTTCGTTTCCACATCATCCTTGAGGTAGAACTTTCAATGCATTTTTTTTAAAGAGGTGTCCCACGAAGGTATAATCCTCAATAACAAAAATTTTAACCGATAACAAATTATTAAAAAAGTTAAAATTAATTAAAACATTATGAAAAAATTTAAAATACTAAAATTTAATTCTACGCGCTTTTATTTTTGCAAAGTCGTTAACTAATTCTTCGTAGTCCAAATTTTCAAGAAGTTCGCTTTCAATTGATATAGTTGCTAATCCTACTAATCTATCTTGAGTCATTGTTGTTCTCAAATAATTTTTTATAATTTTTAATTTTGAAAAACTACGTTCTGCTGAAACTACTGTAATAGGTATTGTTGAATTTTTAAAGCTATAACTAAATTGGGAAATAATATTTCTAATTTTTTTTCAAATATAAATTCTAATGTTTCAATAGTGGAGAAAGTAGGTTTTTCTTACAAATTACAATATCTTTAAGCTTTACTGCACTAAATTTAAAAAAAAAAACAATCAAACAATAAAATTTTTATAACTTTTAAAAAATGAGAATTTAGATATTTAAATTTTTCAAATGTTTTAATTAATATGTATTATATGTATTTAATTAATAATATTTGAAAAATAATTTGATTTGACATTAAAAAGGCAGTTTAAATAAAAAATGCATTAAAAAAAATTAACATGCTAATCTAGTAGGTAGGTACTATAAAACTTTTTTTTTATTATTTCTATACTCTATAGATTATAAATATAATTATTTATAATTCAGTGTTTTTTTTTTGTTCCTCCATATAAAAATATTTCATGTACGTACCTACTAAAAATAATAACATTTTTTAAGAAAATAACACACAGAACAGTGTTTTTTTTTTGTTCCACCATATAAAAATATTTCATGTACCTACTAAAAATAATAACATTTAACATTTTTTAAGAAAATAACACACAGATGACAGAACAGTGTTTTTTTTTTGTTCCTCCATATAAAAATATTTCATGTACGTACCTACTAAAAATAATAACATTTTTTAAGAAATAACACACAGAACAGTGTTTTTTTTTTGTTCCACCATATAAAAATATTTCATGTACCTACTAAAAATAATAACATTTAACATTTTTTAAGAATTAATAATGTTTTTTGTTCTAATTCTCTAATCATGGACCATGGTATTTGTATATTTATACAAATATATGTAGTATTAGTATAGTATTATATTTATATGTATTATATATACACATTACACACAGCTATTACTATATGTTCTCAAATCTCAATTAATAAAGTAAGAATCAAAAGAATAAGAATACAACATAATCAAAGAAAAATTTAAGAGAATAATGAATAAGAAATAAAAGAATAAAAGATAAAGAATAAAAATAAATTGCTCTTATTTCAATAATTTATATTGAAATTTGAAAGAGTAGTATGTTATTTACTTATTTTATTTTCTCATTTCTGATTCTGTAATAAAATAAGCCATATGAACATCAAAAAATCACTGTTCCTTAAATTAGAAAATGTAGTACAAAAATAAAAATGTTATTTTTTGGTCTTATAGATTTTGTTGTTGTATAAGGTGCACTTTTTTTAAATTGATAATTTTGTTCAATAGCTTGTTGATATGAATGTTAGGAGGAATGTTATTACTTATTAGAAGAATTTAGAAAAGAGAAAAATAAATTACTCTTTCAATATTTTTATGATAGCTGCTGTTGAAAGAAAACTTATATTATTTTCTTATTCTATGGAAAGAGTTTGATAACCACAATAAGCCATATGAACACCAAAAAATCACTGTTCCTTAAATTAGAAAATGTAGTACAAAAATAAAAATGTTATTTTTTGGTCTTATAAGATTTTGTTGTTGTATAAGGTGCACTTTTTTTAAATTGATAATTTTGTTCAATAGCTTGTTAATATGAATGTTAGGAGGAATGTTATTACTTATTAGAAGAATTTAGAAAAGAGAAAAATAAATTACTCTTTCAATATTTTTATGTTAGCTGCTGTGAAAGAGAACTTAGTTATATTATTTTATTTTCTTATTCTCTAATCTATGGAAAAAATTTGATAACCACAATAAATACAAATGAACACCAAAAAATCGCTGTTCCTTAAATTATAAAATGTAGATAGGTAAAAAATAAAACATGCTTTATTTTATATGATATTGAAAAAACAAATTTCGAATACATTTTTTCAATACTTATTTTATTATTATATAATTTTTTGTTAGATAAAAAATTTTTTTTTTTTAATTTCAATTGAAAATTTGCCGCCCTTAAATTCTGGCGCCCTGTTTTACTGTGCATACTGTGCATATGAAAGCGCCGGCCCTGCGGTAATCACATAATCCTAAAAATTAATTTTATTATTTATATAAAGTATATAAGCTGTTTTTAAACATAATATAGTTTTTACCCATTTGAAATTGTAAATTATTTTCAAAATCTTCATCGGTGAAATGCATGCTGCATATTCTGGCAGTTTTAATATTAAACTTGTCTTTCCTTCCACAAAAATTAACCCATTTTTTTATTAAAATTGGACATTTTGGGAACTGATGAAACCCGATGTATAAAATGTTTTCTTTTTTTCTATTGCAATTATTGCAGTTAATTACTGCACACAACATTTTATTTAATTTAAAATTTTGTCTTTATTCACTTTTTTATTTTTTAGCTTTAATTTTAGCTTTATCCTCTTAATTAAATATATTAAATATTTATAAATATATTAAATTTAATATAAATATATTAAATTTTATTTTAGTTTTAACTTTTAACTTTTAACTTTTAACAATAACAATACCAATAACACTTGTTTATATTTTTAAAATAAATAACACTTGTTGCATGTTCTCATGTTACGTCACTATTTTAAAAAGAGAACAAAGTGAAGTTGGTTGATATGCGCATGACGTTATCTTAGTATTTCTTGTATCATGCTATGATACTATTTATTTTGTTATTAAACACAAATAAATAAAATTATAATATGTATACATATATTCATTCACGTCACCAATGCATGTCAACGCAAATACAGAATAAAGAGTAATAGAGGTGTATTTCATAGTAAAAGATCGTCTGCTTTGTATTTAATACACATTTATATTAAATATAAATATATTAATATTTAATATAAATATTAATATATTATTTTAATATTTATATTAAACATTTAAATATATAAAATATTATTTAATATTGTTAATTTTAATATGTACCTACCTATATTTTATTTTAATATACATATAATTTAAAATCCATAGTATTTTAACAGATATTAGGTTTTGAAAAGCCAAATAAAATTTGAAATTTATCTTAGAATGTTTTCTGTGAAGAAAAATGTTAAAAACTATAAGACCTTTTCTTCAATTTGAAGAAATCCCATCTTAACTACGTAAAGTATTTTGCACATTATATACATAAAATGTTTGAACTTTATTTTTTGCATCTTACCTTTAAAAATTTCGCTGATGTTTTTAAAAATGTGCTAAAAAGACCACGACAATTATATAATATGGAAATTATTGATTCTTTCATTCAGATAGATTATGATTGATATTAAAAACTATAAACTTACTTAACTAAAAAAAAATATTATTTAGATTTTATTACTTATTAACTTAAATATTATGGATGATTGATTCTAAAAACTATAAACTTACTTAGCTAAACAATAATATTAGCTCAATTTTATGGCTTATTAACTTAAAAATTATTATAAAAAATGCTTGTTAACCTATTTATATTTATAATGTAAAGATTAAATATATGTAGTTAGTTGTATACAACAAAGATATCAATTTTTCTTTTCTCCTCTCTCTAATACCTATATTAAGTTTAGCCAAATTCTTGGACTGCCGAGAGCTAGTTCTTGATATTTTTTCAGATTCCCAAACACAAAACTTTCGCAACAATACCAGTATAAAATAATCTAGAATTTTTAAATGATGGTGATAGCACTGGTTATTTTTTGTAAATAAATCAGAAAATTTGTTAGAAGCGGACGTTTTTATAATACATAATTCAACGATATTTTTCTTAATATTTTCAATTTCAGGTGTTTTGTTTGTAACTGCTTTAAAAATATTTAAATGGAAAGAACAAATTTCAAAAAAATAGTTTGTGGGCGCTATCATTTTTCCAAAAGTCAGTCTGTTTTGAATAATTTTTTTGGAATATAAATCTTTCAGATGTGCTTTGTAACGATATTGTTTCACCCGTTTTTCTCATAATATTTTCACAATTCACACAGTTAATTTGAGGGAGTATTCTAAAAAGTACAAACCCTGCGAAATATCTAAGTGAAAGTTCTTCTGCAATAAAAATATCATTTTCAATAATATTGTATTCTGGCATTTCTTCATCTTTTTCTGGACTATTATTTTCTTCCTCAACGTTTTGTTTCCGTCTTCTATTTGTTTCATTAAAATTGATATCATCATTTGATTCAAAACTCGAACTTGTTTCAACAATACTTTCGAAGGAGAAAACATCATTATCAGGCTGGCAATTTGAATTATGTGAAAAATATGATATTTTATGGCATATAATTTTGGCAAGTGTATTAGAAAGATTATAAAGAGAAGGGTTTTTATTAAATCCACCTTTAGCTCTAATTGCGGAAAATAAATTTTCTATTGGATCTTGGTTGATTTTGTTCGTTAAAAAAAAATTCAGCTCCGGATTCAGCTCATTAAAAAGGTCTTCAGACAAAGCTAAAGTAGTCTTAATTGTTTGCACTAATCCGTCTAACCAAAAACTCTTATTGATATCTTCGAAATTAATTGTATTTAGCTTATCCAAAACATTTTCCAAAAAATCGCGAGTGACTCCTATACGTTTTAGAGGATTTCTGTACAAATTTTTGCTAAATGGTTTTGAACTATTAAGACAATCAAACAAGTTGTTCATAAATTCGAAGAAATTTGCCGTTGAAATTGCGTTTTCTTCAGTTTTTGAACTATACATTCCTACTTGATGTGCAGTTTGAATAGCAGCCTTCATAGTGTTACTAAAAACTTGTGCAGCATATGAAACTTTTATTTTTTGCCAATTATTAGGTTTTACATGTCCTAATGTTAATTTGCAACACATTTTTGTAGAATTACCTTTTTCCGCATAAAATATCTCCTCAACACATTTCCAAGAAACAATACCTCCTTCGAAAAAAATATTTTTCACCAATAAGGCATTACGAGCACTTTTTAGTAAATGGGGAACATCATAAACTGCATATATTTTAGAAGATTTGTGAAAAAAGTACGGTTTATTTTTAGGTACTCCTTGGTCATTTGCTATGCACCTTATATTAAACCCAGAGTTACTGCAATAATCAATTACGTTTTTAATTTTCTCAACTAAAATTTTGCCGAAAATAGGTTTTTCTGTAGCGTAAAAACTAATTATGTATTTCCAATTTGAAAATAGTGCTCTTATCATAAACACGCATACGTATTTAGCAACTTGGTTTATTTTTTTATCACCACAATCTTGATATCCTACAATTGAATCTTGATTTTTGCAATAAAACAGCGTTTGTTGTATCGCAATTTCATCCAAAATTAACACTACCTCCCTTTTTTCCGGTGGTAGATTCGATGAAAGAGATCTTAAAATGTCAATATCAATGATACCTGGTGTAAGGTTTTTAATTGGCTGCGACCGATTTAAAGTTCTTAAACAAGGTAAATTTAAATTATTTGTTAAATATTTATAAAATGAAGGTGATTTATAATTCATGTCAAGCGCTAATTCTTTTTCCTCTTTTTTCCAATATAATTTCTTGGATTTTGGATGTAATATCATCTTACTGAATATTTTCACATTAGTATTTACCCCCTTTAAACCATCAATCAAAAATGATAATGAACATTTCCTTTGTTTCACTTGTCGTCGTTTTGCAGACGATACAAGATGCGCTTTCTTTATTGTATTTATTTTGTTACTTGCTCTTATTTTCTTGTATTTCTCTAAGAGTTTCGTATATTTTGACGTATAAAATTTTAAATTCTTTTGCGACTTCAAACAAAAGTTACAGTTTGCATCTGATCTTTCTAATGTTTCTTCCATTTTAACGCGAAAAAGTGGGGGTTCGTAAATAGTTAATTCACTAAAAGTTAAATCCTCATCATTTTTTTTTGAAATATTTGAATACGATTTTCCGTTAAATAAAACGGGAATGTGATCAAATGTATTATCCGTGTTATTTTCAATTAAATTTAAAGTTGGTATTGCTCCCTTTTTTAATGTTTTTTTTTCCTATATCTGAAGTTTTAAAATAATGGCTACAAACATAAAAATTTTTTGTTTTCGGTGCATTATTTAATTTCAAAACCGAAAACCACTCGTTTCTAAACCTGTAAAATTTTAACGAAGGATTGTCTCTTTTCTTTTTCCCACAAGAAGGAATCAAGCAACTTACTCCCCAAACCCTTTTACGATCAATAATATTTTAACTAAAATCGTAATATTAAATTAATTATGAAACCAATTAATTTTTTGTACACGTAGGTACTACTTAGATATATACATTTGTACTTACCATTTACCAATTACAAAAGTATTTTTATAAATTTGACTTATTGATTGAAATATTTTAATTTTACTTATTGATTTAAATGTTATATTATTGAAATGTTTTATGTTTTATTTGACTTATTTATTGAATTAAAAATTGAAATGTTTATAAATTTGAATTATTGATTGAAATAAACTAAATGAAAAGGCAAATTATATTTATAATATTGTTTTGTACCTATATTATTTTTTAATTTATTTACCTACATACATTCTTATAACCATAAATATATTCACCAAGAAATTGTTATTAAAATTAAATTCATTACCAACTTACGAGTACCTACATATTATCTTTTTAACTTATTTTCCAGAAAACAAATTTACGAATTGAACAATATTTCATTATTTTGATATTATATTAAGCAGCATCATAAATCAGAATCCCATACTAAGTTCTTTTCTTCTGTTTTTACTTTTTATATTACTCTACTTTATTCTGTATTTGCATTGACATGAATATATACATACAATAAATACCTACATATTATAATTTTATTAACAAAATAAATAGTATCATAGTATGCTGCTATGATCATAGAAAAAATTAAAAGCTTTCTACGAGTCAAAAGCTCTCTTATTAAAATTATATCGCAAATTTTTATTCGAGGTGTCCCTTCTATATGCATGATACAAGAAATACTAAGATAACGTCATGCGCATATCAACCAACTTCACTTTGTTCTCTTTTTAAAATAGTGACGTAACATGAGAACATGCAACATGATACAAGAAATACTAAGATAACGTCATGCGCATATCAACCAACTTCACTTTGTTCTCTTTTTAAAATAGTGACGTAACATGAGAACATGCAACAAGTGTTATTTATTTTAAAAATATAAACAAGTGTTATTGGCATGATACAAGAAATACTAAGATAACGTCATGCGCATATCAACCAACTTCACTTTGTTCTCTTTTTAAAATAGTGACGTAACATGAGAACATGCAACAAGTGTTATTTATTTTAAAAATATAAACAAGTGTTATTGGTATTGTTATTGTTAAAAGTTAAAAGTTAAAAGTTAAAACTAAAATAAAATTTAATATATTTATATTAAATTTAATATATTTATAAATATTTAATATATTTAATTAAGAGGATAAAGCTAAAATTAAAGCTAAAAAATAAAAAAGTGAATAAAGACAAAATTTTAAATTAAATAAAATGTTGTGTGCAGTAATTAACTGCAATAATTGCAATAGAAAAAAAGAAAACATTTTATACATCGGGTTTCATCAGTTCCCAAAATGTCCAATTTTAATAAAAAAATGGGTTAATTTTTGTGGAAGGAAAGACAAGTTTAATATTAAAACTGCCAGAATATGCAGCATGCATTTCACCGATGAAGATTTTGAAAATAATTTACAATTTCAAATGGGTAAAAACTATATTATGTTTAAAAACAGCTTATATACTTTATATAAATAATAAAATTAATTTTTAGGATTATGTGATTACCGTCGTCTAAAACCAAATGCAATACCGAGTCGTATTGATGAAAATAATAATGGCAGTGTTTCTAAAAGGTCACAAAGAGCAAAAGCTAAAGTTTCTAAAGAAATAGTCGTGGAATTATTGAAAAAGCCCGATGAGTTTGAATTTTCTTTACCTGATAATACTGAAACTTCAGACGTGAGTGATCAATTAAGTCAGCCCGTCTGTATCCAAACTGATAACACAAATCTGAATATTTTAAAGGAAGAGATGTAAGTAATTCGAGTTTTATTTTATTAAGTAATTCGAGTTTTATTTATTTAAGGTGCAATATCCGAAAATGGTAATGTAAATTGTGATGATACTCCAGATCTAGAAGGTCTTAAATCTCCACTAGCAGGTATTTTTCTTATAATTAATCTAATAGTGAACTAATATAGGAATTATTTTTGTTTAGCTACAATTCTAAAAAAAATTGCTATTGAGCCCAGTAGAAAAAAAATTAATGCAGTGAAAAAGAACAATTTGAATCCTTAGAATTTGATGGTTTGGAAAACTTAGCGGGATACATCTGCCACAAATTAAAGGAAACAGTACCCAATATTTTAAGTAATGAGCATTCATACACTTGGGTTAATCATTTGAGCGAAGGTGGACTTTCCAAACCAACATCTGAAATTATGTTTCATTTAAATGAATTAGAAAATATATTTAACGTTGTAAATGGAAGTGTACTGGACATAAGAGAAAATTATTTACAACATTTAAAAATGCTTGCAGAGAAAGTGGACTGCGATGAAAAAGTAAAAACTCTTTTTTTTCGTTCTCGCATGTTTTTCCGAATGAGAAAGTTAAACAGGGAGCTGATTAATCAATGAAAGTTAAAGTCAAGAAAAAGAAAACTAATTAAAACTGTTACTTAAATAAATAAATTATACTGTTCGCATTTTAATTTAAAATTATATTTTCAACTGCTCTAATAACTATTTGAAATACTGTTACTGATA
Organism: Dolichopus griseipennis; assembly: GCA_963082915.1. Taxonomy (NCBI): domain Eukaryota; kingdom Metazoa; phylum Arthropoda; class Insecta; order Diptera; family Dolichopodidae; genus Dolichopus; species Dolichopus griseipennis. The sequence continues at coordinate 42,993,356 of OY720441.1, forward strand.
AAATAAATAAACAAGTAAATATAACAGTAAGTCGAATCAACCGACTTATAAACACCCCACACTAGAAAAATTTAAGTTAATCTTAAATTTCTTAGTATCATGTGTAGGGTATAATAATACTTATCTATGTACACAAATCAATATATTATATTAATTAACAAAATTAAAAAAATTTTTTTACAATATATTTATATTTTTATATATGTAATAAAAAAATTATGAAATTTTATCATATGATCTATGCCCATGATAATCTATACCGATACATTAATTTTCTATACATTTATTCTATAAAATTTTTATTTGTTCTCATATGACGACATGCGCAGAACGAGACAAAAATGAAACTCATATTGACGTTATCTTAGTATTTCTTGTATCATGTTCTATATGTAACTAGCTAATACCCGGTGCGCGTTGCTGCGCCTCTCAATGGAGGTTTAATTAAAGTTGATGTTACTGCAAAAAGTTAACACAAAAATTACCCCCAAAAATTAAAATGTATGAAAGCAATCTTTTTAAAACGATTTTTCTAGGATTATTCTAGTAATTTTTGAAACTTTTTGTAATTCAAAGCAGTACAAATTACTTTCCAAAGTTTGACGTAATTTACTTCCAAAAAATTTTTTTGACCAATCGTAGGACCGACTGTTAACATACTCAACTCCATTTTCAAGTTGCTTCACACATATAAAATTTGAGGTCAACCGGTCAAATCATTTCTAATTTAGAGTAAAGTATTGAAAAAACCTACAAAAAGCTGTTGGGCCGCAATGGGTTAATGGAACTCAACAAAATTTTTTTTGGGGCTTTCTTTTAAGCCAAAGCAGAATTTCGTAAAATCGGACAAAATTTGGACCCAAAAATTTTTTTGACCACCCGTCGGCCCGACATGGGTTAACAAATTCCAAAACTGTTAATAGTGTCTACTCAATCCTCAAGGAGCATCACGTATACAAAATTTGAAGTCAATTGGTCAAACCGTTTCGAATTTAGAGTAAAGTATTGAAAAAAACTATAAAAAGCTGTTGGGCTGCAATGGGTTAATGGAACTCAACAAAATTTTTTTTGGGGCTTTCTTTTAAGCAAAAGCAGAATTTCGTAAAATCGGACAAAGTTTGGACCCAAAATTTTTTTTGACCACCCGTCGGCCCGACATGAACAAATTCCAAAATTCTTTATAGTGTCTACTCAATTCTCAAAGAGCATCACGTATACAAAATTTGAAGTCAATCGGTCAAACCGTTTTCATTTTAGAACAAAGAAGTTTAAATACTTGCACCACAGCCCCAACTTGGCGGTCCGTTAGAGCAAAATTTTTAGGCCACGATTTCCTTCCGTACCCAAAAACCTCTATATACAAATTTCCATGAAAATCGGTTGGGCAGTTTAGGACCCAACTCGCTACATACAAACAAACAAACAAACAAACAAACAAACAAACAAACAAACAAACAAATAAACAAACTTTCGCTTTTATATATATAGATTTATTTTTTCTATGGTATAAGTAAATTCATAAATTTTTTTTTTACTTGTTAATTTTTTATAATTAAATTTCTTATAAATAATATTTTTTTGGTCTTAAGTATAGTTACAACGAAACAAAATTAAAACAAGGTAGAATGTAAACCAAAGGTAAGCCTTCTTATATTAGCATCTTTAGGAGAAATAAAGAAAGAAAAATATGCCGTAAAGAACGTCATAAGTCTTGAAGATCACAGAATAAAATTGTTTAAAATATTTTTCAACGGTTTTTTCAATTTTACATTTAAAATCGCGAATTTTAATTTGTATTCTTAATTTATTCAAAAAAATAACAAACTTACAATAAAATATATTTCCAATATTTTTGAACTCATTTTTCTTAAAACATCATTTTAGATTTCCATCGTTATAATTTGGAGCCATCGATATATTATAATTTCATAAATCGTATTTATTCAGATTTCAAAATTTTTATTAAAAAAATAAAGTCAACAAAGCTTTTATTTTGTTTTTGTTTTTTTTTTGTTTTTTCTTTCTCTAATTTAATAATGAGAGTATAAAGCTTTAAGCTTTTTTTTTTATTTCTTTCTGTTTATTTTAAAGAGCTTGAATTTTAAGCTTATAGCAAAGATAATGAATACAACCACAACGTACAATATCTTCAGGCCATGACACTCAGAGAAAAAAAGATTTATCGGCGACCGATTTAACACGTAGTCTTATGGGAATAGGGAGCTTTATCTCGGCGGCCGCTTTTAAAATTATAATAACTCACAAATTTGCAACTTTTTTAATTTCGTTCAAAGACGACCGTAAAATTCAGTTTTTTACAATTTTTATAACATATTCAAATATAAAAAATCTTAATATTTTAATTCAGAAATTCTTTTTTGAAAAAAAACCTCCATATATTTTACTTTTTTTAAAAGCTTCTTACTAAGCTTTCAATGAGAGTGATAATTTTATTAATATGCTACAGTGTTGGCAATACATAAATCGACAAAACTAGTTAAAACTAGTTTTTAAACTAGTTTTAAAAATATTGAATTGGAAAATAACACAGCAAATTCAATTTAAAAAACCAAAAAAGAGTTTATGTAAAAATAATATTGTGAAATAAATTGTATATAAAAAATATTTTTATATGTAAATAATATAAAATACGATATTAAAGTTTTTAGCTGAGACCAAAAGGCTAGTTTCATATATTCCGATAAAATATTTTTAAAAGTTTTGGCTGATTTTTTTGCAAGGCCTGAGAAGCATGCAACTTCCAAACTATTATCAATTATAATTCTATACTTAATTTCACATCCGAAATAGTTATTATTTTTCAAAAAATATAAAATGACATTATTTGCATTCTTATAAACCAGCCATTCCTTTTTATTTACCAGCAAGACCTGCCAATCAGGTCCTTAATTTTTAAAAAAGCGCTTATCCGTATTTTTTTTAATGATTCTTGTTTTGGAAATTTAAAATATGAAACTTTAATCGAGCAAAAATCATAATTTAACATCCAGAAACAGAACATTTTAAAATCATAATTTATTAAAAAGTTGCAAAATGTTAATCTTAATATACTTAAAAAATTTAATTTAAAATTTTAAAAAGAGTAATACCTATAATTAACTTTAAAAAACTATCTATTAAAGTACGGCTATTTTTTGCACGCACTTTTTTTTTTTTTTACTGTTAAAAACTGTATACAAACAAATAAATATTCCTACCCAGAAATATGGTTGAATGATGCTAAGAACGGTATAAAATTTTGAATTCTTTCATTTTATGCTGAAAAATACGATTTGAAATTTAATTTTTTTATGAGCATAAAGAAAAAACTTCAAAGTTTATTTTGATATATAATTTATATATTTTTATTAAAATTAAAAATATAAAAACTCGATATTAAAACCAATTTACCTACCAAAATTACATCACAGATTATTATAAAGCTTTTGAAGTTAGGTTAGGTTTTCTAAAATTATTTAAAATTTTTACTCTTGTGTACTCTCATTATTTTTTGACAGTATCAAAATGGCTACGTTATGAAATGCACGGAAAAAATTGAAAAATATTTTTTTAGGGAAACATATTAAAAATTTTGAATTCATAGCTGAATTTTTGATATGTTTTAAAAAAAACTCCAAATTTTATTTTTATGTAAAATTCAGAGTGTTTAGGGAAATATTTAATAAAGAGAAGTTTAAAAGAAAATATGGTTAAAATCATAAAAGTTTTTATTTTTTTCCAAAAAATTACAAAAAAAAAAAATTTTTTTCGAGTCTCACTCTCATTTGGTTGACTGAATTCACTAATCCGTTCAAATAATTTTATGTCATGGCCTGAAGATATTGTACGTTGTGGTTGTATTCATTATCTTTGCTGATACTTAACTAAATATAGAAAAGTGCGTAATAAAAATTTTATTTAATCTATCATTTTGAACTAAACTTATAGAAATATTCCTTAGGAAATATATTTAAAAATAAATGTGTTTAGTTTAATTTTTTAAGTTCTTTAGTTAAGTTAAAAATTTTAAGAGTTCAATTTGTTTTTAATTATTTTTTGAACAAATAATATATAACATAATATAAAAAGTATTGTAACATAATTTAGAATAATTTTAAAGTGGGAAAAATTGGAATCTGAAAACAAAACAAAGGTAAATTTAACTTAATTTTAATCAAATAAAAAAAACCATATTTTTTATTTTTAATTCCGAATACTTTTAAAAAAACAACTTTAGTTAATATAAAATATACACCTAATGAGATTTTTAAAATTATAAGAAGTATAGAGGTTTATATCTTTATTTCATGTGCAAGCCAAGTAAATTACCATTTTTAAAAATTTTTTAGGCACCTAGTGGTCTCCAGCAATTTATTACCCCCTATTTGCAGAACAATTTTTTGTTCGATTTGATTCCCCAAATACATTCTATAAATATTCAGGGTCAAAAAAGGGAATCACCTTGTACATATTTATATCTTATATTATAGTAATTTCAGCTCATATTTATTTTTACCAATAACGCCATTCGATAAAAAACCCAGAATAAAATAATAATCAATAAATATTTATTAACAAGTGATGAAAAAACCAAGGGTTTTTAAAAAAGCACATTTTCAAAATAATATAGTGTTTCATACTGAGTATTTTATCGGAATATAATGTTGAAGGTTCAATGTTGATGTTTAATTTAGGAAATATATTGGTTGGTGACTAAGTTACTACTTACTTATAAAAACCGTAATTTTTTTAATTTTTAAGTCCTAATAGCCCCTCTTTGGGGAAGGTTTCCCAATTTCTCAAGGATGTAATATATTTGTGGTAATAAATTAGTCCTTTATTTAGATCGTTATTTAATGTTGCTATCCTGGTAGTTATTCGGTACTAGTCTTAACCAAAGTGCTGAGGGCCATAAGCCCTATGTCACACTGTGATGGTTATTTCTCTATGGGCTGAACCCAATTTAGAGACTCTGTCTTAGTCAAATTAAAAGCTTATTCTTTTTTCTTTTTCTTAGTTAAGTTATCTAAGAACTTAAACTTTTAATTGTTATCTTTTTAAAATTTACAAAGGTATTTATACAATATTTAAAATTTATCCCCACTACTTTTTTTTTAGTAGAGGTATTTACATTTACATTATTAAAAATATTTTCTAAAAATATAATTTAAATTGACAAATATTAAATTATGTGGTAAACATATGTGCTACATTCAGTTCTTTAACCTTTTTAAGGAAATTCCCTGAATGTGCAATTTCTATTCATAATGACTTTTTTTATAAATGTAAAAAAACAGTAAAAATGTATAATATTATATGGTACGGGTGTTAATTGTTGTTTTAATTATAAATGTTTAGAATCAGCATTTTTGCTAAAGAATTAATGTGATTAATGTGTTCGTATATACTTAAGGTATATGTGAAATTAGATATCTTTATTAAATTGTTATAAAAGTATATTAGCGTACTTTTTAATTAGGTATTGTGTTCGTGAGAAAGAATGTAAAAATACGTTGAAGTTAACTAGGTATTGTATTAGTATAAATTAAATGTATGTGTACGGTGAAGTTATATAGGTATTGTAATAATTGTAGTGTTAGAATTAGTGAATGCACTACACCCTTACCGTAAAAGAAAAAAAAGAATTTTGTACAAAAAGAAGAAAATTCTTTTTATACCCGTATGACTATATAGTCAGAGGGTATAATAAATTTGCCATTACGTTTGTGACGCAGAGAAGGAGGGGGGGTAGATATAGACTCAAGTGTATGGATCGGATCAGAATCGAAAAATAAATCGATTTAGCTATGTATGTCCGTCCGTCCGTCTGTCCGTCCGTCTGTCCGTCCGTCTGTCCGTCCGTCCGTCCGTCTGTCCGTCCGTCCGCACGATAACTCAAAAACTAAAGGAGCTAGAGTCTTGAAATTTTCGCAAATTCATTTTTTTGCAACAGCCGTCATCGCTATTTAAATCCAGCCATTTTGGTCCATGGTTTCGGGTAGCTGCCATACAACTTCTTTTTTTATATGAGTATTTCTCTGTACCTATTACAGCTGCTTGTCTGAAATTTTGCCAAAAGTAGTTTAGTTTTATGACCAAAGTTTCTGCAAAATTTGGTTGGTCTCCTGCAGTGGGTTCGTGTAGCTGCCATACAACTTCCTACTTTATATAAGCATTACTCTCCACCTAATGAAGCTGGATGTCTGAAATTTTGCCAAAAATAGTTTAGTGTATTGGCCAAGGTTACAGCAAAATTTGGTTGGTCTATTGCAGAGGGTTCGAGTAGCTGTCATACAACTCCTTCTTTTATATGAGTACTCCACTAAACTTAATAAAGTATGTTTGAAATTTTGCCAAAAGTAATTAACCGGATGATATAATGTATATGTTACGGTCATACGGGTATCCCACCCAAGTAACATTTGCCAAGAGTAATACTCTAGAAAATTTGAAAAAGATCTCATAAGGCTCTCATAACACACTTGGAAGCTCTCATAACATATTCTTATAACAAGAGTTAAATTAACTCTTAAAGTGTTCTTGTTATGAGATATCAACACTTCTAGTGTTAAAAATTCTTTTACTCTCATAGTAAAACTATTTTCATATATCTCCATTAAAAGTAAGAAAATTTCTATTCTCATAAAGTCTTTTTTATGAGATTTTAACTCTTATAGAATTGTGCTCTTATAAGAATTCCTTTGTGAGAGTCTAACTTAAAATAATTTAATTGGAGAAAGTTTTCGTAAAAAAATGCAGAAAATATATAAAGAATTGAAAGCGCCCATACATGTGAACCAAAGAGAACTAGCTATTAAAAGATGTACCTACTATACATATGGTCAATCAGAGGTAGTTTCATTTGAGGAGTCTACTTTAGAACCTAATAGTAGTAATATTACAAAGAACCACTCAGATGAAAATATCGAAGAATAATTTCCTTTTCATAATTCAACAGAGCCCGACAATGTTAGCATAAATTTTAAAAATTAATTAAAAGTTAAAATAAAAATTAAAATATGTTAAAAGTCAAAATAAAAGTGTGAATTATTTTTCAAAGTGTCTATTTATTATTTTATTTTTCTTTTACATTTATTTTTTTTTACAGAGAGCTTAAATGTTATAAGTAACTAAATAAAAAAAAATCAGAGAACAATACTCTTGTAACAAGATCAATATTCTCATAACAAGAGTAAAAAGGCTGATTTATACTTGTAGGAAGAGCAATATTCTCTTAAAAGTAAAAAGACTGATTTATACTTGTAACAAGATCAATGTTCTCATAATAAGAGTAAAAACATTAATTTAGTTCATGAAATATGAATTAAATTTCAAATTAATCTCATAAGAAGATCAATACTCTTGTAACAAGATCAATATTCTCACGAAGAGAAAAAAGGCTGATTTATACTTGTTACAAGTATATTCTCATTTGAGTAAAAAGACTGATTTCATAAAACATGCATTTTTTTTGTTTATATGTAAAACTAGAAAGAAAGAGTTGTCTTCGCCAACTCTAAACATCAACTTTACTGCAAAACATGAAATTATATGAATTTTTTTTTTTTTTGTTTTTTTGATTTCGAGTTACGATTTCATATGATTTAAATGATGCGTAGTTTATTTAAGATAAGCACTAAAGAACACAAAGATTTTTAAGTAAATAAATAAGTAAAAAATTTAAGTAAAAAACAATAAGTTAATCAAAAATTATGGGATAATAAGTTAAATTTTTTTTTAACTATTTTACTTTCTTATATTTTTTTTGTAATATTTATAATAGCATAAGGGAAAAAAATAAATATTGAACAGCTATATGTTATACTAATTTAATAAGTTTCATGTGGTACAAACGTAGTATAAATTTTGGCATACCTGAAACTTGTTTGTTTAGATATAAAAAACAAAATTAGAATTTTCTGAGAAAAAAAAAATATATTTTGACACTGAAAAAAATTATCAAACAATACGTTTTGTCGAAATACTTGGAAATTAGAACAAATAAAAATTCAACAATATTATTTTTTTTAATATATTTCATTGATGATACTTCATACATTTATAAAATAAGTATTTTTAATAAAAATTATTTAAAGAGTTGAAATTAAGAGAAGAAATTTCATATTAGTTTATTTAATTTCTTGCAAATATAAAGAAGTATAATATGTAGGCTATAAGACACTGTTAGGTAATGTCAGTAAAAATTATTTTTAATGATATTTTTATTTCAATTAACTTTTTAATAGATAATTAATTATATTATATAGATATGGTGTTATCTAAATTCTAAAGTGACATACAGACTTTTAAATACATATAGCCGGTTAGAAGATGCGAAAACTCTGCGTGTTTTTAAATTTATTAGGATTTTTACAAAAATCATAATAGACTACTACCTATACTATTTCTAAATTATACTTCTAAAGTTATTTAATGCTTAAAAACACGAAATATGTACATATGTATATTACATTAGTTAACTGCTTTTTTTTAATTTCGTTTAAAAATAGGATTATCTTTTAATTTTTATAGCATAGCATGAATTAAAAATAATTTTTAGATTTTTGAATTTTATTCAAAACTTAAAAACTTATTCATATTTTTGATGAAGACGGTAATAATAATTATCCAAAATACAAAATTATAAATTTTGTGAACCTGGTTAAATATATTTTATAAACTAATAAGTTTTTAAAATTATAATAATATTTATATTAAATATTAATAACCTTGCCAGCTAATGCTATTAATAATAATAACAATAATAATGTTACATATTTATAATATTATTAAATTATGTTCAAAATTTTAATAAACGGACAAATCATAAATGTGAAAAATTTTGCACTTTATTTGATTTGTTAATATTTTTTTTCAGTGAATTATTCTCATATGAAGAGTTTTACTCTTATAAGAAGATCAATAACTAATCTTATCAAATAGCGGCCATATTATTCAGACTTTCTTTATTGTTCTCAATCTTAACCCTTATATCACTAAGTAATTTTTTTGAATTAAAAAATATGAAATTTTATTTCTTGTAAAAATTATTAAATTTAAATAATTTACAACATAAAATGATAGCTTCAATTCAATTTAAGAAATAATTTATTGTATTTTATATTCAGTTTTACAGAAATTTACTCGAATTTTCACTTAAACATAGCTAGAAATAGAATAATAAGCCTTAAAAGGGTTAAAAAATTATTATTAAAATTTTTTAAATTTTAATTATTTTTGGCGCGCGTTGTTTTTTTTCGAGGTAAAATGCCTACTTTTATTAATAAAATTTCAATGCCCGTAGTATTTGGGCTTATATTATTGACGAAAAAGTTATTTTAGTTTCCTATAAATTATATGTTCATATTAAATCTAATATACTTCTTTATGATATTATACACATACATATAATTAAAAAGTTACTTTATTTAATCGCCACCAAAAATAATCCTAACGAGGAAGATTATAGTTGCCCTTGTCAACTTTTAGATACCCGTGCATACCCACTATGGTGTATAAAATAAACCGTAATTTACTTCCCTTATACATTTAACTCATTACCCCATAATTTTGACGTAAAAAAAAAAAAAAATTAACAAAAAAAAAAAAAAATCACAAAACAAAAAAATTGGCCCACTCTAAAAGTCCGAAGGTCCGAGTGATGTCCAACTTTGCCAAGTAACTTGCCCTATTAATTTATCTGCCTAATTTTAATTTTAACCTTGTAGCTTCATTAGATTCAAAGTTATTGAATTGAAAACTTTGTATGGCAGCCCCCCGAAAATGGGGCCCTAACATTTTGAAACTTCATATAAGTGCTCGATTCATTATATAACTAACCGTGTGTAATTTTCAGCCTCGTAGTACAATTAGTTTTGAAGAAATTCATATTGGTGCAAAGAAGTTGTATGGCAGCATCCGAAAATGGGGCCCTAACATTTTGAAACTTCATATAAGTGCTCGATTCATTATATAACTAACCGTGTGTAATTTTCAGCCTCGTAGTACAATTAGTTTTGAAGAAATTCATATTGGTGCAAAGAAGTTGTATGGCAGCCCCCCGAAAATGGGGCCCTAACATTTTGAAACTTCATATAAGTGCTCGATTCATTATATAACTAACCGTGTGTAATTTTCAGCCTCGTAGTACAATTAGTTTTGAAGAAATTTATATTGGTGCAAAGAAGTTGTATGGCAGCCCCCCGAAAATGGGGCCCTAACATTTTGAAACTTCATATAAGTGCTCGATTCATTATATAACTAACCGTGTGTAATTTTCATCCGCGTAGTATAATTAGTTTTGAAGAAATTCATATTGGTGCAAAGAAGTTGTATGGCAGCCCCCCGAAAATGGGGCCCTAACATTTTGAAACTTCATATAAGTGCCGGAGTCATTATAAAACTAACCGTGTGTAATTTTCATCCCCGTAGTATAAATAGTTTTGAAGAAATTCATATTGGTGCAAAAAAGTTGTATGGCAGCTCCCCGAAGCCTTGGTCCGATTTTAACCAAAAACAATAGGGAACCTAGAAATTGTCTAAAAATGACTTTGTGTGAAATTCAAGAATCTAGCCCTTTTAGTTTTTGAGTTATCGTGCTGACGGACGGACGGACGGACGGACGGACGGACGGACGGACGGACGGACACACATAGCTAGATCGATTCACTTTTCGATGCTGATTCGATACGTACCCTTGACACTATATCTAGCTCGTCTAGATCGATGCGTTACAAACGGAGGAGTAATTTTAATATACCCGATGTTCATATATGTATGCACGGGTATAAAAAGCAATACGGATACATTTATATTATAATATGTTGGTTTCTCTTTCTACCAATAATGAGTATTGTATAAATGTATTTTAATACTCTCATAGCAGTGTTCTTATGAGCGTTTTATACTTATAGAACTCTTACAATGAAAGCTTAACTCTTGTTATGAGTGTTAATTAACTCTTATAACTGCGCCCTTTAACTCTTATAATGATCTCATAAGACTCTAGAAGAATTCTTCAAGAGTAAACTATGAGAGCAATACTCTCAGAATTAACTCTTAAAGAATTCTTCTAGAGTCTTATGAGATATATTTTGTTACTTGGGCAGAGTTGATACAGTCTACTCTACTACACTCTTCCTCGTTTTTTTTGTTATATTAAAATATATATACCTACATGTTTTTTTTTTTTTGCGTTAATGCTTATTAGGTAAAAAAAAATTTTTTGTTTTTTTACAAGTGTTTTTTTTTTTTGTACCTATATATAATAATAAATTTTTCTTAATAATAAAATTTTATAAAGTAATAGTAAAAAAAATTTGTTTTATAAAATATTTGATTTTAGCTAGTTTTAAAAAGTTTTAAACTGTTATTGTGGATTTCTTTTTGTTTGTTTTTTATTTTTATTATAGAATTTACATTGTTTGTTTTTATACCCTACACCTATAGAATAGGTAAAGGGGTATATTAACTTTGGTATGGTGTTTGTAACCACCTAAACGAAGCGAGCTAGATATGGAAAAGTATATATATTTGTGATCAGCGTGACCGCCTTAGTCGATATAGCCATGTCCGTCCGTCCGTCTGTCCGCCCGTCCGTAGGCACGATAACTGAAAAACTAATGGAGCTATCTTGATGAAATTTTAACTGTAGGTTACTAGGACTCAAAGTACGGCGGGGATTGCATATGGACGAAATCGGCCCATGGGTTCGGATTCTGGACCTTTTAATCGATCGAAGGGCTAACGAACTTTTATAAAAAATCACGATAACTCAACAACTAATGACGCTATCTTCATCAAATTTGTGCTGTAGGTTACTAGTAATGAAACTACTTCGGGGATTGCGTAAGGTCGGGATTGGACCATGCGTTCGGAACCTAGAACTTTTTGATCGAATTTAGGCCAAACGAGCATAATTCCGAAACCAATGAAGATAGAACCTTTAAATTTGGTATCAGGGTGTCCCTTCCTATTTCCTAAGTGTCTTGGGAATTTAGGTCCCATTGGAGTACTGGGTCGGGGACCAGCCACACATTTCCGAAGACCTTAAAGCATATCTTTAAATTAATAAAGATAACAACATAAAAAAATGTAGAAGCTTCAAATTTGGAACAAAGGTGTTCTTTACCATTTCCCCCTAATTTGGGATCTATTGAAGTGGTGGTTCAGTAACCCTCTTAGACCTCCGAAGGTTTAAAAGCTTATAATCGAAATTACTTAAAATAGTAATTTAAAATTAAGATAGAACGTTCAAATTGTGTACAAGGGTTAACTATTGCTTAAAGTTAAGCGTGGACTGCATAAGGGCGAAATCAGCCCAAGGGTTCGGATTCTGGACCTTTTAATCGGTTTCAGGGCTAACGAAGATATATAAATAATCACGATAACTCAACAACTAATGACGCTATCTTCATGAAATTTGTGCTGTAGGTTATTGGTAATGAAACTAAGGCGGCGATTGCGTACGGTGAGGATTGGACAATGGTTTCGGAACTTAGAACGTTTTGATCGAATTCAGGCTAAATTAGCGTAATTCCGAAACCAATGAAAATAGAACCTCCAAATTTGGTATCAGGATGTCTCTTTTTATTTCCTTAGTCTCCTTGAAATTTGAACCCAATTGGAGTAGTGGGTGGGCACCAGCCACTCAGTTTCGAGGACCTTAAAGTATATTTTCGAAATTAATAAAGATAGTAACTTGAAACAAATGTAGAAGCTTCAAATTAGGCACATGGGTGTTTTTTACTATTTCTTGCGTGTCCCCCTAATTTTGGATCAATTGGAGTGGTGGTTCAGTACTTCTCTTAGACCCCCAATGTGTAAAGGCTTATCATCGAAATTAATAAAACTAGTAACTTAAAATTAAGATAAAACGTTCCAATTGTTTACAGGGGTTAACTAGTATTGAAAGTATGACGGGGACTGCATGTGGGCGAAATTGTACCATGGTTTCGGTAATGAAAGTACCATGCGAATTGGTTGTGGTCGAGTTTAATTTCGAAGCCAAAGAATATATTTCCTATTTCCTATGTGTCCCCGAAAGTTATACTTAATTTTAGTGGTTCAGCAATGTTCAAAGGTACTTGCTGCATTTATATAAAATTTATTACTATATTTAAATGAATTATATGAAAAGGTCTTAATTTGTAATTGTATTTTAGAAATACATTTATTGCATATTTTGAGTTTATAAGCTTTTATTAGGTATATAAACTAACCATTTAAAATAATAGCAATTTTGAAAAATTTGGATTATCAAATATATTGTGCTTTGATTATCTTTTTATCACAAAATTTAATAATTATAATTTTTTCATTTTGTAATATTTTCATTTATTTCAAGTTTTTTTGTTTTTTAATATTTTTAAATAGATAAATTAGTAAGAATTTGTAATATTTTTTAAGAGATAGTGTAATTAAAAAATGTGTTTATTATTATAAAGTTATTTTGGTTAGCTATGTCTTACGATCAAATTAAAAACACCTTTTATGGTGCTAAAATGACTTATGGATATGTTATTAAATTTGAACCAAATAGGTGTAGGGTATTTCTAAGTCGGTTGCACCGACTGACTGTTTCTTTACTTGTTATTATTTTATATGGTCCATCATACGGACTATCTAGTTTATTTTTTCTTTCAGTTTTTATTAGAACTAAATCATTTATTTTAAATTTTATAGGTTTTACATTGATATCATTTACATATTTTCTGTTTATTTTTGCTATATTTAACATATTCTTTGCTTGTTCGGCTGCAAATTTGAGTCTAGTTTTTAGTTCAAGTACATAGTCGTTCATGTGTTGTATAGGTATGTGTGTATTAGTATTAAAGTTTGTTGGCATACTTGATATTTTTCCGTAAAGTAATTCAAATGGTGAATAATTTGTATCTGTGTGTGGTGTTGTGTTATAACAATATGCAAAGTAAGGTATCCATTCGTCCCATTGATAGTCTTGAGTGAACGATAAGAGATATTGGTTTAATACTCTATGGTTTCGTTCAATTGAGCCTAGTGTCTCATGGTGATATGGAGTTGATTTTAAATGTTCTATATTGAATGTTTTGCATATATTCGTAAAAATTTCATTTATAAATTCAGTACCTAGGTCTGTTTTTATTGTTTTAAAATTACCATATCTTAAAATGATATTTGTGATTAATGTTTTTGCTATAGTTTTAGCTACTTTTGTTTCTATTGGTATACCTAGCTTCTATGTACTTTGTTAATTCGCATTGTAGGTACTGTTAATATATATCTGTAGTTATTACATATTCTCAAAGGTCCTACGGTGTCTATGCTTATAGATTCGAAAGCAGATGATGGTGTATTAGTTATAATAAATTTTTCTTTATTATGTGTTGTAATTTTATTCTTTGCACATATCTTACAGTTATTTATGTATTCTTTTGATTCCTGTATGACCTCCTTGTTGAGAGTCATGGTATTCTTTTATTATTTTATTTTTTGATTCATTATCTTCAATTTTCTTAGGCATATTACAATTTTTAATTCATTCATTTTGAATTTATTCATAATATCATTGTACAATGTTTTAAATTCTCTTATGTCAATTTTTCTAAATATTGAATCATTATCACTAAGCGCTAGTTTCATTATTTTTTTATTTTTCATAGATAAGATAAGTTTCTCCAAGATCCGACCTAAGTCCTGATATGGATTATCACTTATGCTTATTGGTACCATAAAATCCCCTTTTTCATTTATAATTATTTCATTTATTTTATTTTTCATATTTTTTAAATCGTTAACGTTAATAAATTTTATTTTATGCATATTTTTTGTTTCAGATATGGATGTACATTGCCACGTATGAAGTTCATGAGGCTTCTGTGTTGATGTACTAGTGCTGTTATTATTATCTGTTTTTTGTAATGTTTTATTATTATTTCTCGTGATGATATTTACTCTATTTTTTGGAATCATTTGTTTTAATATTTCTGAATCGATTTTTATACGAGATAGTGCGTCTGCGTTTGTATTTATTTTACCTTGTTTATATATTATTTAAAAATCATAATCGGCTAATTCTAGTCTTATTCTTGTCATTTTAGATGAAGGATTTTTGTGTTTAAATAAACTGACTAACGGATCACAGGTCACAGTCCGTAACAATCGTGAATTTAGTGCCATATACATAGGGTCTAAAATATGTTATTGCCCAATGTATGCCTAATAATTTTTTCTCGATTATTGGTTTGTTTAGTTCATGTTTGTTCAAAGATCGACTAGCGTAAGCGATTGGCCGGTCGCTACCTATTTCTCCTTGTGACAAAACAGCGCCTAAAGCAAAGTTGGATGCGTCAGTTGTTATTATGAATTCTTCATCAAAGTTATTTACACCGGTTATTTTGCATTTATTTTCTGAGTTAATTAGTTCATGATTATCTATACAATTATTTTTTATTATTGAAATCTCTGCTCCTGTATCTAGTAAAAATGCTAAAGGTTTTTGAGTTAAGCTTGTTTTTAAGAATATGTAATTTATTTTTTTGTTGTTGATAAAGTATATTTTTAATTCATTTGTAAGTTGTTTAAATCCTCGGCAAGGTGTCGTACTTCCAGGTTGTTCTCGTTTCCCTGTTCTATGCTCAGGTAATTTACTTTTAATTTTTTATTTTTATTTTGTATCTTATTTTGTATCTTATTTTGTTTTTTTTTTTTCTTTATTGATATTAATAATAGTAATAAGAAGAACATTGTTGTTGTTGGCATTTTAATTTTTTGTTTTTTTTTTTAATTTATATTATTGCATTTTAATACGTTTTTATTTTTATTTTGATTGTAATTGTGGTTTTTATTGTTGAAATTGTTGCGATTTCTGTTTTGATTGCGCAGTGTCATCCTTTTGGTTCGTCTATTTAGGCACGGGTCGCCATGTAATATTTTTAGTCCTTATTAAGGTGATAAATTAGTCCTTTATTTAGGTCGTTATTTTATGTTGCTATCCTGGTAGTTATTCGGTACTAGTCTTAACCAAAGTGCTGAGGGCCATAAGCCCTATGTCACACTGTGATGATTATTTCTCTATGGGCTGAACCCAATTTAGAGACTCTGTCTTAGTCAAATTAAAAGCTTATTCTTTTTTCTTTTTCTTAGTTAAGTTATCTAAGAACTTAAACTTTTAATTGTTATCTTTTTAAAATTTACAAAGGTATTTATACAATATTTAAAATTTATCCCCACTACTTTTTTTTTTAGTAGAGGTATTTACATTTACATTATTAAAAATATTATTTCACAATAAAAAGTGCCATATGGGCTATTTTCTTAAAAATATAATTTAAATTGACAAATATTAAATTATGTGGTAAACATATGTGCTACATTCAGTTCTTTAACCTTTTTAAGGAAATTCCCTGAATGTACAATTTCTATTCATAATGACTATTTCTATAAATGTAAAAAAACAGTAAAAATATATAATATTATATGGTACGGGTGTTAATTGTTGTTTTAATTATAAATGTTTAGAATCAGCATTTTTGCTAAAGAATTAATGTGATTAATGTGTTCGTATATATATAAGGTATATGTGAAATTAGATATCTTTATTAAATTGTTATAAAAGTATATTAAAGTACTTTTTAATTAGGTATTGTGTTCGTGAGAAAGAATGTAAAAATACGTTGAAGTTAACTAGGTATTGTATTAGTATAAATTAAATGTATGTGTACGGTGAAGTTATATAGGTATTGTAATAATTGTAGTGTTAGAATTAGTGAATGCACTACAAGGATCTAATCCTCACTACTCCCCTTCCCCAAACTTTTTTAGGTTCAAGGAATTAAATTGTGAATTCTACCAAAATTTAGAATTTTATTTAGAACTTTTATATATTAGCGGTTAAAACTGACAGACACTTTCTTTAATTTAAAGAACCGCTTTTAAAATTAAGAAAATCTTTTAACATATGATAAAGTATAATGTTGGGCCTTCAAATTTTGTATATTAACAAAAAAAAATTTGAACAGGTATTCAAGTTACAGGTGTTTCAAAATAGCAAAATTTAAATTTTCGAGCCCTTATAGCTGCTAAACAGGGGACGTGTCAAAAAAATTTTGTTAACCGACTATACCTAATTTCTGAAGTTCTAATTTCTTCCAAAATTTCAAGACCCCGGCTGGAACCGTTTAGAAGATATGTGGGGCCAATAATTTTGCAAAAATTGAGTTTTTCATAATGGTAAATTTTAGTACAGTATGGCAACCCTGTACATTTAAGTGATGTATTTTTGTAAAGCTTAAGAAAAAAGCTCTCTTCTGATTTTTTTAGATTAAAAATATAGCTAACAGAACTCTTATTATACCAAATTAAATATAGGGCTTTTTTGGAATTTGCGGGGGCTGTAGTTTCGTCACCCTTCAAAATTAAGAAAAACCTTTGACACATGTTGAAATATATTTAAAGAGCTTTCAATTTTGTATATCACAAAAAAAAATTTGAACAGGTATTCAAGTTACAGGTGTTTAAAAATAGCAAAATTTCAATTTTCGGGCCTTTATAGCTGCAAAACAAGGGACGTGACAAAAAAAATTTGTTAACCGACTTCTACTTATTTCTAAGGATCTAACTACTCCCAAAATTTCAAGGCCCTAGCTTGAACCGTTGTGTGGTCAAAAATGTGTGGTCAAAAATTTTGCAAAAATTGAGTTTTGTGTAATGTTAAATTTTAGTACCGTATGGTAACCCTAAACATTTGCCTGTCAAAAATTTATAAAGTTTATGAAACCAGCTATTTTTTGCCGTCTTCAGAATGAAAATACAACTAATAAAACTCTTGTTATAACAATTTGAATATAGGGCTTTTCCCAACTTTGAGGGCTGCAGCTCCGTAACGGGTGGGGCTACAGAAAAAAGTTCTTCTATGAAATTATTTTTTTTGTAATACCAACTCGTGGTTAAAATTTCTTTTCTCTATTTTAAACGATGTAAACGTTTTTGTAAACATACGGACAGACGGACAGACGGACGGACGGACAGAGTGAAACTATAAGGGCACATTTTTACAAAATATGTACCCTGCACCTAAAATTGGTATAGATAGAGGTATATTATGTTTCGTATGTATAACCATCAAAATCAAGCTAGCTAGAAATGTATGTAGAATTGATATAGAAATGTGTATATTCTTGAACAGCGTCTCCGAGTCGATTTACCGATGTCCGTCCGTTCACAAGATAACTCATAAAAATGGAAACTATCTTAATGTAATTCATACTTAAAATTAATGAAGAAAGAAAGGTTTCAAAGATCCTTTAGCTGAACCATATGGCATCGGATTCTGACCTAACAAGCGGCAAACGATGATATTTCCGAAACAAATAAAATTAAAACCTTCATGCTTTTTTATTGGTACATGAATGTTCTATTCTGTTGACTTCCTTTTTGTAATTTTAAGGAAATTAGCTAGAAAATAGCTTTTATATATTCAAATAGCTTTTATAAATTCAAATAGCTTCCTATTCAAATAGCTTTTATAGATCTAATCAGCATATCTTGGAAATAAAATAAACATATAAAGTTGAAACTGTTACACTCCTTCCAAAATCAAACAAATATAAGTTTCAAATAACAGAAGAGCACGTATACAAAATTTGAAGAAAATTGGTCAAACCGTTTTTAATTTAGAAAAGCTTCGATTGAATTTTGGCATAGACTAAATAATTACTAGTACAATACATTTTTAACTTTCGCCACATTAGTCGTTGTAACTGGATAATATCCTTAATGCAATGTAAATTTTGAGAAATACCGACTATAATCAATATATTTCGCCATCTGATTTTAATCAAAAAGGGCTTGATGAATGGTTTTTAAATAAACAGTTAAATCATAAATTTTATGAAAATAATGATTTTTTAACTGAAACATAAATTTAAATTAAATTTTTTACAAATATGTAATAGCTTTTCCTTTTATTTTCTATACATTATTTGGTAAAGTACAAATAAAAGAAAAAGTACCTTAAAAGAAAGCCCCAAAAAAAATTTTGTTTAGTTCCATTAACCCATTGCGGCCCAAAAGCTTTTTATAGGTTTTTTCAATACTTTACTCTAAATTCGAAACAGTTTGACCAATTGACTTCAAATTTTGTATACGTGATGCTCCTTGAGAATTGAGTTGACACTATTAACAGTTTTGTAATTTGCTCAACTGTATATGGATGTGATTGAGCTGCTAACCGTGTGTTACGGCGGTAGGGTTTGATTTTAGGCATAATGTTTTTAATTTCTTTTGAAGTATTGCCTAGAAGATATTTATAAATATATATAGGGCGAAGATATTATTATTTCTTAATTATTAAAATTAAAAATTTAACGAAAATTTTATTGAGTATTGAGTTGAATTGGGGCCCAACAGCTTTTTATAGGTTTTTTCAATACTTAACTCTAAATTAAAAACGGTTTGACCAATTTTCTTCAAATTTTGTATACGTGCTCCCCTGTTAGAATTGAGTTGACACTAATAAGAGTTTTTGGAATTTGTTAACCCATGTCGGCCAGACGGTTGTTCGAAAAAAATTTTGGGTCTTAATTTTGTCCGATTTTACAAAATACTGCTGTGACTGAAAAGAAAGCCTAAAAAAAATTTTTATTGAGTTCCATTAACCCATTGCGGCCCAACAGCTTTTTATAAAGTTTTTGGTTACTTTACTCTAAATTAGAAACAGTTTAACCAATTTCCTTCAAATTTTGTATACGTGTTCCGTTTTGAGAATAAAATTAACTCTTTTAACAGACTTGCAATTGGTTAACCCATGCCGGCCCGACGATTGACAAAAAAAAGATTTGCAAGCAAAATACTGCTTTGCCCAAAGAGAAAGTGTAGGTCCGTTAACCCAATGGGGCACAGTGGCTTTTAATAGATTTTTGCATTACTTAACTCTAAATTAGAAACGATTTGACCGGTTGAACTTAAATTTTATATATGTGATGCAACTTGAAAATGGAGTTGAGTCTGTTAACAGTCGGTCCTATGATTGGGACAGCCGGTCCTATGACAAATTTTCCAAAGTAGTTTGTACTGCTTTGAATTACAGAAAGTTTTAAAAATTACTTGAATAATCCTGGAAAAATCGTTTTAAAAAGATTGCTTTCATACATTTTAAAATTTACATGTGTAAACCGTTTGTAATTTTTGTGTTAATTTTTTGCTGTAACATCAACTTCAAATAAACCTGCATTGAGAGGCGTAGCAACGCGCACCTGGTTTTAGCTAGTTATAAATAAAAATTCCAAAAAAAATTAAAGTTCTAAAAGAATATCTTTTAAAATTTAATGTATAGGTATAAATTTTTTGGAAAAAGCGGCAATCCTGATTTTGGATCCAACTCCAAAAACCCTCCTAATTGAGAATCTGACATATACATATATACAGAATCTCATATATCACGTATATATAAATATTCTGTAAAAGGCGTATTTCCCTACTTTTGAAACCAACGCTAAAATCCATTCTAACTATTATTCTTATATAAATATTTTTGCTACAAAATTTTTAAGACAAATGATTAAAACCCAGATTTTGAAACCAACGAATTATTCCAAAGATCCAAAAAAAATCCAAATTCATTACTTTATTGTTTAGATATTATATTATAGAAAAATTGAATTTTTGGGGGTTGTTTTTACAGTATTGGTTACAAATTCAGTATTTCAGTATAATATCAGTATTTCAATATTTGTTTAGCAGGAGTTGTGGCAACTTCCACTATTTTAATCACTTTGTTTTTAAAATAGTTAGGAAGAAGTTTTATAATTGGATTCAAAATAAATGTTATACGCTTTTTCCAGAATATTGATATATATGTATTTGTGACATTCTGAATTATGAGGGATTTAGAGTGGGATTCAAAATTGGGATTGCTCCTTTTTACAGAATATTTATTACATGTGCGTATTTTTCGAATAAAATAGGTATGAATGCATATATGTATAATAGAAATATAATATTTTTTAACATATTTTATTTCAGTTTGTTAAAAAAATTATAAACTTATTTATTTCGTATGGCGTTATTTCAAGGCGCCCAATTAATCCTATTATACAGTTAGTAAATATAGATTATGATTGTTCCATTTAAAAAAATTTTATCAAATGATTTAATTCAGATTCATTTTTTAATTGGAAACCTTTTTTTTTTTATTTAGATACTCAAAATGTATTCACCAAAGAATTCATTAAATGAAGACCAAGCTGTTACGTCTAATTTACAACAAACAGAAGAAAAACGAACAAACATTTTAGACGGTTTTCATGGTCAAATGTATCAAATTAAGGTATTACTGTGGCATCTAGTACTTGGAGTTTCAAAATACAAATCTTTTCGTTTAAGTTCTGAAATAAAACAAGTTCCGAATTTTGATGATATTATATTTGAATATGTTGAAAATGATAAAAAAATATACCGGCTAATGCAAATTAAACACAAAAGAGATGACACTAAAACCTTAAATAACGAAATACTTACAATGCAAAACAAGGGAGATTTTAGTCTTGTGAAGTATTTTAATTCATATGAAAAATTACAAAGTGTAGAAATGTTTCAGGAAGGCGAAATTAAAGATATAATTATTTTTACTAATATTGATTTTGATTTCGAAAAGCAAGTTAAGGTCCATGGCTGTGACGAAACTATAGCAATTAATGATATTCTGACAAAATTAGAAACTGAAGATGATATATTAAATTTTAAAAATTTTAACAGACAACCATCTCTTTACAAGTTTAATGAAAAAATTATCCCTTATCTGCAAAAATCTCTAGAAATCAAAGGATTTGGAATTGGTGAAGATAAAAGTTTAGAAAACGTTACAAAGTTTTATAATCGTGTTAAAGAATTTTTCGATCATTTAGTGTTTGCTGTCAATCAGCCCGACGTACATGAGCTTGATGAATTAATTAAATCTTATATTAATAAAAATTTTTGTTATTTATCAAATAATGCATATGAAGTTATAATTTTTGAAATGCTGAAATGGGTTGATGGAATCGGAGAAGAATTTCTTTCATATCAAAAGCTGATTGAATGGTTTGAATCTTTAAAGAATAACTTAGACAAAACAATTATTCAAAGATACCCAACATTAGAATTTGAATCTAAAATTAAAAATGAAAAAGTTTTATTTAAATCTACAATTTTGGAACGAAATTCAGCTTTAGAAAAATTCCTTTCCTTAGAAGATACAACACACCAATTTTTTCATTTTGTATCTGACGAAACCAAATTTACTTCGATAAAAGTGTTTCAAGTTTTGCAAAAAATCGAATTCAAAAATAAATATTACTTTTTCCAATTAAATTATATTTTAGAAAATAAAGAGGATTTTATTCCAATTCTTAAGACAAACAATTTACTTTTAATTATTGAATGCATGACTGAAGAAAATTCCATTAAAATTGAAGCCATAGCATCCTACATTTTAAATGAATTTAAACAAAATACAAAAAAAAAAATTATTTTAATTGCCAAACCAGATGATAAGTTTGCTGAAATATTTAAAGATCAAATGGAAATCAAGTATACAAGAGAACAAGATGATAACCTTAGTATCGCTGATCTAAAAGATGACTCACAAAACCAACTTTTGGAAAGATTGGTAATATTTCAAGGCAAAGAAGTAAAGTTAGGAAAATTGGTAGAAAATGTCCATCGAGGAAATTTAATTGATATGCACACATTAAGAAAATTAATAAACAATGAGAAAATAGAAATAGGAAAACCTTTATTGGGTTTATCAGATGTTGGAAATTATTTTATCAGCAGAACTTTTCGTAATAATTCCCAATCCAATTCTCAATCTAATTTTCAATCCATTTCTAAAATAAGAATCGAAGATTTTAAAGACGACATAATAATTATAACTGGAGAGGCTGGTATTGGCAAATCAACGATTTTAACAGAAATAGCCAAAAACTTAAAAAAAGCAGATCATAAGAGTTGGATTGCCAGAATCAATTTGCTGGATTGTGTTGAACAATTTTCAAGCTGGAAAAAAAAAACGGAAACAACAGAAATAGGACAGGTCCTGGAGTTTATGTTCACAAATATTTTATTAGAAGAATTTAACAAAAGCAGCATTAAGTTAATCAAAATTGAGATGAATAATAAAATAAATCTGAGCCAAAACGCAATTATTAAAGGCCCGGATTTATTGGAATTGAATTTACTTATTCATTATTATAATATAGGGAATCTCACCATTTTATTCGACGGATTTGATGAAATTGCTCCCGATTACATAAAAAACGTGATTGAAATGTTACAGATTTTTAAAGAAAGTAAAATACGATTTTGGATAAGTAGTAGGAACTACAATATATTAAAAGAATTAGAAAAGGAATTAGGTGTAGATTCATACATGTTGGACAAATTTTCTGTACAAGATCAAACAGATTTTTTAACAAAATTTTGGAAATATAAATTACATATATGTGACCTAGACATTAAACGAAGTAATTATTTTGCGGATAAATTATTAGCACGTATATCCGGAATTTTTTTTTTTTATAAAAATGAAGGATTTTTATCGATACCTTTACACATTCGTATGGTTGCTGAATGTTTTGAAGATCTGTTCAAATCATTTTACCATTCGAAATCTAATGAATTATCTGAAGATCATAATAAACAGCTCAATGAAAAAATGAACTTGGGAAGTTTGTATCAATCATTTATCAAAAAAAAATTTTATGAAATATTAAATAAAGAAAAAAGGCCATGGCTGAAATGTGAAGATCCATTATCCAGGAAAAATCTTGAAAAGCAATATAAAGAAATGTTGGATGATTATACTAAATTAGCACTTTATAGCATGTTTGAAGAAGAAACTCTTTACGAAATGTTTCCATATGAAAATATGGACAATATCTCCAGTTTACTAGAACAAATTAATGAAGGTGACGAAAATGTTGGGATAATTGTAAAAATTGTAAATGAAAAACCGTTTTTTGTACATATGACTTTTGCTGAATATTTTATTGCTAATTATATATGGATGAAATTTAAATCTGTTCCTCAACTAGCCACAACAACTTTTATAAAAAATGTCATAATTACAAATATCATTCATAGTAAGAAAGTTCAAATTTGTAAATTTATCCAGTCAATTGCTACAGAAGATTTAAACTCAAAACAATTTAAAGATAAGAATTTTAAAATTAATCAATTATTATTAATGATTTTAAAAAATGGGCCTACAAAACATTTTAATATAACCGAAGAAAATCTGATTATAAGTATAGCCGAATCTGCACTGGAAACTTGTGCTGGTAATTATCAAGAAATATTTCAAAATATAGAAGAGATAGAAACTGATCTACAAATCCGTTTGTTAAATATTTCTACAAAATGTGGGTATAAAAACATAGCAACTTACTTGAAAAATTTTTTAAATACAAATGATTTCGAATTTCGCTTAAGTAACACAGAATGGAATGAAAATCCTCTCTTTTTAGCTTTAAATTATGATAATATTGACATTGCAGAAATGCTTATTAAAGAGTATAAAATAAACGCGACTTGGCTTGATAAAAATAAAAATAATTTAATTGGATTTTTGTTGGAAGGTTCCTTTACTACATATATGAAATGTGTAATTGAAGCCAGCTTTAAATTGAAAATTTTGGATTATAACACTTTAATTAAATTTGAAGGAACAGAAATGCCATTATTGGTCATTTGTATAACAAAATATTTAGAAAAAGATTTAATAAAATTATTAATTGATAAAGCAGATATAAATATTATTAATAAAAGCAAGCAGATCGTATTTCATAAAAAGTTTTTTGAATGTTTGTTTTTTTATTATGATAAAGAAGTATTAAGTTTATTGCTGGATAAAGGTTTAAATTTCAATAGAATTGTCCATTACATTTCAAATAAAAAAAAGTATGATTTTTTATTTTGGTATCATTTTCCTGTGCGTACAAAAGCAAATTTGCTTGAAAATGCAGAATTTTTATTAGAAAATAATGTGATATTTCCCTTGCAAGCTTTAAAATATTTTGTTAGACCATATTTTGTTCTAAAGTTAATGTTTGAATTGATGCAATTGTACGATAAAAATGATGAGAACTTTAAGTTGGAACTTACAATGTTGAAAATAATTAGTGATCTTACAGATCAAAATCATGAATATAAATTGAAACTTGAGTCAGATAAAAAATTATGGTTGTATTTTAAAAATGATAAAAGAGAAGAATGTACATCTATATTTGAAAACCTATTAAAAAACCAGAAATTTGATGAGAAATTAAGAGAAAATAATGAGGTTCCGGTAGATGATTTTCAATGTTATTTTGATTTAAAAAATTTACATTTAAGTGAAAAATTAAAAAATTTAATTAAAGGAGTTAATGAACATTGTGATTTGGAAGAAATTTTAGAGATATTTTGGTCTATTACACGATGTGTAGAGTTAAGATATTTTAACAAAATAACACATAATTTTTTCTCTAAAAAAATTATAGATTTGTATGAGAAAGTGCGGGAAATTTACTCTGCTCTAATACAAACAATTAATACAAAGAACGATGAAGAACTAGAAAATATGCTTAAAAATATGGAATCATTTTATTTGAAGTCAATTATTAATGGTGATGTCGGAACGTATGGTTCTCCATTGCATTTTGCTGTTTCAACTGGTAATCCAGAAGCTGTTAAAATTCTTTTACATTATGGTGCAAATCAAAACAAGCAATTAAAAGAATATAATTCGTATTTATTTAAAGATTTTGCACCACCAAACAATGATTTTGCAAATTATTTTGAAGGCTATTTACCAATACACATAGCTGCTTTAACAGATAATACAGAAATATTTAAAATTCTATTTCAAAATGAAAGTGAAAATAATCTTAAAGACAATTTTGGACAAACTCCATTACATTACGGAGCAATTTTCGGGAATATTGAAATGTTGCATTATATTATAAAAGAAAACTTTGTTGATCCTAGTATTCAAGACAATTATGGAAAAATTTTTAACGATTACATACATGATAGCGAAAAATTTGAGATTGTGGAAGAGTTTTTAAAAGCAAATCATTCGGAAAATAATATGGAAATGTCACCGTCCGCAAAGAAGAAAAGGCTTTTCTAAATTGATAAAAATTTAAAAATTGTTTAAAAAGTTTTTAATCAATTATTATTCTAAATTTTGGTTATGTTTTTAAAATACCTTTTCTGTTTTATAATTTTAATAAAATATAAATGTTAAAAACTTATTAAAAATTGTTGTAAATGTTAATTATGGAGTTACTGCACTTCTTTATACCCATTTGAAAAAATATACATTTTTAGTAAAAGACGCCGCCTTTCATGTGGAAGGTCTCGAGTTCGAACTCCGGTCAGATCATATCTAATAAAAAAATAACCCAAAATTTTATAATTATATCGTAATAGTTTATATCGTAATATAAAATAAGATATTAATAAAAATATATAAATAATTCTTGTGTAAGATTATAGATAGTGCACAAAGTTAAAATTTGTGCATTCATATTTCATAACCTTATACAATAGCTACAGTCGAGTAATCAGTTTAAAATAAACTTGGTGAATGCCCTGTACTCCTTAAAGGAGTGGAAAAGGAATAAAAAAAAAAAATATGTAAATCAAAAGGTATACTTTTGTTTGTGATGGTATATAAAGAAAAGGGGATAGATATAGGTTCAATTGTATGGATTAGATGTATTTCCGTTCATCTGTACGATAACTTATAAAAATTAAACAAGCTGAAATTTTCACAAATTGATTACTATTGCCGTTTTTCTTATAACACTTTTTGCTCAATGGGTTTGACCAGCTGCCATAAAAGTTTTTTTTTCTAACACTATATTTAATAAACCTGGAGGGCATCTTTAATTTTCCCATAAGTAGTTGACATTTATGGTCGTAGTTTGAAAACTACTTTTTTTTTGCAATAGCCGTCATCGCTATTGAAATCGTGCCATTTTGGTCCACAGCCAGAATTACCTGCCATACAACTTCTTTTTTTATATGATCTCTATACCTATTGAAGCTGCGTGTCTGAAATTTTGCCAAAAGTAATTAACGGATGATATAATGTTTATATTACGGTCAAACGAGTAGAGTTGACACAATCTACTCTACTATTACACTCTTCCTCGTTTCTTTGAAAGTGACACATTCTAACCTGTATTCTGTGTTACACGGTGGAAATGTAAAATTGGATAGGACTAATAAAAAAAATAAGTTTATTAATATAAGCATCTATTAATTATAAATTTTATTATTTAAAAAAATTTATTTTACCGCTGTTTTTAGCACATTTTCTAAAAATTTTGTAAAATTGCACTCTGTCCTTCCGGCCGTCTATCCGTATGTTTACAAAAACTTTTACATCGTTTGAAATAGAGAAAAGAAATTTTAACCACAAGTAGGTATTACAAAAAAAATAATTACGTAGAAGAATTTTTTTCTGTAGCCCCACCCGTTACGGAGCTGCAGCCCTCCAAAGTTGGGAAAAGCCTTAAATTCAAGTTCTTATAGCAACAGTTCTATTGAATTTTCAATCTGAAAACGGCGAAAGATAGCTGGTTTTATAAACTTTATAAATTTTTAAAAGACAAATGTTTAGGGTTGCCGTACGGTACTTAAATATACCATTCTGTAAAACTCAAATTTTGTAAAAAATTTTGGCTACACATACCTTCTATACAGGCCAAGCTAGGGTCTTGAAATTTTGGGAGTAGTTAGATCCTCAGAAATAACTAGAAGTCGGTTAACAAATTTTTTTTGTCACGTCCCCTGTTTTGCAGCTATAAGGCCCCGAAAATTGAAATTTTGCTATTTTAAAACACCTGTAACTTGAATACCTGTTAAAATTTTTTTTTTGTGATTTACAAAATTGAAATCTCTTTAATTATATTTCAACAAATTATATTTCAACATGTGGTGTCAAAGGTTTTTCTTAATTTTGAAGGGTGATGAAGCTACAGCCCCCGAAAATTTCAAAAAAGCCCTGTATTTAAATTGGTATAATAAGAGTTCTGTTAGCTATACTTTCAATCTAAAAAAGTCAGAAGAAAGCTGCTTTCTTAGGCTTTACAAAAATACATCACTAATATATACAATATACAGGGTTGGCATACACTAAAATTTACCATTACGTAAAACTCATTTTTTGCAAAATTTTTGGCCCCACATATCTTCTAAACGGTTTAAGCTTTCCTATATATTTTATATGAACTTTGAAAGCCCAATAGAGAGAATTAATAGGATCTTTAGGGGATTTAAAAATTTTAAAGTTTTTTAAGACCAAATATTTTTTTTAATTTTATTATTAATCTAATAATCATTATCATTAGGGATTTTGATTAAGTGTAAAATTTTCTATTTTTGTTAAAAAAATTTCCGTGATTAGTTTTGTTTTTAAAAACTCTTAATTTTTAAAGTTAATCAACAAGTAGGTATATAAAACGAACATGTTAATTTGAATATTTATTTGATTTTAATTGGTTGAAAAAGGTTTTTTCTTAATTTTAATTATTAATTAAATATTAATAAAAAAATTTATACTAAAATATTTAATGGGCTGTATGAAAAAAGCCCCCAAAACAAAATTTAAAACCTGATTTTATAGTTAGAATTTTTTTAAATGCTTTGTTGCTGACTTATTATTTAAAAAAAACGAGGAAGATTATAGTTGCCCTTGTCAACTTTTAGATACCCGTGCATACCCACTATGGTGTATAAAATAAACCGTAATTTACTTCCCTTATACATTTAACTCATTACCCCATAATTTTGACGTAAAAAAAAAAAAAAATTAACAAAAAAAAAAAAAAATCACAAAACAAAAAAATTGGCCCACTCTAAAAGTCCGAAGGTCCGAGTGATGTCCAACTTTGCCAAGTAACTTGCCCTATTAATTTATCTGCCTAATTTTAATTTTAACCTTGTAGCTTCATTAGATTCAAAGTTATTGAATTGAAAACTTTGTATGGCAGCCCCCCGAAAATGGGGCCCTAACATTTTGAAACTTCATATAAGTGCTCGATTCATTATATAACTAACCGTGTGTAATTTTCAGCCTCGTAGTACAATTAGTTTTGAAGAAATTCATATTGGTGCAAAGAAGTTGTATGGCAGCATCCGAAAATGGGGCCCTAACATTTTGAAACTTCATATAAGTGCTCGATTCATTATATAACTAACCGTGTGTAATTTTCAGCCTCGTAGTACAATTAGTTTTGAAGAAATTTATATTGGTGCAAAGAAGTTGTATGGCAGCCCCCCGAAAATGGGGCCCTAACATTTTGAAACTTCATATAAGTGCTCGATTCATTATATAACTAACCGTGTGTAATTTTCATCCGCGTAGTATAATTAGTTTTGAAGAAATTCATATTGGTGCAAAGAAGTTGTATGGCAGCCCCCCGAAAATGGGGCCCTAACATTTTGAAACTTCATATAAGTGCCGGAGTCATTATAAAACTAACCGTGTGTAATTTTCATCCCCGTAGTATAAATAGTTTTGAAGAAATTCATATTGGTGCAAAAAAGTTGTATGGCAGCTCCCCGAAGCCTTGGTCCGATTTTAACCAAAAACAATAGGGAACCTAGAAATTGTCTAAAAATGACTTTGTGTGAAATTCAAGAATCTAGCCCTTTTAGTTTTTGAGTTATCGTGCTGACGGACGGACGGACGGACGGACGGACGGACGGACACACATAGCTAGATCGATTCACTTTTCGATGCTGATTCGATACGTACCCTTGACACTATATCTAGCTCGTCTAGATCGATGCGTTACAAACGGAGGAGTAATTTTAATATACCCGATGTTCATATATGTATGCACGGGTATAAAGATAGAAGAGATTTGGGTCTTTTTTCATAGATGCTGTACGGAGAGATTTTAGATTAGAGCTCGGGCTTTAACAATTTGTTTAGCAGCAACCTCCATTTTATTAAATGCTTGTTGCTGACTTAGTATTTAATAAAAAAGCTAGAAGGGATTTTAGAGTTGGATAAAAAATCAGGGTTCCAATAATTTGTTTAGTGAGGGTTTGGCTGGCAAATGCTTTGTTGCTGACTTATTATTTATCAAAAAAAATGTGAGGGATTTCATAGTTAGATACAAAATCAGGGTTCTAATAAATTGTTTAGCAGGAGTTTAGGGATTTTTGGGAATTTTTTTCATATTAAAAATCTGAAATGAAAAAAGTTCCCAAAACTAAGAAAAAAAGTCTCCAAAGTTTCATACGAATTTTGAGGAGTTTTTTCATACAGCCTATTGAATGGTATTATACTAACAATGGAAATTGAATAAAATGATTTTAGTTTTAATGGTCTACCGCAGAGAGTTGCCCAACTTAGGAAATTAAAGAATAAAATATAAATAAAGTTCGTTTTTGGGTGATAATTTCCCGATAGATAAAGCTGTATCAGTTATTCTCAAATATTGATCACTCTAAGATAATGATTTCTTGTAATTATTATTAATATATTTGTCTAGAATGAGGTGTAACAAACGCATTCAATTAAATGTGTTTTGTTGGATGTGTTCAATTATAAAAAAATAAAATATTAATGTTATGTTAAATGTGTTTAATTTTAGAAAATAAAATATCATAAATTATCATAAGCAGGCCAAAAAATATTTTATTTATTTTTAATAAAAAAAAAAAAATTTTTTTTTGAAATAAAATTTACTTATTAGTTTATGAAAAATTTCATTTCAGTTTTAAAAATCACAGAAGATTTTCTGGAAATTTTAAATATATAGTAAGACATTTTGTCAATAAAAATTAAGAAGACAATGCTTCACAGGAACATTTGTGTAGTTGGTCTTAATAATTTTCAGTAAATATCTGAAATAAGGGCGAAAGCCCAATGTATGCTTTGATGCATTGCTTTGTTTGCTTAAGCAAATAAACCAAGAAATGTATTAAAGTAATTTCAAAGTTTCCCCTCATCTCGCTCTCAACTCTACCTCATCCATCTCTCATCCCTTCCTTCATAACTTTTTAATTATTTATCTATTTAAAAGTTAAAATGGAAAAAAATTATGTAACAACTGACGGTTGGGAAAGTGGGTTCAGGTATACAATACCTCTGAGTTCAATGCACCATAAAAACCAGACAAAATAGATTTTAAACTTAGTTAGGGTTAGGTATATTAAAAAAATTTCAAATAAAATTTATAATTTGCATTTGATAATGCAAAACTCAATTCAAAAATCAACATTTATTTAATACAATTTCACGTACATATAAATAGATACATTATTTAGCATGTTGAATAAGTACATTATAGAACGGTTAGCCTTCAAACAAGTATTTTGATTTGAATCTAAACAAAGGAAACAATATAGAATGTATAACAACATTTTTTAAAAATGTATATACAAAACATTAATAGTTGGAGAAATAAATCATTATTGAAACAAAATAAATCTATTTCACATCTCTTATTAACACAAATTTATCGAACTTAATTTTAAAAAGTACGTAATTGAATAAAAAAAAAAATATTAATTGAAATTAAAAAAACATTTCACCAAGAAGGGATTTGAACTAACAGCCCCAAAATTTTATCAAATTCAAAACATAAAAAAGGTAGACTAAATAAATTATTCATCTTCAAATTTTTAGATACAACAACATATAAGTTTTTGTTTTTTTTGTACATAACTAGAATTGAAGCATAGTCTGTATTACGTAGAATGCAACGGTTACCATTTTATTTAAGAAAATGGTATTGATATATAATATATGTTTATGTAATATATGTAATTAAATTAGAAATAGTTCTTAATTAGAAAAAG